>CM046473.1:4486839-4506839 GCA_025506415.1 Flaveria robusta
GATGTAATATCTTGAGTTGCTCCGGTCACTAACAAAGAACACTTATGTGACTTGTTTTACGAGAATGAATGGTTCTGATACGTAGCTGTTTGTTGCAAGGTCAATAAGTGTAAAATCATACCTATTAACTTGAAAACCTATAACATTATTTACCCACTTACATTTGAAAACTTGTATAGTGAAAGATGTATAATTCAATTTCTGTTTTTCTTGGATGACATCGTAATATGATTTTTTTTTGCAATTCTTAACCTTATATCATGATCCATCCTGTCAAATTCGATCGTTGATGCTATTACTATAACTCTGCTAGTTTGCATTGTACTTTTTTATCTTGATCTTTTATGTAAAATGTATAACCATTAATGTTGTACTCTTGGTAAGATTTTACTCTAAAATCTAGATCATGTCCTAATCTTTTCACAATTTCATCAACATTTTATTTGTCATTAGTTGTCCCTACCTTAGTTGTCACACCCCAACCGATGGTGGAATCATGGGGACAGATGAAATGTAAATCGATTGTTTATATCACATTGAATTAAATGTATTGAAATAATATTAAATGTTATTGTCATTTAATAATACTAAACAAATAATACATTGCAGTCAAATAGAAATTCAAGTAAACATAACAAAATTGTCTTTAATTTTAACTAAGTTCAAGTTCTAAATGTGCATATAGAAGTCCACTAATTTGCAAACCTGAAATCATATGAAAAAGAAACGATTCAGCTAACGAATTAGTCGGCGAGTAACATAAGTTTGAATATATATATATATATATATATATAGATATATAGATTGATTAAAATTATCGAAAACAATTCAATTCTCATGGCAATGTCAACACTTATAAAATTAATAGTGTAACATAAAAGACAAAACAAACACAATCAAACCAAATGATTGAATTGACTCGATCCACATACGAAGGTTTATGATTGATTGAATGAATCTGGTTCTAATCACCACTCGAATATTCATACGAGGTGAGTTTGTCAAATCAATAGATCTATCATTGTTACCATAACTGAATGAATAAATGATTATGCTATCATCTAGTTTATCTAACTATGCACACATAATTACAAGTAATAACATATCATGTCTTAAATTGAATATTAAAATAAAATAACAATGATTGAATATAAATCACATGATGTTTCCCAAAATATAAAACATGAAAATGAGCTATGAATACTCATAATGATTGTAGGTATGTTACAACTCAAATGATTGGTACACGTTAAACGTTTACGCAACAGGAAAAACATTTAACAATTAATTTTATAACATAAAATAACTCTTATGATTTATAAATTGTACTTTCATATATTTGTTGGGGATTAAATAATAATATTTTACATCATATCATTCAAAGCAATATTTACAAAACTTTTTGTGTATTGACAGATATTCAAAACTTGCTACAAGGTCTATGTCTAGGAAAATTAGTCATTCCAACATTACTCTTTCTAATATATTTATAACATGGTTTCCATGCCTAGTATTCACAGTCCATCTAGCACTAACACATGACTAAACATATTTAATCATGTTTACCCAAAAATATTTGAAAATGATACTCAGCAAAAAACATATGAATACATTTAATTTGACACAACAAATATTTTTGAATGAATAACGATAAAATGTTATTCATAAATTACTGGTAAACCACATATTTAGTAGTCTATTTTAACTGCAAGTCCCCCTTTATAATGCTGGTATCTGTGCTCAGGAAGTCTTACTACGGGACTCTCCGAATCTACACTAAGTTTGAACCAGCTCCAATATAAGATTTGCACCCATCCATAAGATATAATTTGATCAAACATACATATAATTTTGGTCTAAATGTTTTAGCAGAATACCTCTATGCATTAACATGGTTAACATATTAATGTCATTTTTGCAAATAAAATCATTTGACTATTTTGAAAGTATTAAACGTATTCGCCTGGTAAGTTAAACAGAGACTCTAAACTTGATAAGCTCTTGTTTTCTAAACCTCTAAGTATCTTAATGATTAAGTTACGAGCTTCTAACACCTTGATGATATTTGATCAGAACCTCTATACTTGTTGTCTAGAGCATCTACGACGGTTTCCTAGTTCGAGTTATTAAAAGTTACGCAATCTTTGTGGATGTTTATAGGTTAGACGAGAGTAGGAAGGGGTTTCGTATATAAAAGCAAGGAAAATGAATAGAAACCGGTGAAATGAAACGAACCTGAAGACATTTTTTAATATAGGAATATTCAAAATTATTACTTATTAAGTATTTATTACTTATTAAGTTTATCCAATACTTAGTAATTAAATTTTATATTTTATTCAAACTTAGCCATTAAGTTTTATATTTTATCCAAACTTAGCTATTAAGCTTTATTCAAAACTTAGCTATTAAGTTTTATCTTAAACGTTAAGTTTTATCAAATACTTAACTCTTAAATTTTGTCCATAACTGAACTATTAAGTTCTATTTAAATTTTATCCTAAATTTAATCAATAAGTTTTATCTAAAATTTAGCTATTAAGTTTTATCTATAGCTTAGTTATGAAGCTCTATCTAAATAAAATTTAGTCACGAAGTCTCGTTCAATACATATTCATTAATTTTAATAATTTATTTTTATAACTATGTATATTAATGATAAAATAATATGTGAAAATTTCACAAGTGTTATATATCTTTTTAATTTTTCACTTATACGAGCACCACTATCTACATGGTTTGAACCTTACCCACCTCTATGGGAAGGTGACCAGTTATCTTCTTCTTTAGAATTGCATTCTATAAAGTTCAAATTATTTTGCCTATAGTTGTCCTTTTCTACATAACTATATCCAGAAAATAAGAAAAGAAAAAAAATGTCATCACTTAGATATATTGTATCTATTTTTTTCATATCAACATAATTTAAGAATATATGTAAAAGACAGGGAAAGAAAAAAATAAAAAATAAAAATTCATCCAAGCATCTGAACATGGATAATATTGGTCAAGTTGTTAACTTAAAATAAAATATTTAGTGTTTCTTGAGAACTCCAAGAATAAAGGAAGATTATTACTTTTTCCAGCATTACCATATCAACAGAAAAATAGCATCTGATGTTCAATTGAAGGTTTTCCACAGGTTTCATCACAATATTTTCACCTATTTACAAACCAAAAATGTGTATCAAAATCTAAAACAAAATCAAGATCTTGAATTATGAAAAATTAATCCTTCAAGCTTATGAAACTATTCATCTCAGCAACAGAACCTCTCCGCCTGCAAGAACCAACCATAGACCAAGTCAACAATGGCACAAAACGCCACACGAAAAGTCAAGCAAAAGTTTAACAAGATATTGAAAAGATTCTTACCCACTTGAATATATTCTTTATATGAGCAGACATTCCTGTTGTAAGATGAAAATACACAAGATTTATGAAAATATATGGCCCATGATAAAATCAGCCATGACAAATTGCATCTTCATTCTATTATATGTAAAGATGGTCTACTCATTGTGCTATAACTACACATAAAACGGTTTCACTTTCAAGAACCGATGATGAAAGAATGTATTTCAGCCCAACTAGAAACTGTATATAGAACGCCGGATAACCCCTTCCAACTAAAGCCACCTCTTTCAACATGTTCTTTTTGTTTCTTGATTAAAGCTGGGAACAATGGAACAAATGAAACTCCAAAATGGCTTGCGATTCTTCTAAGACTTGAACTTGAGCCAATAACTATGCCTATATCAGCTTCTAAAAGGCAGAGCAGATCACCAATTGAGTCCCCAATGTAAACTGTCAGATTTGTTTTGTCACTTTGGTCACTATTTTTAAGAATGTCGGTAAGAGCTTGTAGCTTGTCAATGGGGGTCTCGACCTTTTGGATAATTTCACCAGTGGATAGAGAGTTTTCGTATTCAAATTCATTTGCATGTACATGCATTGTGTGTATGCTGCCTGTTCATTTGATGAAACAAACTGACATTTCAATAATAGGTTTGAATGTAGTACAAAAGTTATATGTTACAAGATGACAGATCCATTAAGTTATAAATGAGTTGATTCGAGTTATGTTTTATATCTAATGGGTTAAATGAGTAACACAAAAAAAAAAGTTGCTTAAAAAGAAACAGGTCAAACATCACCCGAAGTGTACTTTTTATGCATAAAACCTCCTGCATTGTTTAATTAAAAATAATTTAGATTGTGGTTAGAATAGTATTACTTTTGTAATCATATCTGACACGCTAGTTCTTGAAGAAGATTGTGAATACTTTACATGTTCAGACCAATGATTTACAATTTCTCATGTAAATGACATCCTAACTCTAATTAACATGTTTACACCAATGAAACTTGCAGAATCTGATCACAGGTCCAAATGCAGCATGCAATCACTGTTTTCATGTTTCAAGAATCAAGTAGAAGATCCAAATTGGTTTTCACCAGTAGTCACCAAATTACTCAGCCAGTCGGAATCGTATTCAAAATTTTTTGATAATTAGGTGTTTAAAAACATGAAAAAAAGGGTGTTTCATGACAACCCCAACCCAAAAATTAACCAGATCCCCGTTTTGTAATCACATCGCGTGCTCAGACCCCCGTTTTGCCACCTCTATTCATATAAACTGTCACATAATGGGAATGAATGCAAACAGTATGATAATTCATAACTCACATTGATCTCATACCTGATGAGAAAGCAGACCTAATAAGATCAGCACACCAACAATAAGATAGAACATGAACATTCACATTTATATTTTGGTTGTTGGTGAAGCTTTGAAAGAAACCCATGCAACCATCATGAAGAATAAGGCGTTCACCAGCACGTTTAATATCTTCAAGATTCAAACCCTTGAGTACATTCGATTCAATCACTCTCATGTTTGCTCTTTTCTCAAACTCTGATAGTTGTCCAAGTGCTGCTTTCAGTGCTTCATAATCAAACCCCTCAACTGCAAAACCACCATAAAAATACTTACTCTAGTGCCTACTTCTGCTTATAATTATCTACTTACTTTGGGTTTAACTATTTAGTTTTAATCTATCAGTTTGATAATAATGGTGGCCCATTCAACCCATTTGACATGTTAGCTTTTTGCAAAAGTTTTGGATTTGAGCTGTTTGAAATTAAACACAACCCAATTTGACATGTTCCCTTTTTACTTTATTTATTACTTGTTAACCAATTTAGAAACATACATCCAAACACACCTAAGTGTCATACTATTAACTAGAATAAATGATTTTACCTTTCTGATTAGCCAGCATACTTTCAGTGCACTGTTCATACTCTTCCGTATACTCTCGAGATAGTACCTCCCATGTGTTTCTCAAGTCAGCCGAGGACATCCTAACAATTTGTGTTTGACTTTCGGGTTGACTTTGATCTGATTTTGGTGCAGTAACAATTGCAATCTCAGCCAAAATAGCAGATGAATCCACCACAGTGCATGTCAAGTCAAAATCAGAAAAAATCATAAGACGTTGCTCCGTAGAAATATGCTGCTTTGATAATGGAAGGACGGTCTGTTGATCAACAGGCTGGGCTAAAAAGAGTTCCGTCTCTAGTTTTAATGCTTGATGATAAAGTTTTTGCATAGTATCAAGCTCTTCACCTGTCAAAGAAACACTTAACTTGTCCAGCACGTCTTCTGTCTGGAGCATTGCTGCCTATATGTTATAAAGAAAACAAGAAAGTCAAATCAGAAACCACAAAATAATCCGTTAGTAGGTGGTCAAATGGATTCATATAAAAGCCGATAGTTTTCAAAGACAGACTACAAAGTCCAGTCAGGTTGACTTGCTGCCATTATTTTTCTTTCTTTCTTATTTCGTAAATAACTAATATCTTAAAATATGACCAGAAAAACTATTGTTAACCTAATGATCCAATTTACAGAAAGAAAAATTTTGGATGACTTTAATTTATAGCTTTCTTTTTCCATAGGACCCACTAGCAATAAAATATGATTCAACTTGACCTGTGTCACACAAGAAGCTAGAAAATGTAATCATCTATGAACATTTCATAATAAATCTTGAGTAGATCTATAGCTACCCCAAGTCTTTACAAGAGTACAATCATGAGAACTTAGAATATATATTACATCACAAGTGACTTTGACATCAAAAGTCAAACTGAAAAAGAAAAAACTCAAACCTGGTAAGCTTCAGAAGAGTACTTGTCAATCCATTTCTTGTATGGGTGTTCATCACCATTAAAATCCATAAGCTCCTTACTAAGAAAAACATTAAACCTCATAGAAGGAGCAATTGCACTTAGTGTGTATGCTGCAACTTTTGTTTTTTCGAAAGGGGTGGCAAGTTCACCAGGACCTTTTACTCCTTCAACTTTCCCAGAGGCTGTTGCTAACACGAAATTTGTGTACTTTGTAGTTGCTGCGCTTGCTGTTGTTTCATTTGACAAGTCAAGACCCCACTCCTAAATAAGTACATATAGTCATATACAACTTAAATAAATTCTACAAAACCATAAACCTTAATGCAAATGTCATGTCATAAAAGATAATTTCATTTTTCCAATCATACCTTCATGTCATATTCTAAAATGACCATATAACAAGAAAAAATCCCCGACGTCATATAAAGAACTAATGGATGGCCTCTCTTAAAGGAGGCAGAATATTGTTAATGTCCAAATATCAATAGCATAAAGAAACCCAAACAAAGCCCCCATCACAAAAAGAGTGGATTGTGTAATTTTTCCATTTCCGAAAAGAATCCTACAGTATGAGAATCTAATGTTCCTGCATTATTCGATGTGAAAAGGCTGGAAAAAAAGTCAAATACTAGTTTTATGTACCTAGTGTTTGATTGTGGCATTGTGCAAAATCATTGTTCTAAAAGCCCTTCTAGAGTTCCAGGTTTAAAGTTAGTCTCTTTTTAAGATTATCTATAAGAACTGTCTTAAGGCTCCATCTTTTCGCTACAAAGGTTTAACTTCAAATCATAAGAAATATTAACTATCTAGCATATACTACATATTCCTACCTTAAATTCCAGTTTCTAGACAAGTTTCATAAAAACAGAACCATAAACATAAATATTTGAACCAATTTTGATTGCTAGTTCACAAATTCTCAATCATATTATGTCTAATGCATCTGTCTAGAAACAATTACAAAATATAAAGATGCTAGAGTTCAACTGTTGTTTTTCATCACTCACATAAGGTGATATTTACCAATAGAAAATATGAAAACAATTACAAAGCCCCTTGAGTAGAAGTGGCAAACAGTATGATAATACATATTGTTCAAGGGGCTTTGATATCATATATGTTTCTTGAATAGATATAAATGTCAATCACCAAATTGAACAATATGTATACTCTCACAGCACACCACCTTAGAAAAAAAAAAAAAAAAAAGAATAAACTAATCAACATAAATGATTAATTATTGAAAAAGACTACAAGGGGGAAGACCAATTTGGCAAAGTTAATGTTAATTATTTTTTTGGATACAGAACTAAATGCAGGACAACCCAACATCAAGATGCTTAGCCTAATACAAATAAACTTGATTAGACATTTCTCCAACACCAAAATTACAATTAACATTTACAGAAACTCAAGTTCAGCCATTGTTTTTCATCAATCACATTAATTAATGTGATATTCACCCATAGAAAAGATGAACGGAAAAATGACGCAACAGACAAAAATGTTGCTCAAGACTCCAAGATGTCATTCTAAATGGTCAAGAAACTAGTACAGGTTATAAAGTTCTTACAAATAAACAAAACAAATGTCCATCCCCTGATTTCTATGAGAGAACTGAAGTTTATGTCCCCAAGGATTACAAGAGGCTTTTCTATCATATTTGTTTCTTGAATAGATATGAATGTCAATCACCTAAATGAACAATATGTATACTCTCACAGCACACCATCTTAATAAAATAAGAATAAACTAACCAACATAAATGATTAAAAAATTGAATAAGACTACAAGGGGGAAGAAAAATTTGGCAAAGATAATGTTAATTATATTTTTGGCTACATAACTAAATGCAGGGCAACCCAACATCAAAATGCCTAGCCTAATGCAAATAAACTTGATTAGACATTTCTCCAACACAAAACTAAAATCTATCTGCATTCTTTATTCACTCATAAGAACAATAATTGCCTACAGAAGGTCTTACTTGGACAAAAGAGGCATGATGTTTAAGCTCTTTAAGAACCCTCTTTCTTAATTGAACAATGGAAACTTTAGCATCATCATCATCTGCACAATCCTCAGCCAATTCATATCTAAAACCAACAAGAAACACATTAATCAAACGCAATTAAACACCCTGAAACAATAAGAACAACTTTCACTCACGCTTGAGCAAAGCATTTGAGAAAATGAACATCCTGTGCGATGTAATGACCAAATGTATCAAGATTGAGGTTCCCAGAACCCAAAGAAACTACAAACGGCGTATAGAGTGTGATAATCGATTCTTTACTGAACTTATCCCAGAAACGCTTCGCGGTGCCTTCTTCATTGGGCTTTGGAGTTGTCGCCATTGATGAAATTCTTGAAATTTTGAAACTGTAATTGGGTTTTTGATCGTGATTGTTCAGAGGAGAAGATCCGATAGTTTTAGAGGGATCAAGAAACAAGAAATTGGGGGTGATCAAAAAATGTAATTGAGTTAAAAGGGGGATTACAACTGTATATATAGATGTAGGAGAAGAGTGTAACAGTAGTGGGTTGGGTGGAGGAATTGGAAAATTGAAAGTGTAAAGTGATGTTCCACTTTGATTTTGCAAGGGGTTTGACTAGGGGCTGCCGTTGATTGACATAGACATACATTATATGAATGAAAGAAAGAAATGATAATAATGGTTTAATTGATCTTTGCTTCCAGTTTCTTCTTCTTAAAACTTTGATGTATATATGGGTTTTATGCACTTTTATGATATACAAGAAAGAAAGAAGCAAACAATCATAATAATTTAATTTATCTGTGTAATCAGCCTATGTTTGTTAAATCATGTTAAATGCAAACATAAAGAGGTCATGGTGAGTGAGGTTGTATTTGTGGGTTATTGACCGCACTACTACTCTGGTGTTTTTATGCCTTGCCCTTGGCGAGTCGCCACGATGGTGAGACTAATGGTTATTCATTTTAAATAATTATCTCATAACTAATGAAGGTAAGTTTAGCACTATGCCGCCCGTGGAATCTTTGTCCCATTCCTGAATTTCACATTTGTTGAATAAAATTCAACCTCACCATGATAACTAACTAACTTAGACAAGATTCCACCTTTGTCGTGACGCACATCACTATCCATAACAAGCTTGAGCCCTAGAACTTAGCCCATACTTGTGTTTGAGCCCATACTTATCTTTGCTATCCTAAGCATCTAATACACTTCTCACATATGTAGATGATTCTATCTCAACTGAGTTAGAAAATCACCCCTGAGATTGTTTGAAACAACACGAAGCAATTTGAGCCAGTTAAGAGGGTTGGGTAGAGAGAAGATACTCAATGATATCCACTCACTATTTGCCTATGATTTTACAATCAGGTAGATCTGCAGGATCAGGAGGTCTAACATGCTTAACTTTTCCTCTATTAAATAATAAATCCGTTTCATCAAACAGTTAGTCTTGGTTCACTGTCCATTTTATTTTGCATTACTCACCTCTATGTATTCGGGGTACATATTTCCTATTTTGAGAGTTCATGTTGAGATAATGTTGGACCTTGAAAGGATCATGCATGCCAATACAAGTGATGATTGGAATGTTGTTCTAATGTGAAAAGTACAAGTGTTGGAAGAAATTCTAATAAAGAAATGCGGACAATAGCAGAAATGCTAAGTATTTGTTCATCCGCATTAGTTAATGCGAATGACTTAGACAAATGCAGATCAGCATTTGTCCATCCGCATTAGACTAATGCCGATGAAACAAAACAAATACTTATGCTACAACAGAAGAAATACGACCAAGGATTACACATCCGCATTAACTAATGCGGATGTTGTAATACAAATGCGGTTGAAGAAAACAACAAATGCTTATACAGTTATTTTGTACTTTGTACTTGGTCATCCTAGATTGTATGTCAAGGTAGTTAAGTAATGTACAGATCATTGTATAAGGCCTATAAGTAGATAGGTTTGTTGCAAATTTTGTAACTCAATACCAATGTTTCTGAAAACCCTTATTGTATTTTAATCTATCCATTATCAATATACAGAGAAGTTTATGAGTATTTCTACTTGTTTGATCTATGATTGTTGTATTTCCGTTGCAATAGATCATTGAATTCAATTAATATATTCGATCCTTTTGTAAGATCAAGTTGATTATCTTAGAGGCTGGTGCTACCCAAAGATCTCTCAGCATGCATTGAAGTACAAAGAAGGAAGTGCTTCGGAAGAGTTGACAATGCACAAGGAAAAATCAGCTAAGTGTCAAATCTTTCGAAGCCAAAGACAGAAATCTTTTGAAGCCAAAAGTGAAGTCTTCCGAAGCTTAAAGAAAAAGTCTTCTGAAGCTTAAAGACTGAACTCTTCTAAAGACTTAGAAGACCTATGTCCCTAACACACTTTTGACAAAAGCAGAAGACTTTTCCGCTGAGAACTCTAAAGACTCACCAACTTATACAAGTTGGTGATTACCTTTTGTACTTTTGTCAACTGCCAACGTGGTCCATTGTTAGCAGCTTCCAAGTTTAGTACTTTTATCCTTTTTGTAATACATTAGGATGTGAGTTATGGTATGTCGTAGTCACATGTCAAAAGGCAATTTTGCCTTTTGACTCTACATTGATCTTGTTGCCTAGATTAGTGTCCAGGTGGCCTTCAAAGTATGGCCGGCTGTAGGTTGTAGTATAAAGTGTCTCAATGTACTACTCTTAGGACTAAGCAAGAAAACAAGCAACTATAAGCTTTGTGTTACTTGTAAAACACTTGAGAGCAATATACATCATCCTTGAAAACCAATCTTCGTGTTCTTGTGTGTTGTTACTTGTTCTTAGTTGTTGCTTATTGTCTCATTGTTGGTTTCCTATTTGATCTAGTAAGTGTGCTTAGTTGATAAGTCCTCAACTGTGAAACTATTGTGAACCATAACCGGTCATGCACTATTGATTTTAACCCAGTCAGATAACCTCTTACTCCATCGCTCCCAAAGGTCATTTGTTTAATTTAGAACTAATACTACCTAAAAGTTATTGAACTCAATTGCAACTTATCTAGATTTGCAACTAAAATATTAGCTAACTATATACGATTAAAATGTTATTATTGAAGGCAAGACACCACTGATAGTAACTTACAATTAAAGAAGTTTCTTGCCATTGAAGATTATATTGTTACTAAAGACTTGTGACTGAGGGTGTTGTTATTGACAAAGATGATGCTACAAATGAAGGTCTCTCACCATTAAAGATTATAATTGGCTAACAAACAACTAAATATGTTGTTAGTTCCAACCAATCCTATTTGGATGATAAAGTCATTTTCTAAGCGTAAAGACCTGTGTGCTAGCATACTAAACAAGTAAGAGATAAAATAGATAGTGAGAGTGTAGTTTCTTAAATTATTAATTCTATATAGTGTATGAATGAATCATGTTACAATAACTAACATGAAGAGGAAGAACACATTACCCCTGGAAAAGTAATCTTTTAAGGGTATTTCTCATAAGTGCTCAATAAGGGTTTCACTTAAGCATACTTAACCTTCACAGTGTAGGTTTCTACTTAAAGGTGCCATTTTCTTATTACTAGGAATAATCTATTTAAAATAATCATGATTGTTTAACATCTCTTGTCTTTTAGGGTTGTGGTAGAACCACTATCTTCTTTTGTGAGGCATGCTTTCACCATTATCTCTAGTGTTGGGATAGCAATCTGCTTTAATGATAATCATGATATCTCTGATAATGACAAACTGAACCTTGTTTTGATATTGTAAAAAATTATGTAACATGTATTACATGGTGTAAAATGAGATCTTGACATATGTCACATACAAATGCAATGAAACTCAAGTTATCACTTAAAATATGAGGCTTCAAGAAGTGCAAGAGTGTAAAAGAACTCTAGGATGTACTGAAGCTGATGTATTAAGGATCTGATGAGGCTAAAGAGAACAAAAAAGATATCATGAAGCAGCAATTTGAAAATTTCACCTATAAGATATGTGAAACTATGACTCAACAATACTTTAGGTATGTTGAGATTATAGATACTCTGATGGATGTTGGATTCAAGCTTGAGAACAGGGATATGGTGAGGAAGTTCATGTTCTCTCTTCCTAAAGAATGGACACACTACTGTGTGGCCATCAAAAGAACTGAGAACCTGTCTTCCTTTATTCTCACTAAGCTGTATGGTATCCTGAGCAGTTACCAGATGGAGATGAACATGCAGAATCCTTCTCCTAGCTTTTCCAGCACCCAAAAGAGTTCAGCCCTTCATGTGGTTGAAAGGGACTGCAGAGAGCCACAACATCATCTCATTGGCTACCCTAACAAATCACCAAAGGGACCTTTCAACACCTTCCTGGAGACATCAAGGGAGAGATACACTCAAGGAAGTCCATTCCAAGAGCCCAGCTCTTCCAGGCCTTTATGTCTTCAGATGAAAGTTCTGACAACTTTCTCTTCACTCTTGAAGACCTGGACTGTATCCATCCTGATGATCTGGAGTACATGGAAATAGTCTAGCAGATAGCTCTTCTCACTCACAGAGCCAAGAAGTTCTACAAGAGGACTAGAAGGAAGTTCCCAAGCAATGTGTCCAGTGGAAAGTTTGGGCTGGACAAGAGCAAGATAAAGTGTTACAACTATAACCAAATGGGCCACTTTGCTTGGGAGTGTAAGGCACCAAAGCCAAATGGTGGCCAACATAGTCCAGGCCAAACTACATTAATGAAGCTCCCAAAGCTGAGAAGCCAACAAACCAAAGCAGCAAGCTACAATTGCTACTGAAGAAGGAGGCTTTGACTAGAGCTTTTAGGTGGAAGATGTCTCCCTAAACCATGCACTGATGGCAGATCATGAGGAATCAAAGGTATTGGAACATGTCTACTCTCCTAAATGCATTGCTAAAGTAAACATGTACATGTCCTATAATTTTAAAGTAAGATCTGATCTTGAGTTCTTAAGCATCTTAAAAGCTAATTTTAAAAAGGTAGAAAATGATAATAACTTAAAATAGATGATTTAGAGAAAACCTTTTCTACTCTAAAACATGAGCATACAAACAACAAGACTTAGATTAAAGATCTTGTTTCCAAATTAACTGAATGCTAGGCTGAGCTTGTGATCAGCAAAGCCAGGGTAGAAAAGTGTAAGGCCCCGTCCCCGAGACACTCACAGTTGGACATTCATCGCACATGATATATAAAAAATATCACATTACAAGTAATTAAAAATATTGCAGCGAAATAATTTAACAAAAACCATTTCATATATTAATAATTGCTTTTGCCAAGTAATACAACATTGTTATCATTACAAAACATCGTTCGGTTGTATTACAACACAAAAACATCATTTCTTCATAAAATGGATGCCAGTCAAAACTTGCCAAGTAGCTTCACCCCGTGCCATCCTCAGCAACCATTACCTGCCAACTGAAAATGCATAAAAGTCAGCATTGCTGAGTGAGTTCTAGTTTTATGAAAATATTCGTATTACCTTCCATTCGATAAAACATTTTCTTACCCTTTGCACATGATCATACATCATACATACATCAAGGTAATATTTATTATCTTCCGTCATCATTCCTTTTGTACTTTTCGCACTTTACATTATCTTTCACTTCTATCTAGATCCTGTCATATGCTAAACCCCCCTCTTGGGCATGAAGCCAACTAATCTAGGGTTTAGCGACAAGGATCCCATATCGCACGTATGGAACAGTCACCAAGACTGACTCCCCTGTGTGTGAACCCTCAAGCCAAAATCACACGCTGTATGACACACAGTTGAGCTTACAACTCTCAATGAGTTGTGAACCTCATTACATTTTGCTTGCAAGACTTTCATTCGTTCATTCATTATGTTCCATTTTCTTTATCTTAGATCTTTCGCTTCGTTAAGATAATACTTTACGTTCCTTAACATAATCACACCACGTAAAGCCACGTAATAATACGAAATAAGGAACATAAGGAAATAGACCATAAACAAGCATAACATCATCATACATCACCCCCGGAGACTTTCCAAGTCAAAGCCTTAATTCTCCATTTCCCAAAATTTCAGAATAGTTTCTAAGGCATTGGGCACATGTACACTATGCAGGCGCATGAGCACTATGCGGGCGCATGAATACTTAGGCGCATGGGCACTATTGGGGCGCACGAGCCTTACTTAGGCGCATGGGCACTCGAGCGTCTCGGGAACTTAGGCGCATGGGCAGGTTTTTGGGCGCATGGGTACTATAGCCTGACTTAGGCGCATGGGCACTTGGGTGTTGGGCAGACCTAGACGCATGGGAACACTTAGGCACCTGGGCATAATTCTAGGCGCATGGGCACTATTTGTGCGCATGAACCTTAGGCGCATGAGCACTTGGGCGCATGGCCAACTGTTTTCTAACTAACATCATTTCCAGACCCAAAATCATCATTCTAACCTGTTCTAAGCCTAGTTCTAACATACTAAGCATCATAACCAGCATAAAATCATGAGCATAACCAAATATCATCCCGAACATAAACCCACCCAAAACAGGGCACACACATTCAAACGGGTACACACCCAACTTTAATAAAAACGTTATATCATGCATTTCCAGCCCCAAAACAAGTTAAAACATTTAAAAACGGGGATCTAAACTCACCTCTTGCAACTTTCGAGTAAGACTTCTTCAAACCCGTATGCTCAATGAGTTCAAACACCTAGAAACACCAAAAACATACAAACGAACACATACAAGCACATAAGCACATACCCGAAGGCTGAAAATCAGCCAAGAACACCCCAAAAATCAGAAAACTAACCTGAATTCAGCTTCTTATTCTTCCTCTCTCTAGAACCGAGAGAATTCTCTACTTTCTCTCTCTAAAACCGATGGAAAAGTTGATGGAACATGGGTGTGGGCGGCCACACCCTCTTTTGAATAAAATAATATCAAACTTTGTTCCTTGTACAACTTTAACCCTTCAACTTGGGTTATTTTGCTTTTCTTTCTTTTCAGAACAAGCAGGGACTTAGATCAAATGAAATAGCTTCTCCACAAACATTAAAATCAGTCAGAGAACCAAGGTGTGAAACTTGTGAAGATGAGCTACCGCCTATTGATCCTTTCCAAGAAAAGGATGAAGATGAAACTGAGGAAGAGGATATAGTGAAGGGTGAACCAGAAGTAGGTGAAGAGGTTCTCTCTAAGAACGGTCACTATATCCTAGAAGAGTAGAAGAAAATAGGGATGGCCAAGTCTGCAAGAAAGAACTTGGTCAGGGCTACAAAGAGAAGATCCAAGAAAGTGCACGAGATCAAGCCCACCATCAACCCCAGGCAAAAACAAGTTTTTATCTCTACTAGGTTTGAAGTAAGAAAGACTGAAGACTTAACCACGAACTCTAGTACCAGGAGTTATGGTTTAGGTCCAAACCATCCTGTTAAGAAGAAGAAAGTTGAGCCAATGTGCACCACTACTACATAGCCTAGACCATCCAACTCCAAAGGCAAGCTTCACCCTCAAAAGCAGGCTACATCATCTAAGAATATGAAAAAGGAGTTGGAAAAGGATTAGGACAAACTTTCTCATCAGGACAAGACTCTTAAGGGGAAGACTATGGAATGAATCATGTGTGGTGGTACTACTAATTATGCTAAGGATTGCATCTATAATCCTAAAAGTACCATCCACATGAACAAGTAGAAGACCTCTGAGAAGAAGAAGAAAAAGAAGAAGACTGCTTTAGAAGAAAAATCATTTTCCTTTGTAAGCATCAAGGTGACTCAGAAGAAGATAGGTGGAAAACTATCTTCGGAAGCAAGTTTGGTATCGGAAGAAAGAAATGCTTCCGAAGCACTTAAGTTTACAGCAGTGGATGCAAAAGCTTCCAAATGTTCAGCCACCAAAACTTTCAAAGTTTTGAAAGGCAGGTCTAATCTTCCAAAAATGGTGCGAAAGATGAAGGAAGGCCATGTGATTGAAGTTTCTTCATCAACAATAGCCAAGGATCCCATAAGCTTGCATATAGGATCAATAATTATTGATCTTTCTTTTATACAACTTGATGAGCCGAAGAACAGGAAGGCTTGGGTTTTCAAATGTAACTAATCATCTATTTTCATGTGCAGGAACAGCTGAAGACCAAAGAAAATGTATGGATCATTAACAGTGGCTGTTCTAGGCACATGACAGGCAATGGCTATTTGCTTCAAACTTTGAGAAAATTAATGGAGGGCCAGTTGCATTTGGAGGTGAATTTGGTGGTTATATAACTGGAAGGGGCAGAGTCACAAATGGTAAGCTCAGGATTGAGAAGGCAAACTTTGTTAAAAAGCTTGAGTATAATCTTTTGAGTGTATCTTAATTTTGTGACTAGAGACATAACATGCTCTTTACTGAGCATGAGTGTATTGTTCTCAAGCCCGGGGTGATCATTCCGCACGATCATATTCTGCTCAGAGCCACAATAAAGGGAACATCTATAAGATGGATTTGCAAGAAACCTCACCATAAGAAGAAGTTTCCTGCTTTCTGTATAAAGGCAATAGTGATGAGTCTTTCCTCTGGCATAAAAAATTACACCATGTAAATTTTAAGAACATGAATTAACTGATTAAGAATGATTTGTTAACTGGAATGCCAAAGAAAGAGTTTACAAGTGATGACAATTATGTTGCATGTCTGAAAGGAAAGCAACACAAAGTGTCACACAAGACAAAGGAAATAAACTCCATCACTATTCCCCTTCACTTGTTACACTTGAATCTTTTTGGCCCCACAAGTGTAATGCGTTTAGGAAGAACTTCATACTGTCTTGTGATCACAGATGATTTCACAAGATATGCTTGAATCTTCTTTCTTAGAAGTAAGTATGAGACCCTTGAGTATTACATGTCCTCTAGATATGTCCAGCACATTCTCAACTGTAAATTGCGCACATAGTTGAGGGGAACAAGTAATATTTTAAAATTGAGACAAATGAAGCCCAACATCTTCAAAGTAATAAGGAAAAGCACAACAAGTTTTTCCGGGGTAGAAGCAACCCTTGTCAGAAATATGTTAGAGCAACTTGCTCCAGGTGAAGACTTGGCAATCCCAGCCTAATGTTGAACCCACACCTGCCTTTCTTCCACCTTCACAGCCTACTATATCCATCACCTACCTAAGAAAATCCAAACAAACCCCTGCTTAGTCTATTTAGATTGAGTAGGCCTCTATATACTTAACCAAGTAGGAGCAAGTGGAAACCAGAGCTCCCATTTTTTCTGAGGAGCAAACCACTACCATTCTTTCATATATCAGTGTTGAGGTTCCTCATGTCATAATCCAGGCCTTAAGCCATCATTCTGAGTCTCAACACTCAGATGATCAACCGTTAGGGAAAAGCTACCATCCCAAGCCTCTTGATCTAAACCAACCAATTCCCAACCTAGAATTCTATGATGATGAAGACATATGATCCAGTAAGTACCATGAGTCTCTCTTCTCCACTCCTACTCAAGGAGAGATTAGTGCTCCTTCTTCTCTCATGTCTAGCCCATATCATCCATCCATTACTGAGGTGGACATCTCTAAACATGATCAAGAGGTACATGTGGAAGAGGCTCTCACTTTTGAAAGTGATTACATTATTAAGACCTTAACCACGGAAACCCAGCTTCTTGACACTTCTTATGAAGTTGTCACAGAGGAGGGGAAATCCAGAGATCAAGAACAAATATCTGGTGGTGAAAGGGATGACTTTGGATATGTACTCTCATCCCCTCGTGATTCTTCTGATAAAAATAAGGGGAGTCTGAATCAATAGGTGCAATCACTAAAAGACATTTGCACATATTTAGTTTCAAAGGTTGGTCACCTGGAATCAGGTGGCCACCTTACAAAGGCAGGTTGTTAATTAGCAACTTAAGATCACTGATCTCAAGAGAAAATTAGCTGAGAAGCCTACCAAGCATGCTCATCCATGGCCATAAGAACCTATGGATGTGGTTGACTTAACCTTCAGCTCACCTGTGCAGGTAGGTGATGCTACAAAAAAGAGAAAGAAAGTTACTGTAGCCACAGAACGTGAAAGCACTGACTAGAGTATGGACATTAAGGATTCACCAACCTCATCTGCAATTTTCCATACTCAACAACCTCCTCTCGCCCACATTAGTGTGGATGCCATTCTTCAAATCTTATTTGAGGAGGGTTTCATACCGAGAGCCATGTCACCTCCATACAATCCTGCTGATAATCCAATCATAGAGTGGAGGTATGACACTAATAGAAAGGCCTTGGTACTTTCTAGATCCCAGGGTCAACAAGAGATCCTCAACATCTATAACCTGAGATTTTATAAAAGTTCCCCTCTGCTGACCCTGTCACTTGTCAACCCAAGCCAAAACAAACACGCTGATAGTTTAGCAGAGAGGATTTAAGAAAGAGTGTCTCAGGAGTTCAAAAAAAGAACAAGCTTATATAGACAAAGGCTAGTTGGGAAAAAAATGGGTCAACTGGATACTTAGTTGGACCCTAAGATTAGCTTCGAAGGGGAAACCTCAATTGAAGGCCCAGTTGTAGACCCTGTGAACCTTGAGACTCATGGGAAACTAGCTGGTGAAGGTGTTTCACAGCTCCCTAGCCAGAGCTCAAGAGTAGAAAAAGTTCAAGAAGGCCAAAGCTCCCTTCTCCTCGTGTCACACAGGCCTGTGGTTGACAAGGGTGAAAGAGTCTTAAATATAGAAGAGGTTGAGGAGGAGAAAAGGGAGAGGAGGAGGAAGTCTAGGGAAGCAATAAGAAGATAGAGCCTTAGCTTCATGCAAGCTGTAATCAGGGCCGCCCACAAGTCAAACACTCAGGAAGATAAGTTAAGGGCAACTAGATTAAATCATGACACGTGAACTATAGTCTACAACATTACTAGACCACTTTAAGGTTATTTGAAAAAAAACATCATTACACCATAAATGTATTTATAAGCTTCAAAAGTTTGAAAAAAGAACAGAACGGTAATCTAGTCAAGAATAGTACACGTGGTTGTTGGTTTCATGTGACAAGTCTAGAATCTGCGAGTCAGATTAACAAACTCAGTTTTTTATTTTTTTAAACTTTGTAGGTCACGAGTAAATATGGCTTGAGAATCAAAAGACAAAAGTTTGAGTTGGCTAAAATAGTGGGCTCCGCTCCACCTCACCAGCCCACATTTCATCTAGTAACAAGTCAACTCAAATGTGATGTCACACAGAAAATCCTGTCACACTTAAGCCGCTTATCACGTGAGCTCATGAATCCGTTTTCAACGTGCGCACGCCTACTTAGAGCCGCCTCCTTTCACAAACGGACTCCCCAAAAGGAATTTTCATTTCACTTTAATACTAGAAACAACTATAATTACCTAAATAACATCATTTTATCAAAACATTCTGATGAAAGCTAGGATAGAGTGCTCCTCAAAGTTTGTAATAAAATAGTCAAATATCAAAATATTATATGAGAAATTTTGATAAGGTTAAGGTTAGACTAACTCTTAGAAATAAAAGAGGACACGTGTAATAATGTTGTATGAAAAGCATATTTCATGAATGAAGTTGTTCTCATTGAACTATACTTGAGCAATTCCTGGAACATCTTCTATGAAGCCGATGCTAGAAAAATTAGTGAAAATGATGAATTTTTGCTAACTTTGGACACATATAAAAATTATATTTAATTGCGATTAGGATTAGTGTTTTTGCTTGCTAGTCGCTGCTAATAGGTGGCCTTGGTACTTGCTGAAAGTGCGAGCACCTGTTTGCGTTGCAGTGATCAGGGGCGGAACTATGG
>CM046473.1:5251839-5321930 GCA_025506415.1 Flaveria robusta
CGGTTATCGCAATAAAGTAGGGTTAACATTCGTTCCGCACCCTATATATATGTATATATATATATATATATATATATATATAGGGTAGGGTTATCTTAAGAACTAAGTTTTTTCATGAGAACTCTAAAATCCAATATGAGCCACACGTTTAAGTCACATGCAAGTCACATGCCATTTTCACTTTTTTTTTAAAATGTTCATAACTTTTTTTTATGTCATTATTTC
Organism: Flaveria robusta; assembly: GCA_025506415.1. Lineage (NCBI taxonomy): Eukaryota > Viridiplantae > Streptophyta > Magnoliopsida > Asterales > Asteraceae > Flaveria > Flaveria robusta. The sequence goes on from CM046473.1 coordinate 5,252,065, forward strand.
TTCAAAAAAATTACACCATTAATTTCAGTATTTTTTATCTTTCCAACGCGTACCATATTGATATATATATATATTTTTCAAAAATCATCCACCCATTATTTACACACGTGTAAATTAGTCATTACACATGTGTAAATCCTGTTTTACACATGTGTATTTCTAGGTATTACATATGTGTAAAAATGACGTTCATAAAAAAACTAGTTTTTTTATTTTTTATAAATTTTTTTAATTTTTTTATGAAAGAGAAAAATAAAAGATATATTTTTGTCATTTTACTTTTTTTATTTTTATGTTATTTTTTATATTAGAGAGAATTGCATAAATAGTCGTTGTGGTTTGATCAGATTGCATGATTAGTCCCCATACTTTTAAAATTGTAAAGTTAGTCCAAACTTTTAGACTATCTTTGCAATTTTTAAAGTTTGGGGAGTAAACACGCAATTTGATTAAACCACAGGAACTATTTATACAATTTTCTCTTTATTTTATAAATATTTTTATTATGTTATTATTATTTACCATTTGACATTGAAAATGTATGGCTCACATTGGTTTTCTAGAGTTCTCACAAAATAAGTGAGTTCTCATTTGAACGCTCCCATATATATATATATATATATATATATATATATATATAGGATATAGAACGAATGTTAAACCTTGTTTATTGCGATAACCTTTTAACCAAACTAGTGGTCCACAGCAAGCCACATCATCACTGTAACTTAGAGTTACAGTGGTGAACTAGTGGTGCAAAATGAACGTTAAATTTTTTTTAAATAAAATATAGCAAGACTATACTCAAATTAAAGATATTAAAATGATCTATTTAATTGTGTAATTTGTATTAAAAATAATATCATACAAAAAAGTTAAGACGATTTTAAAAAAAGGGGAAATTTTTCAAAAAAAAGAGGGAAAATTGTTAAATCAATGGTGTAACGTGGTGTAAAAGTTAGTTACACTACATAATCATGGTGTAAGTGTTTGTTATATTAGTGTTAACGGGTTATCGCAATAAAAGTGGGTTAACAACCGTTCCTTCCCCTATATATATAGATAGGGACCGCATCCTTTGTTAACCTCCTTTAAACATATTAACCGTACAACTCCATTTAACCAATCAGGTCATGACACATCATCAGTAGCATAAAGCATCGGGAGGGGCATTTTTGTCATTTCTAACCTTTGCTTTCATTAATTGCATAACATGGGCAGACATGTTTTGTGTGTTTGACATTGTTAATAGGATGAAAAAGCAAATGTCACATATATGTACTATGTTATCATACACATCAATCTAAAAATTACCAACTCAAGATTTTTTTGATATTCCCTCCATTATCTAACCTCTGGATCTTCATCTTCATCCGTATTCTCATATATTTTTTGGTGTTCACTTCTTCTCGAGAATTACAATGGGTGGTGGAACAATGGAAACTAATACTGTTATGATGGATAACTATGAAGAGGAACCTCCGGTTGAACGTGACCCTGACGATCCATTGTGTGATGATACTTTTGATATCCTTGTTGGGAACTCTCCTCTTCATTATATTGGTTTTGATCAGCAAGGTAGTAAGATTTGTATTTTTTAATACGTTTCATAGGTTTATATTATGAAGTCAGAATGATTATAATTTTTATATCCTTTTTGGCATCCCTCCTCTTAGCTTCATTGTTTCTTATCAACAAGATAGTAATAGCTATTTTTTTACATGTGAACAAAATTACAACTGAACAAAATTAAAATTTTGTTAAGAATTCCAACCAAAAGTTATGTTAAGAATTACAATTTTTGATGGTTAATAATCCTGCTATATTTTGATTCTTGAAATTTCTGTTAATATTTATATTTTGTTTGGTTCATGTTAGTTTTGGCTTTTCATAGATGTAAATAATCTTTTACTTTTGCTAGGTAAACATTTCTGTTCACTTTTTCAAACTTCAAATGGTACCAAGTACTGGTATCCCTAAGTAAATGCCAAATATAAACCTGTTGTGGGAAAGATATATGGTTCTTGGGATGAAGTTTATAAGATGTATGAAACTTATGGTGACATGTCCGGTTTTGGAATTCGGGTTAGTGGTTACAAGAAATGGAAAGGGCATATTACTCATAGAATCCTAATATGTAATAGATCTGGTAAACCTAAGACCAAAAAGCTTGATTCCTTGGATCCTAATGCATTGGGTCGTGCCCGTTTTAGTTCTTTCAAAGTAACTGACTGCAAAGCTTTTATTCGGTTGAAAGCTATAAAAGGCTCTAGTCAATTTATCCTTTATGAGTTTTTTGAGAATCACAACCATTCTCTGATTTCATCTGATAACATGGATCTAACTCGTAAAGGAAAACACTTGAACTTTGATGATATCCAGTTTATTCTTACTATGAGTTTACATAGAGTTGGTCCTACTGTTTCTCATCGATTGCAAACTGCTTTAAGAGGTGGTCATCATAACATGCGTGGGACTAGGACTACTTTCGAGAATGTTACTCGTGACATTCTCATGTTCATAGGTGAAAAAGATGTTCAGATAGTTGTTAACAACTTAGAAGAGCGTAAAACAAACCTTCCAAATTTCTCCTATGAGTTCCTTCATGCTGGTGGGGAGTTGAAAGCCATCTTCTGGGCTGATAATGTTTCAAAGATTAGTTATAAAAAATTTGGCGACATTATTGCTTTTGATGCAACTTATTTTACCAACAAGTAAGTTTTATGTAATAAATTTTTGGTATCTTTATATTTTTATATCAATTCAATTAATTTAGTGGAAATTTTATTTTCTGTTTGTTATAGGTACAACATGATTTTTGTCCCCTTTACTGGTGTGGATCATCATTTTCGATGTGTAACCTTCGATGCTGGTCTGATTGCAAGTGAGACAGTTGAACGTTATAAGTGGCTTCTAGAATCTTTCCTTAAAGTACATTTCCAACAACCGCAACTCGTTTTAACTGATCAAGACCCAGCTTTTAGGATTGCTGTGGCATCTGTTTTCCACAAATCACATCATCGCCTCTGTATGTGGCATATAATGGAAAAACTACCCTCCAAGGTAATCTCTAGGAGGTGTATATTTACCCATTACACTGATGTAATATTTTACATCAGTGGTCTTTACCTCTTACACTATTGTAATTCTACCATAACACTAATGTAATTTTATGAACTATTTTTCTTAATAGATATCAGCCGAGTTGTTTCAAAATTCAAACGTAAGGTCTTCTATCCACAAGTTGGTTTGGAATATATATCTAAAACCATCTACTTTTAAGGAGCGCTGGTATAGTATGCTAAATGAATTTAAGTTGACCAATCATCTTTGGTTGAGGGAGATGTTTGCAATCCGTAAAATTTTGTTCCAGCATATTTTCGTGAAATTTCCATGTGTTGTTTGATGAAGACAACTTCGCGCTGTGAAAGCTCTAATGCATTTTTTAAAATCACAGCTAGCTCCGCGAACACACTTGTTCAGTTCCTAATATGTTATGACAATGCTATAGACCATCAGAGGTGCAACCAAAGAATTTGGAACTTATTACCAACTCTACGAGCCCTGATTTAAAAAGTGGTTTAGACATTGAGGAAAATGTAGCCAAAATTTACACTCAGTCTGTATTTAAACAAGTATAGAAAGAAATCCTAAAAGGTATTTGGAATTATTTTATAACCAACTGTGATGTTGTTGATCATTCCAAGGTTTACACTATATCTTATATGGACAAGAAGTCTGACTATGTGAACGAGTTTACAGTAAATTATCAAATTCCTCATAAGATTCTACTTTAATGTGACAAATGCTACTATTTTAATTTACCAACTGGTCAATGTCATCATTAGTGTAATATTACATTGATGTTATATATGGTCAATTTTAAAGTTTTAGTTTTTATAATTAACCTTTATTCATTTATACTTTTTGGTGTCGGATCATCTTGTTCAAAACTCTTATGATTGTTCGTGCATGGGGTATACTCGTATCGTCTACCTTTGTCGTCACATTTTCTATGTCTTTAGGTTACACCAAGTGAAAGAAATCCCTGCACGCTATGTTGCCAAACGTTGGAGGCGTGAAATCCTTCCTTCTCATGTTTATAGTATTTCTAACTGTCTTAGTGTTGACAACAGCCCGCATGCTATTCTGAAGAATGAAGTTATGGATTCTATGAACATTTGCGTTGATCGGTTAAACGGGGATGTTGATGGCCTAAGTCTATTTGCTGAAAAGATTAGGGACATTAAGAAAGGTATAATGGACAACTACCAAGCTGCTTCAAATTCTAATTCAAGGAATTCTATGATTGAGAAACTTTTTGGTCTTCCTATTTCATCAGATAATGGTTTGTTGCCCCCCCCCCCAAAGGAATACAAAACAAAGGATGTGGTACGAATCGAACACTAATTGGTCCAGGGGAGAAATCAGTTGAGAAGGCAAAGAAAAAAGCTTGGTTATGTCATTTGTGTGGCGAATGGGGTACCATGATTCTCGTAACTGCCCTCTAAAAGAAGCAGATGATGACAACAGATCCACCTCTGAAGGGTAGTTGTATTTTACTTTAGTTTGCCATGGCCTCTTTTAAGAATGCCCCTTTTTGGTTGATGTATCTTTTGCTTACCGGTCAAGTATTGTTTTTTTGCAAGGCATGGCAAACGTTTAATGTATGTAGTTGTTGTGATGTTTATGTCTATGTACTAGTTGTTATGTACTATGTAGGGGCCGTAACTTATTAATCTACATGATCGTACTTTGTAGATATCTTTAACTGTTTAACTAATTTTGTTCGTCTTAAACATTGATTATAAATGTTCTTAGTTTAAAAACTTTTCCCAATATATAGCACATTATATTATCCCATCATTTTTTACATTAAATATTTAAATGTAATTTTTTTAATCATTGTAAGTGTTTAATCACAATATGTATCGTTTTTGATTTTACACCAAAACCACCAAACGTTGCACAAATGAAGTTCTAACACAAGTTAAATAATATTGGCATTATTATTTACATTGATGTAACTTATACACCATTTTATATTTTTTATGGTAATATATCACTGTAATATTACACTAACGTATTATCACACCGGCAATAAATCACTATCAACTGAGATATGAATCTTTCAGCATTATAATCCTACAATTTAATAATAATATTAAACATTAATACTAGTCAATCCCCAACAACACAATATCCAACATCATTGTAACATCTAACAACAACATTCCTTCCTAATCAAAACATATAAAACAAACCCATATTGTAACATCTAACAACCACATTCCTTCCTAATCAAAACATATAAAACAAACCCATTGAAACGAAATTTCTTGTTTTTCTTCCGAGACAAGTACCGGAAATAGGAAGCATTTTCATTTCTTCACAAACAAAGCGCATCAAACTTATATCTTCAAACCTGCATGCTTCAATACCTTTTCTCTTTGAACGTTAATATCCGACAGCAAAATCTTTTATGCATACCGCTTCCTGAGAGTTATGATCTGCTTTTTCATTTTCGACTCTTCTTTTGCAAACCCACAATCAAAACCTTTTACATGACTCCCCATGAACATTTCCATATGCCTCATGGCAAATATGCCATAGTCTTTTACATTACCTGTTGTAGCCCAATTTATCATAACCCGACTTACACTTGTTGATTTTATTTTTTCCACTTGTGTATTACCCCACATCCTTAAGTAGTTCTCAAAGATTTCTTTCTACAAGATTAAGTAATAATAAAAGTAATCAAACTTTAAATTTACCTTTTATATCAGTATTATTAGTGCAAATCAAGTGTAACTGAAATCCAAGCACATTTGTAAATGCTCATAATGACTATTAATAGAAGGTTTTACCATTTTATACGGCGTGTCCTTTTTGAACTAGTATACATCATCATTCAAGCCAACCACCTACACGTTCTCACGCATGTTGTCAAGTAGATAAATCCCTGGGTTTTTCAATTCAAACACTATAACATAAAAATGTTTGAATTCTAGTACTGGGAAAAATATGAGGTCAAAGGTTTTTAAATCCCTCAACTCTTTCACCCTTCCCAAAGTTTCAAACATTCTTTTGCTAAATACATCCAACCTCTGCGCCTCATCCATTTTTTTATTACTGAACATCCACTACAACTCTAAAATCATTTACAAAAATATACATTACATATTCTCATGAAATCCACAAAATATACATTACATATTGTCATTAATATAATTTATTATACATTAAAAAACTTACAAATACTTGGTGATCACAAAACATATGTTTTGGTGATTTTGGGCTTCGATTTTTTTCCTCATCATTTAAAATTACCGCCCAATAGTCTATTTTGTTTCCATAAATCTCACTATCAACTACTAAAGATTGTAGAATGCAAATTTCTGACCGCGGACTAGAAATTGTATCGAAAACCTCCATTCTATGTTTTTAGATGAAATCATATGGTAAATTAGTTATTATACCTTCATCCCCATATTATTATCAGCATTTTAGTCCAACTTACTTTTCTTTTTCTCTAAAGATGAATTCCGAAACATGCTCTTCTTTTTTGGTGACACGATTTTTAATGCTTACTTCTCTGTAAATATATGATGACTTGCAACCTGTTGATGAAAGTTTAACTCTTTCTGGATATTTTCTTGTTGTAATTCCCTCTCTTTTATTATCCCTACACATCTCAATTTTATAATTAATATTAATTATTTATTGTTAATTTAACTAAGATTTCATTTCTTCTTACAACTATAAAAAATAAAAAATTTACTAACCTATGTTTTTGATCTGCACATCTTTCTGAGTTTCTGCCCTTTTTTGATATTCAGATTTCCTCAATCTCTCCTCATCAGTTATTGTTTTCTCTGTTTCTTTTGACATCACCCCTATACATTTTACTCATTGTAGAAATTTATTAATAGTTGATATAAAAGTCATTATCATCTTTTCGCACATTGTCAATATTAAAAAATATAGTAATTGTGCAACTAAAATAACATCATTGTTATTCCCATCAATTTTTTTTTACATTGATGTTACCCCTGATCAATATGTAAACGTACCTCCATGTATAACCTTATCATCTTTCATAGTTTCAACCACATCTTTTGATTTTGTCTCATCCATATTTTTTTGTTTTGTTCTTCTCTTAGATCCATAACCTGTTAATGTTAAACAATTTTCACATCAAATTGTTTACTCCCCATAACATTTATCAATTATATACCATTTTACTCACCAAGTTTAATGAAAGTGCTGACCATATTAAAAGCTGGGCTTTTCTTGGATTTATTTGATTTATCAGATTTCACAAATTTATCACATTCATCAATCTCTTTTTGAATCTCTTTATCTGTAAAGGGAAAAAAGTTTAAACTTATTACACTTATAATCTATTATAATTACAATCTAAACATAAGAAATTATTTAATCTATTAACCTTTATTTAATTCATTGTTCATCTCCTTCTCCAACTGTGTCAATCCAACACTAAAACTTGGTCCCCCTAAATCCTCTGTTGTAAGAGCTTTCACACTTTCCGGTAATTCCTCCTATAATTGTGTCAACCCAATACTATAACTAGGTCCATCAAATAAATTTTTCCCAAATTCCTTTACACACTCCCCTTCATTCCATGTGTATCAATTTAAAAGAATGAACCCAGCAAAGTTCTTACACTACTGATATAATGTATATTTAACCTTACACCGATGTAATTCAAGAAAATTTTAATTTAAATATAAAGAAACATTACCTTCAATTGTTTTCTTATTAACTTCAACATATTCTTCCAATGGTTCTCCAACTTCAGTCTTTTTATTTTCTTTTACACCCAAATGCACGACCCCTTCATCATCCATACATTCTTCACCTAAAATCCAATGTAAACCACTTATTGATAGATTAAACTAGCATTTTATATAATATTTGTTGCTTATTCAAAAAAAATTTCACTTTAAATTTGTATAATAAGATCATACCTCTACATTCTTTTATCATATTCCCCCTTTCTCCATCTTCATTTCTTACATCAGTGTAACTGATATGTTAACAATTATACATGTTAATAATACATATTCCCCCATATTTTGGGTGATTTTTGGTTAAAAACTCATTTATCAGTCACTTATTTATGTTCTAATTGAATATTGTAGTGCCCAGTGAAAACTTGGTGATTTTTGTGAAAAGAGCTCAAGATTAAAAAAAGCTTATGAGGAAAAACTTATTGTCACAATTGTGTTCAATTTGAACACAACTATGTCAGTCAGATGGATTTGTGTGATATCTGACAGTCAACACAACCGTGTTCAGAAGACATAACTGTGTTCGGCCCAATTACGGGTTTTATACCCAATTACCCCCCATTTAGAAGGGATCTGCTTTTTCACTCAAAACCCTAGTTCTCTCAAGTCTCTTAGGTGATTTTGGGTAGATCTTTGAAGATTGAAGACCAAGATTGAAGATCAAGCACTTTCAAGGGAGATTCATCATCACACAACCCACCTCTACTCATTTCGGTTTGAAAACTTCTAGATCTACCATGTTTTCTTCCATTTCTATGAGTTTGGTTGTGGTTTTTGTAAGCCCTATGGGTTAAATACTCTTAATCACTTAGATTAGATGAAGCTTAGCATACTTTGACATGTTGTATGAAACTCTTGGTGATGATTAGGACAATGGTTATTGCAAAGTTATGAATGCTCTTCAATGATTGTGTGTGCTTGTTTAGCTTGAGAATATGTTGAATCTTATGGGTGTTATAACCATATTATGTTGGAGAACCATGTGTGTTAGAACATCTATTCTTGAGTTGCATACATTAGTGTGTGATTTATAACATTTGACTAGGAATGGTAAATGAGGGTTGAATATTTAGTAAAGTTGAACAAGTGTGCATCCTTATACATATATTTGAGAAAACCATTGTGTTTGTTATGAATTTCTCCTCGCTTTGTATATGTGTAACTATCAATAGTACGCATATTATAGTTCATGTATTCGTGTTAGGACATTTATAAGTTGAGGAATCTGCATAACCGTTGTTACATTATGCAAATTGAGGTGGTTACCATGTGGTTATCGTGTTAACTTTCCAAAGATTTATGGGTTTGGTATACTTGACGGGAGTCCAAATCATCTTTAACATTGACTTAATTATATCATTGGTTCTTTATGGCATAACTTTAGGTGGCTATTGTGTGTTTATTGTTCTAGCTTTCCAAAGAGTTATATAATTAGATAACCTTGACAGGAGTCTGATTTACCTTCATGTTTCATGTGTATAAAATGATCTCACCATAGGCTTATGCATGCTGTCATTGTTTTGCTAAGCGGATTCGAAATCTAAGTGATATCTTCCTTAGATTGATTATCTTAATCTTTGTTTATTTTCTTCAATTAGTTTAATTGTTAGCTAAATTAGTTGATCATAATATTTACAAATCATTTGTTATCTGCTAGATAATGATAAAGACTTAGTATCAGAAGCTCTCGTGTCCACAGATCGATACTTGGTTCTTACCAAAAGCTATACTACCAATCGATAGGTGCACTTGCCTATTGTGTGTGTAGTTAGTTATAAGGTGAAAATCATTTCATAATTTAAAGCTTTATTGTGTAAAATCTATCATTAAAATCTATATATCAAAACACACGTCAGTAACCCTCCCCTGTTGGAAAATAAAATTGAACATAATGGAGAACCTACTATGAATAGTCCCTGTCTGTACTTTTAATAACTTAAAAGAAGTTTTCTTACCAATTTTAGCATCCAAACTTTTGATGTTTCCTTCATCCTCCTCGTCTTCAAGCTCTATTAAACATTGCCTACGATTGTTAATTTCCATGCATATGTCCATAACCATCTCACCAACATCACCCTTTCTTTTGTCATCTACCTCTCTGCAATGCACCTTTCTTTGATGTAACTGGCTTACTACATTCACCTTCTTTTACATTTCCTACTCTAACCTTCTCTTTATATATACTCTCAAATAATGCCATTTGAATTTGTAATTTTTCATCGTGCATCTTCTCCTTCGTTTCATTACCAAATAGAAACTCAAATTCTGTTTTTGTTTGTGCTGACAGCTTCAACAGTTTGTCTATTTTCATTTTGTTACTCTGTTTCAAAAAAATTTGTTTTAACTTCATTACGAAATAAATTACTATTTAAAATATACAGTTTTTATGTAACATTACCTCGCTCAATTCATTGTTTGTGTCATCATTTGCTTCTGTCCTTTGATCATCTCCCTCTATGTTTTCTTCTAACAATTCAACCAACTCTCCCTTTCCAAATCCCCTATTTTGCATCTCCAACATTTCTCTCTACTTTAGTCGCTCAACATTCCAAAACTCCAATGGTGTTTTTGTACGATCAATTACCATTTCCAACACCATCAACGTACAATAGCTGTTCATAAGTCACAATATATATGTTAACAATCTTTGAATTTTTCCTTCTAAACATACTAATAAAATAAACATCAAGAAATTATCGTTAGTATAGTTAAAGCTCCTTTGTAAGGACTATTTCTATTCCTGTACCAGCCCCTCTTGCAATTTTTGATGCATTTCAGTACGTGGCTACACCAATTCACATTACATAAGTCATTTTAGTCCGTGTAGTAGTATAATACATCTACCTTACACTTACCATGAGAATAGCATTGAACCATAATGGAAAGAAATAAAACCAAGAAATCTATTTTGAAATGTGATGACAATTCATCCTGACTATCTATCATCTTGCTTACTATCAATGATGGTGATACATACTCATTTTCATAATGATTTCTCCACTCTACCATTTTGGGATAAAGCTTTTTATTTGGAACCATTGTTTCTAGGTCAATTCCCTTTTTTGGTATCCCGAACAACTTATGAATTTTCTATTCATTAACTTTTATTACACCCCCTTGGACTTTGATCTTCATTCTACTCTGATCAAAACTATCCACAACAAAATGACCTATTTTCTACGGGATCCCTTCAACTTGCATATTAAGTATCTTTCCAAATCTCATTTTTAAAACTATATCTTTTTGTTTCCTTGTCAATCTCCTAACTAGCCTGAACAATTGGTTCAGTGAACCCCTATTCTTGCTTGGGTACCATCTTTTTGATTTTTCTTCATTATCTATTTTCTTCTTCAAATTCCCTAACATGTTTCCCACAATACTTGTCTTCTTTTCTTTAGCTAACCCAAATGGTGAACCTATTAATTGTTACACTTAATATATGAATTTCCGTACAATACAATAAGTAATATTATTCTTCTAATAATATATATTGTCAATAATCTAATATATAGAAAATAACAACCAAAATTTTAATTTACCTTTTCCTGTTCCAGAGTTCAACTTCTTCTTCCCTTTCAATGCTTTTCCATCCGTCGTCAAATCCAATGTAACTAAAAGTTGTAAAGATTATGATGTTATTGTATAGAACAATGAAAACAATTAATTTCTTTTTGATCATAACTTACACATAACACTTACTTATTTCCTTTCCCTTCTTTTGATACTTGTAATTAGAGTTTGATCTTTCAGTATCTGAATCCATAACGACTGTCTCAAACATCAACCAATATTATATTAAGCATCAATATCCAATTGACAACCACATTCATTACGCATTAATCTACGTACTTGGGTTTATAGCACATTCCTTTCTTTTTGTAACAGTCACTTGCTTTTCAGAACTTGCAAATTTATCAATAAAAGTAGTTAACTGTTTTATCTCTAGTGTTGTAAATTCATCCAATAGATTAGTTAAATATTTTATACCAATTTTTGGCACATCATTTCTGTGTTTGTTCTTCCTTTTCTTCTTCTTTTTAGATTCCTCCTCACTAGTTACGTCATATTACTCACTTTCTTTTACAGTATCATTTTCACTGTCTACATGTACTGAAGTTTTGGTTGTGTTTTTAAACCTACCAAATGATTTCTTAGCAATACTGTCACTTGATTTCTCTGTAAAACATAACAATTTTGGTTTAACATATATTTAAAATAAAACAAACCATTACTACATTATATATATATTTTAGTTATGGAGAAATCCTTACTTCTGTTCATCAGATTATTTGCAGCAAACTTTATTTTTTTTCCATCATCAAGTATTTTTTGTCTGCACCCTACAACAATTAAGCAAAGCATTACACTTCTTTAACATCCAATAACAATAGCCCTAATATTTACACTACTGTATTTTTAACACATACAACCCAATGATGCCATAATTTGGATCTTCAATCAAAACATATAGTTACCCAGATCTTAAATATTAACCAACAGAACAAAATTACAATTTTGTTAAGATTTCCGACCAAAAGTTATGTTTAACTGAAGTAATGTATTATAAGTACACTTATTTAACACCAAAGAACAATAGCCCTAATGTGTAATCTCTACCACCCAAGCAACCTAACCCTAAGTCTTCCTTATCAGAAACTTTAATCACAAACCACACATGCAACATCAACATTATTTTTTTAAACAACCAATAAAAGAAATTTACAGTAACACAAATGATCCTAAAATATTCAAAATCTATATAAATTTGATAAATTTATTACCCCTTTTGCGCTACGAAGAATCTCTGTTCTTGAGAAACTCGATTCGTCGTTCCCAATTTGCAAAACATTTACCGTCAACCAAATAAAATCACAAACGAACTTCAACTTATCTTCAAAATTCTGACGAAAGAACAAAATTCGCAAGATTACGAATCAAAGCTGGCGATTTGTTCAAAATTCTGATGAACGAACTTCAACTTACCGTTGATTTGTATATAAGATTTCATTTGTATCTTCAAAATTCTCATGAAATCTTTCCATATCTTCTTTTTTTGCAGATTTCCAGTTGATTTGACGGGTAAGACAAAATGTAATATTATGATTATACCCTTACTGGTTATATAAATATAGTAAACTAATACATTTATATTGAGGATTTATACTAACCGTTGGATTTTCTTTTGAGTTTTCTTATATAGCTTAGGATTTGGTTATTGAGTTAACAAATTTGGGATGGGTTAACAATAGATCCTTTCCCTATATATATATATATATATATATATATGTGTGTGTGTGTGTGTGTGTGTATAGAGGAATGTTCAATTGTAAACCACTAGAAATTGTGTAAACCAATAAACCATTTCCACCACTCATATTCGGTTTACACATGTGTTAAACACAGGTTACACATGTGTAAAACACAATTTACACTTGTGTAAAACTCACTTTACACATGTTTAGAAAAAAGAATCTGCATGCTTTTTTGTTGATTATATCTTGTTCACATCTCAAATCTGCACAATTCAACATGTTCTGAAAAAGAAAAATAATATGCAACATTAATTAGCAACTAATTAAATTATAGAAATATAAATTTGAAGAAAAAAAATAAGTTTACATATGTGTATATTCAGTTTACACATTTGTATATTCGGTTTACAAATGTGTAAAACACAATTTACACATGTGTTAAACACATTTTACACTTGTGTAAAACTCACTTTACACATTTTTATATAAAAAATACCAGTATTTATATTTAAAAAATATAATAAAAATAGATCTAACTAACATCAAAATATATATAAACATGTGTAAAACTAATCATAAATGGACATAGCACCTGGATATAGAAACCGTTTTGCAAACCACCTAAAACATGAAGTTAAATTATGATGAACAATCATGAAAAACTCAGATCTAAAAAACTATGTAACCCAAATCTAGAAAAATATAAACAATAAGAAAAAATCATATTTAAATTTGAACACCAACAAAATGCTTTAAAACAACAAAAAAACCTAGATCTAAACTTAAACACCAAAAAAAGAATTAATGGTCTGTCATCGAAGATGTCATCGCCACCATCGCACATGTGCAACCCAGATCTAGAAAATATAACCAACAAGAAAAACTTAGATCTAAAGTTGAACACCAAAAAAAAGTTTCCGAAACAACAAAAAACCTAGATATAACTTGTCATAGACGTGGTCACCACCATCGCAGCCACCGTCACTACCATCGGAGTTGTAGGCGGTGGTTAACCACCGTCGCCCCACTGCTGTAATTTTTTAGAGAGAGATTACCGCTGGTTCGTCGTCGGAGACATCATCACCACCATCGCAACAATCATTGTAGATGGTGGTTAGCCACCGTTGCTCCATTACTGCAATTTTTTAGAGAGAGAAAATGAGTGAGAGATTACCACTGGTTTTTCGTCGGTGACGCCGTCCCCACCATTATAACTGCTGTCACCGTCACCACGCAACCGTCGTAGCTGCTGTCTTCATCAGAGCTCCTTCTGTAGATGGTGGTTAGCCACCGCCACCGTCGTTGCTACACAGCTGCTTGATTTTAAAGAGAGAAAACAGATAGAGAGAGAGAGAGAGAAAGAGATGAGATTTAGTTTGTAGAGAGAGTGTGTGTGTGTGTGGTGGAAATGAGTTTGTGGTGTGTGTGATTGTTAATTTGAACAATCTAGATTTAAAAGGTATACAAAATGACCTATTTGTTATTTTTTGTCTTTTTCTGTGTAGGACCCATCATTTAATCCAAGATATATTTTTTTATTCTAAAAAATCTGGACCATTGATTTCAATCTGATGAGTGGCTGAGATTTGATTTATTGGTTTACATAATTTCAGTTGGTTTACATATGATCTCTTCCATATATATATATATATATATATATATATATAGGGTCTGGTTCTTTGCAGGACTACATTAAAAATAAGAACTTCAAGAACCATTTCTAACCACTGATTATATTTATCAATGGATGAGATTAAAAAAGGTTGTAAAGTAATTAACATAATATATATTAAATGGATATAAAAATAAAAAGGATAAAATTGTAAAAATACATATTCATTAAATTGGAAATGGGCTATATTTTAGGATGATCCTATCGATTTTTAAGAAAGTCATATATAATCTTTTTACATGTATTTAATCATGTTTGAAAACATAATTAATACAAAAGTTATAAAGAGTATGAAATTATATCAATTTGATGACATTATTTAAATATACATTTACATTTGTGAATGAAACAAAAGAAATAAATATTTACATATGAGCATATATATGTAATCAATTTTATATAGCTAAATTAAAAACAAAATTAACTTTTATTGATAACGATCATTTACATAAATATATACAACCAAGCTGAAAACAATAACTAATATTCCATTAGTATAACTATGATTTACATATGCGTAATCCACTAATAAAACCTAACATTTACCTATACATAGACATGTTTGCATATATATATATATATATATATATATATATATAAATTACATGATAATCGCGTATGTTTGATGACAAACTTATAGGTATATGAGCTGAATTATTAATAACCTTATTTACATATAAGTAAACCCATTATACAAACACACTTAGAGCAATGAAGAACACCAAATCTTATTAATGCTTCAGAGGAAAAAACATATAGAAATTGCAAAAACTAATGACTCAACGATTACACTAAAAAGTAGAAGTAATTAAAATATATAAAAACGATTTTTATTTATCAATGATTGAACATTATTCGAATGTCAATTAAAAACTACTCTTGCTTCATTGACAATTCCTAGCTTCATGGTAAGTTAAAGCATGATAGTAACGACAAAAACGCTTCCTCCTCTTTTCATGAATACGTGCGCATTTACCTCCTTCATCGACAAAAAGTGTCACTCACCATTTGATCCACTTGATTTTGATTTGAATCATTAACATGGATATTCATAAACATCCCGTCAAAATTCGACATTCCCGTCGAAAAATAAAAGAAACTCCAACTGAGTAAATGTGTGATTCGTTACAGTGTAAAGTTAATAAGATTTATAAATCAACATATTGATCTAAAATATTTTTTCAACATTCGATTGAAACAAATAAATAAATGAAATATAGACTCAAATTAGATGAATCAATCTTACCTAAAATGAGGAATAAAAAAAAGATTTTGTAAATCAATGATGATTCCCTCTTTAAAATCAATCCAAATTCAAAGAATACGTTGATATTTTCTACTCATGGATTTTGCAAAATATGAAGAAAACTAGAATTTTAAAAAAATATAAAAAATATACTATGTGGCAATCTTATCTAAAATCTGAAACAATAAACATAAGGTGCTGATCTTGAGAATCTTTGTAATCGATTCATGTATTTGTGGTAGATGTATATTGTGCTGAAACGCAATTTTATAAATGTTGATCTTGAGAAACATGTCATTACGTTTCAGCATTAAGGTACATGAATGTTTTCCGGAAATAATATGTATATTGACTAAAGATTTAAAATAAATTAATAAAATTAATTGTTCCATCGATTTTTTAGAATTGTAGAAAAAATTAGTAACTTATCTAATTAAACGTAGACATAAAAGAATCACAATTAATGTCCATGCCAAAATACTATATTATATTACCCTTGATGAATTAATTATATTATAATTAAATTAAAAACAAATCAATGGATAGGATAAGTTCTCGTAGTTCTCATGATCTTTATGAGTCCTAAAAAGATCCTGATCAAGAAGAAGGGGGTTGTAAAGAAAAACTTACTTGCAAAGTATGCACAGCGGATGGTTGGTGTGGACGAGAGTATGCACAGCGGTTGAAGGTTGTACAGAAAGGGAAAATTTTTTTTTTTTTTTTTTTTTTTTTTTTTTTTTTTTTTTTTTTATATTTATGCTGGGTATAATATGAAGTGCTGGATATAACTGGGAGAGTAAGGGAGTGGAGAGTTAAAGAGCGGCGAAGAGTTTAGTGTGCAATCATAATATTATTGCTTGGTAGTATGGTGTGGTAGTCGTACTTACAAATAAATTACAACTGCCCTTATATAGGCAAACGAATCTACTAAACTACAAAATTTAAAAAGACTATGAGCCTAAAAGTCAAAAAGGCTATACATTAAATTCAAAAAGAAAAAGTAAAGCTGTCTGCCATGATTATCTTCGATAATTGCTGCTTACGTCATGGCTTACGTTACTGTTTTTGTTTTGTGTAATCTATCGTCATTGCATGCGTCGTGTCTTCTAGAAGTCTCTGTGTGTGCTGTCGATTGACTGTGGACTCGAACAATTCTGCTCGTCGTCGTATCCGTCTTCTAGGTTGACGATGTGTTGTAACTGTAGAGTGTCTCCTTCCCCTGCAAATGGTAGAAGCATACTCCAATTTGTTTTTGCATAAACCTGTATGTAGTGTCCTTCTCCTATGAGTCTGTACTGCTGCCAGGGAAAACAATCAGGAATTTCTGGAGTTTCCTGATGTTTTTTGACAAACTGTTCGAAACTTGTTGTAGGTTGGCTGTCTGTTTCATTTATCCATGGTAAATTTGCAAAGTCTATGTTACTAACGGGATTCGTCATCGCTCTTTGCAAATGGACGTCTGTCTTCTGTTTATTGTGTTCGATGAATATCCTCTTTCTTGCTGGTCTGTAAGTGTAAGCGTCTGCAAAAGGAAATGAAGCAACGACCTTGATACCAATATATGGTGTCGTAGATCGTGCTGCAATGTTTCCTGCTGTTAAGATGATCTTCTCCCCAAGTTGGTTCAGGAGATCTTCTGTTCTTCTGTCTAATTTTATTTCTAAGTAATCAATCATACCATGATGGTAAATTGAATAATCTGTGCGTCTGTTAGTTTTGTAGGTTGATGGACTTGAAGTAACAAGAGGCCTGTTCCTTCTCCGTTTTCATCTGTTCTTTCTACTACTGCAAATCCTTGAACTTCACTATCAAAGCTGAAGGCCAAGTCTATGAGCTGCTGCTGTAGGTTGTACAGAATCAAAGGGAATTCTGCACAAACCTTCTGTGAGACAAGATTCTCAAATTCTGGGAATCTTTCTGTAACTGGTTTCAAAACTTGCCACCAGGGTGTATCAAGAATCCTTGTTTTAAAAGATTCATATGTTCTGTGTATAACTGTTTTTTCTTCTTTTTTCTCGAGCCTTTGTAATAACTGTGTATTTTTTGCCTCGAGTATAGCATTTTTCTGTTTTAACATGCTATTTTCAATTTTTATCTGTATATTCTGTGTATCTTTTGTTTTTTCCTCTAACTGTGATTTCAGTGTTGAAATCATTTCCTGCTGAGCTTGAATGTATTGCTCAGGGTTTTGTTTTGCAATCTCCGAAAAGCTTTTAACCTCTTCGGGTTCTATGTAAAAGTTTTGTATGCCAAATTTTTCTCTTGCATCTTTCAATGCTTCAGAGAAGTTTGTAAAACCTTTCCAGGTTGCTCCCCCAGGAATATTTGTTATATGAGGGATAACACTGGTCCATTTGTTGAAAATCCCAATTTTTGTACCTCTGTATATAACATAATGTGTAAAATTGGGTTTTGTTTTAAATTGTCTTTCAGGGGTTTTTAAACTTTGTTCCTGAAAATAAATGCTTAAAGCATTTAAAACTTGTACTTTAAAAGTTGAAGCCTGTGGCATGGTTTGAATGTGCCATAGGTTGTCTAATAAGCATTGCTGCTTATCTGTAAGTTTCATGCCTATAATAGGACGAAACTTTTTGTTAGAATCTGTGAAAATCTGTAAAGCATATGTTCCGAATTCTAATACCGGCTTGGGTATAGAACTGGTAGTATGCAAAGGGCGTTTTTCCCTTGACTGTGTAAACTGTAATTGTTTATGCTGTCTATAGAACTGTGTAATTTCATCTGGTCTCGCCACTAACTGAGGTAGTGTGATTTGAGATGATCTGTGTATTTTTTCTATTGACTGCCTGTATAACTGTTGAATCTGTTCTTCTTCCTCTGTCAAAGATTTATCCTGTTTAGGATGTATAATCTTTGCCTTTCCTTTATCTTTTTTCCTGTCCATCTGTTTCAATGATTATGTAATCTGTTGTTAAAGGTAATTCAAGGGGTTTTATATTTTTTACCGCCTTTTTAATTTCTTTAACCAATTTGATGTCTTCTTGGTTAAAATACCTTTGACCATTTTTTGTAGTTTTACTGTATATTGGTCCGACTAATTTTGACAAATTTGGAATGAATTTTCTGGCATAATTTACCAGTCCCAAAAATGCTTGTATTTGTTTTAAATTCTCGAATTTTTCTGGAAAATTTAGAATTTTTGTAGAAATGTGTGGTTGTAATTCTATTTTTCCATTTCCAATTTCTAACCCTAAAAAGGAAATTTTTCTTTTAAATAACTCCATTTTTCGTTTAGAAACTACTATACCATTCTGTTTTATTTCTGTAAAGACCTGCTGAAGATGTCTTTCATGTTCCTGTACTGTATTACTTGCAACTAAAATGTCATCAATGTAAACTAAACAAAATTCATATTTTAAAAATATGCTGTCCATAAATCTTTGAAAAATTGAAGGAGCATTTTTTAGTCCAAAACTTAGGACGTTCCATTCGTATTGCCCTTCAGAACATGTAAAAGCTGTCCAGGGTTTAAAGCTTTCTTCAAACTTTAACTGGTTGTATCCTGATTTTAAGTCAATTTTGAAAATACTTTTTTA
The DNA here is from genome assembly GCA_025506415.1 of Flaveria robusta. NCBI lineage: Eukaryota > Viridiplantae > Streptophyta > Magnoliopsida > Asterales > Asteraceae > Flaveria > Flaveria robusta. Next base: position 5,271,603 of record CM046473.1, read on the forward strand.
TTCTGTATAAGATTTAGTAAACTGTCTTTATTAGGGATATTATATCCGTCATCTATTGTATTATCATTTAATCTTTTGTAATTGTAAACTATCCTAGCCTTTCCTCTTTTTATTTCACTGTGATTTCTTACTAAAAAGGCTGCAGATCTGTGAGGACTTTCTGATTTTCTAATTAATCCTTGAGTTATCATTTCAGGGATTTGTTTTTTAAATTCCTCTTTGTCTAATGGGCTGTATTCTATGTTTGCTGTTCTGATTACTATGTCGGGATTTTTTAGCTGTATTTTACAAGTATATTCTACCCTTGCTTTTGTTATATCTTCTCCAATGTATCCTATTTTTTCTAAATGTAGGATCATAGGATGATTTATACTTTTTGTAATATCCTTCCCTTTTTCTGTTTCATGATTTAAAAAATCTGTAAGAAGCCTTAATGACTCATTTTCTATTAAATTGTTTCTGTTATGTATTTTCAAGAAATCTAAATTCCCTTTATCACCTCTTTTTTGAACAATTTCTGTTGTATTTATGTATCTAAGGGTTGGTATTGTATATAACTGTTTGCTTAATGTTATAAAATTTTTTGTAATGGTTACTGCCCCATTTAATCCTAATATGAAATTTAATCCTATGACAAAGTCTTTGGATTTTATATTTGGTGGATTAATGTTTAATAAGATAGGATTAAATCCAAATATAACATTAAGACTTTGTACCCTTTCTGTATAGTAATGTATGCTGTGTTTATCCTAGAATAACTTATACATTTAGTATTTTAGAAGAAAAATGTAAAGAAGTAGCTCTACAAGAACAGTTAAAAAGAAATGCGTATGCATTTTGTAAAACAGCAATTTATACACCACAGGCTTATGGAGTCTACAACAAAAGAAAGAAGATAAGAAAAAGCATGACATACAATAAAAATTACAGAAAAAACAATACAAATAGGTATGTTAAAAAACCACAGTCAAGAAAATGTAGATGCTTTATCTGCGGAGATACAACACATCTAGCTAACAAATGCACAAACAGAAGTAAAAATGCAGAAAGAGCTAATTTAATAGAACAAATACAGGATTATGAGATAGAAGCTATTAAAACAGATGATGATTCTGATAATGAATCAATATATAGTATATACAGTGAAGATGAAAATCCAACAGTAAAAGTAGCATATACATATATGAACACAGAAGAAAATTGTGAACATAACTGGATACAAAATAAGGGAAATAATCACATTAGATGTTATAATTGTGGATATTACCCAAGTATAGAAAAACGATCACAGTGTAATAGGTGTTTTAAAGAAATTTGCTTTAAATGCCTTAAAGAAATTTACAACCAGGATATAGCCTCAACATCCAAAACAATCAACAAAGATAGCAAAAATGATAAAATAGAAAAGATAGAACTTACATTAGATTACACAGCTTAAAGATCAAAAACGTAGAAAATAAGATAGAAGAAATAGAAAGAGTAGTCAAACCTGAAGAAATAGGTAAAATGGCTATAACACAGTCACAAGAACAGACTTACATACAAACACAGGGTTCAATAAACATGATAACTATTCAAACTCGTTTATGGTTAGATAGTAACAAATACATAGATCTACAAGCACTAGTAGATACTGGAGCAACAAAAGCTTAATATCATACAGCTTAGCACCAGTAGAATATCACAGAAAGCTTTCATACAAACTAAGCACAAGAACAGTGGAAGATAGATTAATAAACATTACACATTGTCTAGAACCAATAGGAATACAGTTCTTAGACTTTGCAAACAATTACAGTATAAAATACGATATGCCACAGATAAACATTAATCCACCAAATATAAAATCCAAAGACTTTGTCATAGGATTAAATTTCATATTAGGATTAAATGGGGCAGTAACCATTACAAAAAATTTTATAACATTAAGCAAACAGTTATATACAATACCAACCCTTAGATACATAAATACAACAGAAATTGTTCAAAAAGAGGTGATAAAGGGAATTTAGATTTCTTGAAAATACATAACAGAAACAATTTAATAGAAAATGAGTCATTAAGGCTTCTTACAGATTTTTTAAATCATGAAACAGAAAAAGGGAAGGATATTACAAAAAGTATAAATCATCCTATGATCCTACATTTAGAAAAAATAGGATACATTGGAGAAGATATAACAAAGCAAGGGTAGAATATACTTGTAAAATACAGCTAAAAAATCCCGACATAGTAATCAGAACAGCAAACATAGAATACAGCCCATTAGACAAAGAGGAATTTAAAAAACAAATCCCTGAAATGATAACTCAAGGATTAATTAGAAAATCAGAAAGTCCTCACAGATCTGCAGCCTTTTTAGTAAGAAATCACAGTGAAATAAAAAGAGGAAAGGCTAGGATAGTTTACAATTACAAAAGATTAAATGATAATACAATAGATGACGGATATAATATCCCTAATAAAGACAGTTTACTAAATCTTATACAGAATAAAAAGTATTTTCAAAATTTGACTTAAAATCAGGATACAACCAGTTAAAGCTTGAAGAAAGCTTTAAACCCTGGACAGCTTTTACATGTTCTGAAGGGCAATACGAATGGAACGTCCTAAGTTTGGACTAAAAAATGCTCCTTCAATTTTTCAAAGATTTATGGACAGCATATTTTTAAAATATGAATTTTGTTTAGTTTACATTGATGACATTTTAGTTGCAAGTAATACAGTACAGGAACATGAAAGACATCTTCAGCAGGTCTTTACAGAAATAAAACAGAATGGTATAGTAGTTTCTAAACGAAAAATGGAGTTATTTAAAAGAAAAATTTCCTTTTTAGGGTTAGAAATTGGAAATGGAAAAATAGAATTACAACCACACATTTCTACAAAAATTCTAAATTTTCCAGAAAAATTCGAGAATTTAAAACAAATACAAGCATTTTTGGGACTGGTAAATTATGCCCAGAAAATTCATTCCAAATTTGTCAAAATTAGTCGGACCAATATACAGTAAAACTACAAAAAATGGTCAAAGGTATTTTAACCAAGAAGACATCAAATTGGTTAAAGAAATTAAAAAGGCGGTAAAAAATATAAAACCCCTTGAATTACCTTTAACAACAGATTACATAATCATTGAAACAGATGGACAGGAAAAAAGATAAAGGAAAGGCAAAGATTATACATCCTAAACAGGATAAATCTTTGACAGAGGAAGAAGAACAGATTCAACAGTTATACAGGCAGTCAATAGAAAAAATACACAGATCATCTCAAATCACACTACCTCAGTTAGTGGCGAGACCAGATGAAATTACACAGTTCTATAGACAGCATAAACAATTACAGTTTACACAGTCAAGGGAAAAACGCCCTTTGCATACTACCAGTTCTATACCCAAGCCGGTATTAGAATTCGGAACATATGCTTTACAGATTTTCACAGATTCTAACAAAAAGTTTCGTCCTATTATAGGCATGAACTTACAGATAAGCAGCAATGCTTATTAGACAACCTATGGCACATTCAAACCATGCCACAGGCTTCAACTTTTAAAGTACAAGTTTTAAATGCTTTAAGCATTTATTTTCAGGAACAAAGTTTAAAAACCCCTGAAAGACAATTTAAAACAAAACCCAATTTTACACATTATGTTATATACAGAGGTACAAAATTGGGATTTTCAACAAATGGACCAGTGTTATCCCTCATATAACAAATATTCCTGGGGGAGCAACCTGGAAAGGTTTTACAAACTTCTCTGAAGCATTGAAAGATGCAAGAGAAAAATTTGGCATACAAAACTTTTACATAGAACCCGAAGAGGTTAAAAGCTTTTCGGAGATTGCAAAACAAAACCCTGAGCAATACATTCAAGCTCAGCAGGAATGATTTCAACACTGAAATCACAGTTAGAGGAAAAAACAAAAGATACACAGAATATACAGATAAAAATTGAAAATAGCATGTTAAAACAGAAAAATGCTATACTCGAGGCAAAAAATACACAGTTATTACAAAGGCTCGAGAAAAAAGAAGAAAAAACAGTTATACACAGAACATATGAATCTTTTAAAACAAGGATTCTTGATACACCCTGGTGGCAAGTTTTGAAACCAGTTACAGAAAGATTCCCAGAATTTGAGAATCTTGTCTCACAGAAGGTTTGTGCAGAATTCCCTTTGATTCTGTACAACCTACAGCAGCAGCTCATAGACTTGGCCTTCAGCTTTGATAGTGAAGTTCAAGGATTGCAGTAGTAGAAAGAACAGATGAAACGGAGAAGGAACAGCCTCTTGTTACTTCAAGTCCATCAACCTACAAAACTAACAGACGCACAGATTATTCAATTTTACCATCATGGTATGATTGATTACTTAGAAATAAAATTAGACAGAAGAACAGAAGATCTCCTAAACCAACTTGGGGAGAAGATCATCTTAACAGCAGGAAACATTGCAGCACGATCTACGACACCATATATTGGTATCAAGGTCGTTGCTTCATTTCCTTTTGCAGACGCTTACACTTACAGACCAGCAAAAGAGGATATTCATCGAACACAATAAACAGAAGACAGACGTCCATTTGCAAAGAGCGATAACGAATCCCGTTAGTAACATAGACTTTGCAAATTTACCATGGATAAATGAAACAGACAGCCAACCTACAACAAGTTTCGAACAGTTTGTCAAAAACATCAGGAAACTCCAGAAATTCCTGATTGTTTTCCCTGGCAGCAGTACAGACTCATAGGAGAAGGACACTACATACAGGTTTATGCAAAAACAAATTGGAGTATGCTTCTACCATTTGCAGGGGAAGGAGACACTCTACAGTTACAACACATCGTCAACCTAGAAGACGGATACGACGACGAGCAGAATTGTTCGAGTCCACAGTCAATCGACAGCACACACAGAGACTTCTAGAAGACACGACGCATGCAATGACGATAGATTACACAAAACAAAAACTAACGTAAGCCATGACGTAAGCAGCAATTATCGAAGATAATCATGGCAGACAGCTTTACTTTTTCTTTTTGAATTTAATGTATAGCCTTTTTGACTTTAGGCTCATAGTCTTTTTAAATTTTGTAGTTTAGTAGATTCGTTTGCCTATATAAGGGCAGTTGTAATTTATTTGTAAGTACGACTACCACACCATACTACCAAGCAATAATATTATGATTGCACACTAAACTCTTCGCCGCTCTTTAACTCTCCACTCCCTTACTCTCCCAGTTATATCCAGCACTTCATATTATACCCAGCATAAAAAAAAAAAAAAAAAAAAAAAAAAAAAAAAATTTTCCCTTTCTGTACAACCTTCAACCGCTGTGCATACTCTCGTCCACACCAACCATCCGCTGTGCATACTTTGCAAGTAAGTTTTTCTTTACAACCCCCTTCTTCTTGATCACCCCCTCTGATATAATGGTTCTAGGTCCTATTCCTAGATTCTGTTGTGTACCATAATTTGTTTTCCAGGCTTCATGTATAGACTTTCCTAAATCTCCTGGTAATTTTACAAAATATTTATCACAGAGATTATCATCCATTGCTTTTCCTGTCTGAGATAATAATCTAGTGAAGTCTAATGTAAATTCATTTATGTATTTCATGTCTGCTATACTTAGAGTTTCTAGATTTCTTATGGCTGTATCTTGTATTAAGCTGTTGTTTTTTGCTGGATCAACCCCTAGTATAAGTGTTCTAATTTGTGCTGTGAAATTATAAGGATTGTCTCCTAATGCTTTGAGTTGATTTATCTCTTCTGGATTCTGTTGCTTTCTTGCTTTGCCAGATTCCTAGAGCTATGGGTCCTAATGTTGTTTCTAGATATGCAAACATATCCATGCTGTCTTTCTTATTTGTTTCCCAAAGTCTTACTACATTTTGTTCCATGTTAAGACTTCGTCTATCCATAACTGTGTTTTTGTTGTTCGAGTAACAGCATGTTTGTACTGTAAATTTGTCCTATAGGTAATCGTTTCCTTTTCCTATGTAATTAGATTCCTGTTGATAATCTACTGTAGGTTGTGCCCATGATTCTCTACCATGGGTTTCTTGATGTGTACCACTGTGTTCTCCTACCCATTCTATTTTGGTCTTTTTAACGGTTGTGCATCTGTGCATCCATAAAGGTTTGTTCTTGTTTGTAGAAATCTGCTATCATTGTTTTACCATTTACAATGTCTTCTACTAATGGCAGATTGTAGTATTCCTGTAATTTTTATAACTTTCTCGTATGTCATTCCTAAGTCTAACATACATTCTATTCATGTCGTCCACTTCCTGTTGTATATTTAACTCTGTAAACTTTCTGTCTATGATTTGTCTAATGTTTTATTTGCTTCTTCTATCTTAAGCAATCTATAGACTCTTCTTTAAAGTCTAATAATGTGTAATCCATTGTTTCTTCTTCTTGTTCAAACTTTAAGAAGTCTGTATCTAATATTTCATCATCTGTATCGTATTCATTATCTGTATCGTTATTGGAAGTGTTTTCCTCCTCTTCCTCTATACTCATAAAATGATATTCTTCGTTATCATTTTCTTCTGTTTGTTTAAAATCTGTAAATCTTAGTTTCTGTTTTCCATCAACTTCTTCGTATATATAACTTTTCTTTGGAACTAAGACTGTATTGTTACCATTTTCCTGTAAATCTTCTAGATCCCATTCTAATCCTGTTAGCTGTTCTGGGTCTATTTTTATTGGCTCTATCATCTGTATAGATTTTGATGCTATCGTTTTAACGATTCCATCTGTGTTTACTTTATATTTCATTCCTGAACTGTTACTAGCTTTTCCTAGTATTCCTATGCTTACTACTGGTTGTTTCCTTCGTAATTTTCATATCCTTTTGTTTTTAAGGCTATTTTAATGTTCTGTAAGTCTTTTGTATCTTTTAAGATATCAGGTGTACAATAAAATATTGCTATATTTTGACTCAAGTCTACTTCCATACCTGAGATTATAGCTTTTTTCATTTCTGTTTTCCAACTTTTGTCTATATTAGGGCTAAGAGCTTTGTTCCTAGGTTTTTTCTTCCTAGCGCTTTAACTCCTATTACTATTAATCCTGTGTGTACAAAGTTTTTGTTTTGTTTTTTGATCTTTTCTATAGTTTCTGATGAAAAAAGATCTAATGTTACTGTGTTATCTACTACTCTTAAGCTTTCTTCTCTACTGCTTCTTATGAGTGTAGTGTTTATGTTTAACCTTCCTGTTTGATATAAAATCCTTGGATTTAATATATCTAATTGGTGTTGATTGTATAATTCTAGATTTCTATCTAGATCTATTTCTTCTTCGATCTGTGTTATCTGTCTATTACTGTTAGATCCTGATCCTCTTTTAATTATTCTGTTTAAGAAGTAATGGTATCCTGTATATTTCCTGTAGAATTCCTAGCTTCCTGTATAGTTCTACTTCTTCCTAGAAAACTATTATTATTCATTTTCTTGGTTGCCAGTGTGTATAAGGTATAGGCTTTTTGCTTGTTTTAATTTCTGTAAAGCTTCTGTAATTTTTTTCTACTTCTAGAGCTGTGTTTTTTTCTGTATTACTTTTACTTGTTCCACTTATTATTCTGTTAGATTGATTTTTTATGTAATCTAAATTCTGTGATATTTTCTTAACTTCTGTTATTAAATTTTCTAATATCTGTTTATTATTTGTTACTTCTCTTTGTAAACTAATACTTAGATTTATAAGTAAATCTACTAGTGTATTTAGCTGTGAATTATTTGTGTGTAAACTGTGTTCACAAGAGTCTTAATATTACAGACTAATGTGAAATTATCTGTTTAAGTTTTTTTGATTAGCTTTTTCAGAAAATTCTAAGTTTAGAAATTCTAAGCGTTTAATTGTTTGTGAGCTACCGATGGTTAATAAAACTACCTACTCTTTAACTCTTTCTCTCCTTATACAGTATAAAATCCAAACAAAAGCAAGGGTAGAATATACTTGTAAAATACAGCTAAAAAATCCCGACATAGTAATCAGAACAGCAAACATAGAATACAGCCCATTAGACAAAGAGGAATTTAAAAAACAAATCCCTGAAATGATAACTCAAGGATTAATTAGAAAATCAGAAAGTCCTCACAGATCTGCAGCCTTTTTAGTAAGAAATCACAGTGAAATAAAAAGAGGAAAGGCTAGGATAGTTTCAATTACAAAAGATTAAATGATATACAATAGATGACGGATATAATATCCCTAATAAAGACAGTTTACTAAATCTTATACAGAATAAAAAAGTATTTTTCAAATTTGACTTAAAATCAGGATACAACCAGTTAAAGCTGAAGAAAGCTTTAAACCCTGGACAGCTTTTACATGTTCTGAAGGGCAATACGAATGGAACGTCCTAAGTTTTGACTAAAAAATGCTCCTTCAATTTTTCAAAGATTTATGGACAGCATATTTTTAAAATATGAATTTTTTTTAGTTTACATTGATGACATTTTAGTTGCAAGTAATACAGTACAGGAACATGAAAGACATCTTCAGCAGGTCTTTACAGAAATAAAACAGAATGGTATAGTAGTTTCTAAACGAAAATGGAGTTATTTAAAAGAAAAATTTCCTTTTAGGGTTAGAAATTGGAAATGGAAAAATAGAATTACAACCACACATTTCTACTACAAAATTCTAAATTTTCCAGAAAAATTCGAGAATTTAAAACAAATACAAGCATTTTTGGGACCGGTAAATTATGCCAGAAAATTCATTCCAAATTTGTCAAATTAGTCGGACCATATACAGTAAAACTACAAAAAATGGTCAAAGGTATTTTAACCAAGAAGACATCAAATTGTTAAAGAAATTAAAAAGGCGGTAAAAATTAAAACCCCTTGAATTACCTTTAACAACAGATTACATAATCATTGAAACAGATGGATGCAAAGAAGGATGGGAGCAGTCCTTTATGTAAACCAAATAAATACAGTACAAGAAAGAAGAGAAAATTTGCGCTTACACAAGCGGTAATTTTCAAAACAAAACAAATTGGAATACAATAGATTTTGAAATACAAGCATTAATTTATGCTCTGGATAAATTCAAAATCTTTTTAGATAAAGAGTTTACAGTCAGAACCGATTGCGAAGCAATCGTTAAGTTCATAAAGAATGACCAAAGTAAAAAGATAAACAGAACAAGATGGGTCAATTTGCAAAACATTATACAAGGAAATGGATATTCCATAAAATTTGAAATATTAAAGGAAAAAATAATGGGATAGCAGATATGTTATCTCGTAATATAACAAATGGTTTGTTACAGATGGACAGGAAAAAGACAAGGAAAGGCAAAGATTATACATCCTAAACAGGATAAATCTTTGACAGAGAGGAAGAAGAACAGATTCAACAGTTTATACAGGCAGTCAATAGAAAAAATACACAGATCATCTCAAATCACACTACCTCAGTTAGTGGCGAGACCAGATGAAATTACACAGTTCTATAGACAGCATATAAACATTACAGTTTACACAGTCAAGGGAAAAACGCCCTTTGCATACTACCAGTTCTATACCAAGCCGGTATTAGAATCGGAACATATGCTTTACAGATTTTCACGATTCTAACAAAAAGTTTCGTCCTATTATAGGCATGAAACTTACAGATAAGCAGCAATGCTTATTAGACAACCTATGGCACATTCAAACCATGCCACAGGCTTCAACTTTAAAGTACAAGTTTTAAATGCTTTAAGCATTTATTTTCAGGAACAAAGTTTAAAAACCCCTGAAAGACAATTTAAAACAAAACCCAATTTTACACATTATGTTATATACAGAGGTACAAAAATGGGGATTTTCAACAAATGGACCAGTGTTATCCCTCATATAACAAATATTCCTGGGGGAGCAACCTGGAAAGGTTTTACAAACTTCTCTGAAGCATTGAAAGATGCAAGAGAAAAATTTGGCATACAAAACTTTTACATAGAACCCGAAGAGGTTAAAAGCTTTCGGAGATTGCAAAACAGAACCCTGAGCAATACATTCAAGCTCAGCAGGAAATGATTTCAACACTGAAATCACAGTTAGAGGAAAAAACAAAAGATACACAGAATATACAGATAAAAATTGAAAATAGCATGTTAAAACAGAAAAATGCTATACTCGAGGCAAAAAATACACAGTTATTACAAGGCTCGAGAAAAAAGAAGAAAAAACAGTTATACACAGAACATATGAATCTTTTAAAACAAGGATTCTTGATACACCCTGGTGGCAAGTTTTGAAACCAGTTACAGAAAGATTCCCAGAATTTGAGAATCTTGTCTCACAGAAGGTTTGTGCAGAATTCCCTTGATTCTGTACAACCTACAGCAGCAGCTCATAGACTTGGCCTTCAGCTTTGATAGTGAAGTTCAAGGATTTGCAGTAGTAGAAAGAACAGATGAAAACGGAGAAGGAACAGGCCTCTTGTTACTTCAAGTCCATCAACCTACAAAACTAACAGACGCACAGATTATTCAATTTTACCATCATGGTATGATTGATTACTTAGAAATAAAATTAGACAGAAGAACAGAAGATCTCCTAAACCAACTTGGGGAGAAGATCATCTTAACAGCAGGAAACATTGCAGCACGATCTACGACACCATATATTGGTATCAAGGTCGTTGCTTCATTTCCTTTTGCAGACGCTTACACTTACAGACCAGCAAGAAAGAGGATATTCATCGAACACAATAAACAGAAGACAGACGTCCATTTGCAAAGAGCGATGACGAATCCCGTTAGTAACATAGACTTTGCAAATTTACCATGGATAAATGAAACAGACAGCCAACCTACAACAAGTTTCGAACAGTTTGTCAAAAAACATCAGGAAACTCCAGAAATTCCTGATTGTTTTCCCTGGCAGCAGTACAGACTCATAGGAGAAGGACACTACATACAGGTTTATGCAAAAACAAATTGGAGTATGCTTCTACCATTTGCAGGGGAAGGAGACACTCTACAGTTAAACACATCGTCAACCTAGAAGACGGATACGACGACGAGCAGAATTGTTCGAGTCCACAGTCAATCGACAGCACACACAGAGACTTCTAGAAGACACGACGCATGCATGACGATAGATTACACAAAACAAAAACAGTAACGTAAGCCATGACGTAAGCAGCAATTATCGAAGATAATCATGGCAGACAGCTTTACTTTTTCTTTTTGAATTTAATGTATAGCCTTTTTGACTTTTAGGCTCATAGTCTTTTTAAATTTTGTAGTTTAGTAGATTCGTTTGCCTATATAAGGGCAGTTGTAATTTATTTGTAAGTACGACTACCACACCATACTACCAAGCAATAATATTATGATTGCACACTAAACTCTTCGCCGCTCTTTAACTCTCCACTCCCTTACTCTCCCAGTTATATCCAGCACTTATATTATACCCAGCATAAATATAAAAAAAAAAAAAAAAAAAAAAAAAAAAAAAAAAAAAAAAAAAAAAATTTTTCCCTTCTGTACAACCTTCAACCGCTGTGCATACTCTCGTCCACACCAACCATCCGCTGTGCATACTTTGCAAGTAAGTTTTTCTTTACAACCCCTTCTTCTTGATCACCCCTCTGATATATTGGTATCAGAGCAAAGTCTTTCTTAAAATCTAAAAGACTAAGACAAGCTCCATTTTATGGCGTGTTATGCCTGTGTTATTGGAGAACTCTCTTAGGTGAAGATTATGGGAAAGAAGGTTGCTTGATAACTTTATAAATGAAAGGGTTTCTTTTAAGGTTTCTTTATTTTGAAATATGATTATGTTGTCTTTTAAAAGTAAGCTGGGATATAAGAAAACATTTATGAGATAAACTGGGAATAAGGAGAGAAAGAGTTAAAGAGTAGGTAGTTTTATTAACCATCGGTAGCTCACAAACAATTAAACGCTTAGAATTTCTAAACTTAGAATTTTCTGAAAAAGCTAATCAAAAAACACTTAAAACAGATAATTTCACATTAGTCTGTAATATTAAAGACTCTTGTGAACACAGTTTACACAAAATAATTCACAGCTAAATACACTAGTAGATTTACTTATAAATCTAAGTATTAGTTACAAAGAGAAGTAACAAATAATAAACAGATATTAGAAAATTAATAACAGAAGTTAAGAAAATACACAGATTTAGATTACATAAAAAATCAATCTAACAAATAATAAGTGAAACAAGAAAAGTAATACAGAAAACAACACAGCTCTAGAAGTAAGAAAATTACAGAAGCTTTACAGAAATTAAAAACAAGCAAAAAGCCTATACCTTATACACACTGGCAACCAAGAAAATGAATAATAATAGTTTTCTAGGAAGAAGTAGAACTATACAGGAAGCTAGGAATTCTACAGGAAATATACAGGATACCATTACTTCAGATAGATTCTTAAACAGAATAATTAAAAGAGGATCAGGATCTAACAGTAATAGACAGATAACACAGATCGAAAGAAATAGATCTAGATAGAAATCTAGGATTACACAATCAACACCAATTAGATATATTAAATCCAAGGATTTTATATCAAACAGGAAGGTTAAACATAAACACTACACTCATAAGAAGCAGTAGAGAAGAAAGCTAAGAGTAGTAGATAACACAGTAACATTAGATCTTTTTTCATCAGAAACTATAGAAAAGATCAAAAAACAGAACAAAAACTTTGTACACACAGGATTAATAGTAATAGGAGTTAAAGCGCTAGGAAGAAAAAACCTAGGAACAAGCTCTTAGCCTATACTAACAAAAGTTGGAAACAGAAATGAAAAAAGCTATAATCTCAGGTATGGAAGTAGACTTGAGTCAAAATATAGCAATATTTTATTGTACACCTGATATCTTAAAAGATACAAAAGACTTACAGAACATTAAAATAGCCTAAAAACAAAAGGATATGAAATTACGAAGGACAACCTAGTAGTAAGCATAGGAATACTAGGAAAAGCTAGTAACAGTTCAGGAATGAAATATAAAGTAAACAGATGGAATCGTAAAACGATAGCATCAAAATCTATACAGATGATAGACCAATAAAATAGACCCAGAACAGCTAACAGGATTAGAATGGGATCTAGAAGATTTACAGGAAAATGGTAACAATACAGTCTTAGTTCCAAAGAAAAGTTATATATACGAAGAAGTTGATGGAAAACAGAAACTAAGATTTACAGATTTAAACAAACAGAAGAAAATGATAACGAAGATACATTTTATGAGTATAGGGAGAGAGAGGAAACACTTCCAATATACGATACAGATAATGAATACGATACAGATGATGAATATTAGATACAGACTTCTTAAATTTGAACAAGAAGAAACAATGGATTACACATTATTAGACTTTAAAGAAGAGTCTATAGATTGCTTTAAGATAAGAAGCAAATAAAACATTAGAACAAATCATAGACAGAAGTTTACAGAGTTAAATATACAACAGGAAGTGGACGACATGATAATAGAATGTATGTTAGACTTAGGAATGACATACGAAGAAAGTTATAAAAAATTACAGGAATACTACAATCTGCCATTAGTAGAAGACATTGTAAATGGTAAAACAATGATAGCAGATTTCTACAAACAAGAACAAACCTTTATGGATGCACAGATGCACAACCCGTTAAAAAGACCAAAATAGAATGGGTAGGAGAACACAGTGGTACACATCAAGAACCCATGGTAGAGAATCATGGGCACAACCTACAGTAGATTATCAACAGGAATCTAATTACATAGGAAAAGGAAACGATTACCTATAGGACAAATTTACAGTACAAACATGCTGTTACTCGAACAACAAAAACCACAGTTATGGATAGACGAAGTCTTAACATGGGAACAAAATGTAGTAAGACTTTGGGAAACAAATAAGAAAGACAGCATGGATATGTTTGCATATCTAGAAACAACATTAGGACCCATAGCTCTAGGAATCTGGCAAAGCAAGAAAGCACAGAATCCAGAAGAGATAAATCAACTCAAAGCATTAGGAGACAATCCTTATAATTTCACAGCACAAATTAGAACACTTATACTAGGGGTTGATCCAGCAAAAAACAACAGCTTAATACAAGATACAGCCATAAGAAATCTAGAACAGCTAAGTATAGCAGACATGAAATACATAAATGAATTTACATTAGACTTCACTAGATTATTATCTCAGACAGGAAAAGCAATGGATGATAATCTCTGTGATAATATTTTGTAAAATTACCAGGAGATTTAGGAAAGTCTATACATGAAGCCTGGAAAACAAATTATGGTACACAACAGAATCAGGAATAGGACCTAGATAACTTATACATTAGTATTTTAGAAGAAAAATGTAAAGAAGTAGCTCTACAAGAACAGTTAAAAAGAAATGCGTATGCATTTTTTAAAACAGCAATTTATACACCACAGGCTTATGGAGTCTACAACAAAAGAAAGAAGATAAGAAAAAGCATGACATACAATAAAAATTACAGAAAAAACATACAAATAGGTATGTTAAAAAACCACAGTCAAGAAAATGTAGATGCTTTATCTGCGGAGATACAACACATCTAGCTAACAAATGCACAAACAGAAGTAAAAATGCAGAAAGAGCTAATTTAATAGAACAAATACAGGATTATGAGATAGAAGCTATTAAAACAGATGATGATTCTGATAATGAATCAATATATATGTATATACAGTGAAGATGAAAATCCAACAGTAAAAGTAGCATATACATATATGAACACAGAAGAAAATTGTGAACATAACTGGATACAAAATAAGGGAAATAATCACATTAGATGTTATAATTGTGGATATACCCAAGTATAGAAAAACGATCACAGTGTAATAGGTGTTTTAAAGAAATTTGCTTTAAATGCCTTAAAGAAATTTACAACCAGGATATAGCTCAACATCCAAAACAATCAACAAAGATAGCAAAAATGATAAAATAGAAAAGATAGAACTTACATTAGAATTACACAGCTTAAGATCAAAAACGTAGAAAATAAGATAGAAGAAATAGAAAGAGTAGTCAAACCTGAAGAAATAGGTAAAATGGCTATAACACAGTCACAAGAACAGACTTACATACAAACACAGGGTTCAATAAACATGATAACTATTCAACTCGTTTATGGTTAGATAGTAACAAATACATAGATCTACAAGCACTAGTAGATACTGGAGCAACAAAAGCTTAATATCATACAGCTTAGCACCAGTAGAATATCACAGAAAGCTTTCATACAAACTAAGCACAAGAACAGTGGAAGATAGATTAATAAACATTACACATGTCTAGAACCAATAGGAATACAGTTCTTAGACTTTGCAAACAATTACAGTATAAAATACGATGCCACAGATAAACATTAATCCACCAAATATAAATCCAAAGACTTTGTCATAGGATTAAATTTCATATTAGGATTAATGGGGCAGTAACCATTACAAAAATTTTTATAACATTAAGCAAACAGTTATATACAATACCAACCCTTAGATACATAAATACAACAGAAATTGTTCAAAAAAGAGGTGATAAAGGGAATTAGATTTCTTGAAAATACATAACAGAAACAATTTAATAGAAAATGAGTCATTAAGGCTTCTTACAGATTTTTTAAATCATGAAACAGAAAAAGGGAAGGATATTACAAAAAGTATAAATCATCCTATGATCCTACATTTAGAAAAAATAGGATACATTGGAGAAGATATAACAAAAGCAAGGGTAGAATATACTTGTAAATACAGCTAAAAAATCCCGACATAGTAATCAGAACAGCAAACATAGAATACAGCCCGTTAGACAAAGAGGAATTTAAAAAAACAAATCCTGAAATGATAACTCAAGGATTAATTAGAAAATCAGAAAGTCCTCACAGATCTGCAGCCTTTTTAGTAAGAAATCACAGTGAAATAAAAAGGAAAGGCTAGGATAGTTACAATTACAAAAGATTAAATGATAATACAATAGATGACGGATATAATCCCTAATAAAGACAGTTTACTAAATCTTATACAGAATAAAAAAGTATTTTCAAAATTTGACTTAAATCAGGATACAACCAGTTAAGCTTGAAGAAAGCTTTAAACCCTGGACAGCTTTTACATGTTCTGAAGGGCAATACGAATGGAACGTCCTAAGTTTTGGACTAAAAAATGCTCCTTCAATTTTTCAAAGATTATGGACAGCATACTTTTAAATATGAATTTTGTTTAGTTTACATTGATGACATTTTAGTTGCAAGTAATACAGTACAGGAACATGAAAGACATCTTCAGCAGGTCTTTACAGAAATAAAACAGAATGGTATAGTAGTTTCTATGTATACAGTATTATGTATTGTATAAAACCCCTTGAATTACCTTAAACAACAGATTACATAATCATTGAAACAGATGGATGCAAAGAAGGATGGGGAGCAGTCCTTTTATGTAAACCAAAAATACAGTACAAAGAAAGAAGAGAAAATTTGCGCTTACACAAGCGGTAATTTTCAAAACAAAACAATTGGAATACAATAGATTTTGAAATACAAGCATTAATGTATGCTCTGGATAAATTCAAAATCTTTTAGATAAAGAGTTACAGTCAGAACCGATTGCGAAGCAATCGTTAAGTTCATAAAGAATGACCAAGTAAAAAGATAAACAGAACAAGATGGGTCAATTTGCAAAACATTATACAAGGGAAATGGATATTCCATAAAATTTGAACATATTAAAGGAAAAAATAATGGGATAGCAGATATGTTTATCTCGTAATATTAACAAATGGTTTGTTACAGATGGACAGGAAAAAAGATAAAGGAAGGCAAAGATTATACATCCTAAACAGGATAAATCTTTGACAGAGGAAGAAGAACAGATTCAACATTTTACAGGCAGTCAATAGAAAAATACACCGATCATCTCAATCACACTACCTCAGTTAGTGGCGAGACCAGATGAATTACACAGTTCTATAGACAGCATAAACAATTACAGTTTACACAGTCAAGGGAAAAACGCCCTTTGCATCTACCAGTTCTATACCCAAGCCGGTATTAGAATTCGGAACATATGCTTTACAGATTTTCACAGATTCTAACAAAAGTTTCGTCCTATTATAGGCATGAAACTTACAGATAAGCAGCAATGCTTATTAGACAACCTAGGGCACATTCAACCATGCCACAGGCTTCAACTTTTAAAGTACAAGTTTTAAATGCTTTAAGCATTTATTTTCAGGACCAAAGTTTAAAAACCCCTGAAAGACCATTTAAAAAAAACCCAATTTTACACATTATGTTATATACAGAGGTAAAAATTGGGATTTTCAACAAATGGACCAGTGTTATCCCTCATATACAAATATTCCTGGGGGAGCAACCTGGAAAGGTTTTACAAACTTCTCTGAAGCATTGAAAGATGCAAAGAAAAATTTTGCATACAAAACTTTTACATAGAACCCGAAGAGGTTAAAAGCTTTTCGGAGATTGCAAAACAGAACCCTGAGCAATACATTCAGCTCAGCAGGAATGATTTCAACACTGAAATCACAGTTAGAGGAAAAACAAAATACACAGAATATACAGATAAAATTGAAAATAGCATGTTAAAAACAGAAAAATGCTATACTCGAGGCAAAAAATACACAGTTATTACAAAGCTCGAGAAAAAGAAGAAAAAACAGTTATACACAGACATTGAATCTTTTAAAACAAGGATTCTTGATACACCCTGGTGGCAAGTTTTGAAACCAGTTACAGAAAGATTCCCAGAATTGAGAATCTTGTCTCACAGAAGGTTTGTGCAGAATTCCCTTTGATTCTGTACAACCTACAGCAGCAGCTCATAGACTGGCCTTCAGCTTGATAGTGAAGTTCAAGGATTTGCAGTAGTAGAAAGAACAGATGAAAACGGAGAAGGAACAGGCCTCTTGTTACTTCAAGTCCATCACCTACAAAACTAACAGACGCACAGATTATTCAATTTTACCATCATGGTATGATTGATTACTTAGATAAAATTAGACAGAAGAACAGAAGATCTCCTAACCAACTTGGGGAGAAGATCATCTTAACAGCAGGAAACTTGCAGCACGATCTACGACACCATATATTGGTATCAAGGTCGTTGCTTCATTTCCTTTTGCAGACGCTTACACTTACAGACCAGCAAGAAAGAGGATATTCATCGAACACAATAAACAGAAGACAGACGTCCATTTGCAAAGAGCGCTGACGAATCCCGTTAGTAACATAGACTTTGCAAATTTACCATGGATAAATGAAACAGACAGCCAACCTACAACAAGTTTCGAACAGTTTTGTCAAAAAACATCAGGAAACTCCAAAATTCCTGATTGTTTTCCCTGGCAGCAGTACAGACTCATAGGAGAAGGACACTACATACAGGTTTATGCAAAACAAATTGGAGTATGCTTCTACCATTTGCAGGGGAAGGAGACACTCTACAGTTACAACACATCGTCAACCTAGAAGACGGATACGACGACGAGCAGAATTGTTCGAGTCCACAGTCAATCGACAGCACACACGAGACTTCTAGAAGACACCGCATGCAATGACGATAGATTACACAAAACAAAAACAGTAACGTAAGCCATGACGTAAGCAGCAATTATCGAAGATAATCATGGCAGACAGCTTTACTTTTTCTTTTTGAATTTAATGTATAGCCTTTTTGACTTTTAGGCTCATAGTCTTTTTAAATTTTGTAGTTTAGTAGATTCGTTTGCCTATATAAGGGCATTGTAATATTTGTAAGTACGACTACCACACCATACTACCAAGCAATAATATTATGATTGCACACTAAACTCTTCGCCGCTCTTTAACTCTCCACTCCCTTACTCTCCCAGTTATATCCAGCACTTCATATTATACCCAGCATAAATATAAAAAAAAAAAAAAAAAAAAAAAAAAAAAAAAAAAAAATTTTTCCCTTTCTGTACAACTTCAACCGCTGTGCATACTCTCGTCCACACCACCATCCGCTGCATACTTTGCAGTAAGTTTTTCTTTACAACCCCCTTCTTCTTGATCACCCCTCTGATATATTGGTATCAGAGCAAAGTCTTTCTTAAATCTAAAAGACTAAGACAAGCTCCTTTTAGGCGTGTTATGCCTGTGTTATGGGAGAACTCTCTTAGGTGAAGATTATGGGAAAAAGGTTGCTTTGATAACTTTATAAATGAAAGGGTTTCTTTTAAGGTTTCTTTATTTTGAAATATGATTATGTTGTCTTTAAAAGTAAGCTGGGATATAGAAAACATTTATGAGATAAACTGGGAATAGGAGAGAAAAGAGTTAAAGAGTAGTAGTTTTATTAACCATCGTAGCTCAAAACAATTAAACGCTTAGAATTTCTAAACTTAGAATTTTCTGAAAAAGCTAATCAAAAACACTTAAAACAGATAATTTCACATTAGTCTGTAATATTAAAGACTCTTGTGAACACAGTTTACACACAAATAATTCACAGCTAATACACTAGTAGATTTACTTATAAATCTAAGTATTAGTTTACAAAGAGAAGTAACAAATAATAAACAGATATTAGAAAATTTAATAACAGAAGTTAAGAAAATATCACAGAATTTAGATTACATAAAAAATCAATCTAACAGAATAATAAGTGAAACAAGTAAAAGTAATACAGAAAACACACAGCTCTAGAAGTAGAGAAAATTACAGAAGCTTTACAGAAATTAAAAACAAGCAAAAAGCCTATACCTTATACACACACTGCAACCAAGAAAATGAATAATAATAGTTTTCTAGGAAGAAGTAGAACTATACAGGAAGCTAGGAATTCTACAGGAAATATACAGGATACCATTACTTCAGATAGATTCTTAAACAGAATATTAAAAGAGGATCAGGATCTAACAGTAATAGACAGATAACACAGATCGAAGAAGAAATAGATCTAGATAGAAATCTAGAATTATACAATCAACACCAATTAGAATATTAAATCCAAGGATTTTATATCAAACAGAAGTTAAACATAAACACTACACTCTAAGAAGCAGTAGAGAAGAAAGCTTAAGAGTAGTAGATAACACAGTAACATTAGATCTTTTTTCATCAGAAACTATAGAAAAGATCAAAAACAGAACAAAAACTTTGTACACACAGGATTAATAGTAATAGGAGTTAAAGCGCTAGGAAGAAAAACCTAGAACAAAGCTCTTAGCCCTAATACTAGACAAAAGTTGAAAACAAATGAAAAAAGCTATAATCTCAGGTATGAAGTAGACTTGAGTCAAAATATAGCAATATTTTATTGTACACCTGATATCTTAAAAGATACAAAAGACTTACAGAACATTAAAATAGCCTTAAAAACAAAAGGATATGAAAATTACGAAGGAAACAACCTAGTAGTAAGCATAGGAATACTAGGAAAAGCTAGTACAGTTCAGGAATGAAATATAAAGTAAACATAGATGGAATCGTTAAACGATAGCATCAAAATCTATACAATTGAGAGCAATAAAAATAGACCCAGAACAGCTAACAGGATTAGAATGGGATCTAGAAGATTTACAGGAAAATGGTAACAATACAGTCTTAGTTCCAAAGAAAGTTATATACCAAGAAGTTGATGGAAAACAGAAACTAAGATTTACAGATTTTAAACAAACAGAAGAAAATGATAACGAAGAATATCATTTTATGAGTATAGAGGAAGAGGAGGAAACACTTCCATATACGTACAGATAATGAATACGATACAGATGATGAAATATTAGATACAGACTTCTTAAAGTTTGAACAAGAAGAAACAATGGATTACACATTATTAGACTTTAAAGAAGAGTCTATAGATTGCTTTAAGATAGAAGAAGCAAATAAAACATTAGAACAAATCATAGACAGAAAGTTTACAGAGTTAAATATACAACAGGAAGTGGACGACATGATAATGAATGTATGTTAGACTTAGGAATGACATACGAAGAAAGTTATAAAAAATTACAGGAATACTACAATCTGCTTAGTAGAAGACATTGTAAATGGTAAAACAATGATAGCAGATTTCTACAATCAAGAAACACCTTTATGGATGCACAGATGCACACCCGTTAAAAAGACCAAAAATAGAATGGGTAGGAGAACACAGTGGTACACATCAAGAAACCCATGGTCGAGAATCATGGGCACAACCTACAGTAGATTATCACAGGAATCTAATTACATAGGAAAGGAAAACGATTACCTATAGGACAATTTACAGTACAAACATGCTGTTACTCGAACACAAAAAACCACAGTTATGGATAGACGAAGTCTTAACATGGGAACAAAATGTAGTAAGACTTTGGGAAACAAATAAGAAAGACACATGGATATGTTTGCATATCTAGAAACAACATTAGGACCCATAGCTCTAGGAATCTGGCAAAGCAAGAAAGCACAGAATCCAGAAGAGATAAATCAACTCAAAGCATTAGGAGACAATCCTTATAATTTCACAGCACAAATTAGAACACTTATACTAGGGGTGATCCAGCAAAAACAACAGCTTAATACAAGATACAGCCATAAGAAATCTAGAACAGCTAAGTATAGCAGACATGAAATACATAAATGAATTTACATTAGACTTCACTAGATTATTATCTCAGACAGGAAAAGCAATGGATGATATCTCTGTGATAAATATTTTGTAAAATTACCAGGAGATTTAGGAAAGTCTATACATGAAGCCTGGAAAACATTATGGTACACAACAGAATCTAGGAATAGGACCTAGAATAACTTATACATTTAGTATTTTAGAAAGAAAATGTAAAGAAGTAGCTCTACAAGAACAGTTAAAAGAAATGCGTATGCATTTTGTAAAACAGCATTTATACACCACAGGCTTATGGAGTCTACAACAAAGAAAGAAGATAAGAAAAAGCATGACATACAATAAAATTACAGAAAAAACAATACAATAGGTATGTTAAAAACCACAGTCAAGAAATGTAGATGCTTTATCTGCGGAGATACAACACATCTAGCTAACAAATGCACAAACAGAAGTAAAAATGCAGAAAGAGCTAATTTAATAGAACAAATACAGGATTATGAGATAGAAGCTATTAAAACAGATGATGATTCTGATAATGAATCAATATATAGTATATACAGTGAAGATGAAAATCCAACAGTAAAAGTAGCATATACATATATGAAACACAGAAGAAAATTGTGAACATAACTGGATACAAAATAAGGGAAATAATCACATTAGATGTTATAATTGTGGATATTACCCAAGTATAGAAAACGATCACAGTGTAATAGGTGTTTTAAAGAAATTTGCTTTAAATGCCTTAAAGAAATTTACAACCAGGATATAGCCTCAACATCCAAAACAATCAACAAAGATAGCAAAAATGATAAATAGAAAAGATAGAACTTACATTAGAATTACACAGCTTAAAGATCAAAAACGTAGAAAATAAGATGAAGAAATAGAAAGAGTAGTCAACCTGAAGAAATAGGTAAATGGCTATAACACAGTCACAAGACAGACTTACATACAAACACAGGGTTCAATAAACATGATAACTATTCAAACTCGTTTATGGTTAGATAGTAACAAATAATAGATCTACAAGCACTAGTAGATACTGGAGCAACAAAAGCTTAATATCATACAGCTTAGCACCAGTAGAATATCACAGAAAGCTTTCATACAAACTAAGCACAAGAACAGTGGAAGATAGATTAATAAACATTACACATTGTCTAGAACCAATAGGAATACAGTTCTTAGACTTTGCAAACAATTACAGTATAAAATACGATATGCCACAGATAAACATTAATCCACCAAATATAAAATCCAAAGACTTTGTCATAGGATTAAATTTCATATTAGGATTAAGGGGCAGTAACCATTACAAAAAATTTTATAACATTAAGCAAACAGTTATATACAATACCAACCCTTAGATACATAAATACAACAGAAATTGTTCAAAAAGAGGTGATAAAGGGAATTTAGATTTCTTGAAAATACATAACAGAAACAATTTAATAGAAAATGAGTCATTAAGGCTTCTTACAGATTTTTTAAATCATGACAGAAAAAGGGAAGGATATTACAAAAAGTATAAATCATCCTATGATCCTACATTTAGAAAAATAGGATACATTGGAGAAGATATAACAAAAGCAAGGGTAGAATATACTTGTAAAATACAGCTAAAAAATCCCGACATAGTAATCAGAACAGCAAACATAGAATACAGCCCATTAGACAAAGAGGAATTTAAAAAAACAATCCCTGAAATGATAACTCAAGGATTAATTAGAAAATCAGAAAGTCCTCACAGATCTGCAGCCTTTTTAGTAAGAAATCACAGTGAAATAAAAGAGAAAGGCTAGGATAGTTTACAATTACAAAGATTAATGATAATACAATAGATGACGGATATAATATCCCTAATAAGACAGTTTACTAAATCTTATACAGAATAAAAAAGTATTTTCAAAATTTGACTTAAAATCAGGATACACCATTAAAGCTTGAAGAAAGCTTTAAACCCTGGACAGCTTTTACATGTTCTGAAGGGCAATACGAATGAACGTCCTAAGTTTTGGACTAAAAAATGCTCCTTCATTTTTCAAAGATTTATGGACAGCATATTTTTAAAATATGAATTTTTGTTTAGTTTACATTGATGACATTTTAGTTGCAAGTAATACAGTACAGAACATGAAAGACATCTTCAGCAGGTCTTTACAGAAATAAAACAGAATTTATAGTTTTCTAACGAAAATGGAGTTATTTAAAAGAAAAATTTCCTTTTTAGGGTTAGAAATTGGAAATGGAAAATAGAATTACAACCACACATTTCTACAAAATTCTAAATTTTCCAGAAAAATTCGAGAATTTAAAACAATACAAGCATTTTTGGGACTGGTAAATTATGCCAGAAAATTCATTCCAAATTTGTCAAAATTAGTCGACCAATATACAGTAAAACTACAAAAAATGGTCAAAGGTATTTTACCAAGAAGACATCAAATTGGTTAAAGAAATTAAAAAGGCGGTAAAAAATATAAAACCCCTTGAATTACCTTTAACAACAGATTACATAATCATTGAAACAGATGGATGCAAAGAAGGATGTGGCCGTCCTTTTATGTAAACCAAATAAATACAGTACAAAGAAAGAAGAGAAAATTTGCGCTTACACAAGCGGTAATTTTCAAAACAAAACAATTGGAATACAATAGATTTGAAATACAAGCATTAATTTATGCTCTGGATAAATTCAAATCTTTTTAGATAAGAGTTTACAGTCAGAACCGATTGCGAAGCAATCGTTAAGTTCATAAAGAATGACCAAAGTAAAAAGATAACAGAACAAGATGGGTCAATTTGCAAACATTATACAAGAAATGGATATTCCATAAAATTGAACATATTAAAGGAAAAAATAATGGGATAGCAGATATGTTATCTCGTAATATTAACAAATGGTTTGTTACAGATGGACAGGAAAAAAGATAAAGGAAAGGCAAAGATTATACATCCTAAACAGGATAAATCTTTGACAGAGGAGAAGAACAGATTCACAGTTATACACAGATCATCTCAAATCACACTACCTCAGTTAGTGCGAGACCAGATGAATGACATTACACGTTCTATAGACAGCATAAACAATTACAGTTTACACAGTCAAGGGAAAAACGCCCTTTGCATACTACCAGTTCTATACCCAAGCCGGTATTAGAATTCGGAACATATGCTTTACAGATTTTCACAGATTCTACAAAAAGTTTCATCCTATTATAGGCATGAAACTTACAGATAAGCACAATGCTTATTAGACAACCTATGGCACATTCAACCATGCCACAGGCTTCAACTTTTAAAGTACAAGTTTTAAATGCTTTAAGCATTTATTTTCAGGAACAAGTTTAAAAACCCCTGAAAGACAATTTAAAACAAAACCCAATTTTACACATTATGTTATATACAGAGGTACAAAATTGGGATTTTCAACAAATGGACCAGTGTTATCCCTCATATAACAATATTCCTGGGGAGCAACCTGGAAAGGTTTTACAAACTTCTCTGAAGCATTGAAAGATGCAAGAGAAAAATTGGCATACAAAACTTTACATAGAACCCGAAGAGGTTAAAAGCTTTTCGGAGATTGCAAAACAGAACCCTGAGCAATACATTCAAGCTCAGCAGGAAATGATTTCAACACTGAAATCACAGTTAGAGGAAAAAACAAAAATACACAGAATATACAGATAAAAATTGAAAATAGCATGTTAAAACAGAAAAATGCTATACTCGAGGCAAAAAATACACAGTTATTACAAAGGCTCGAGAAAAAAGAAGAAAAAACAGTTATACACAGAACATATGAATCTTTTAAAACAAGGATTCTTGATACACCCTGGTGGCAAGTTTTGAAACCATTTACAGAAAGATTCCCAGAATTTGAGAATCTTGTCTCACAGAATTTTGCGCAGAATTCCCTTTGATTCTGTACAACCTACAGCAGCAGCTCATAGACTTGGCCTTCAGCTTTGATAGTGAAGTTCAAGGATTTGCAGTAGTAGAAAGAACAGATGAAAACGGAGAAGGAACAGGCCTCTTGTTACTTCAAGTCCATCACCTACAAAACTAACAACGCACAGATTATTCAATTTTACCATCATGGTATGATTGATTACTTAGAAATAAAATTAGACAGAAGAACAGAAGATCTCCTAAACCAACTTGGGGAGAAGATCATCTTAACAGCAGGAAACATTGCAGCACGATCTACGACACATATATTGGTATCAAGGTCGTTGCTTCATTTCCTTTTGCAGACGCTTACACTTACAGACCAGCAAGAAAGAGGATATTCATCGAACCACAATAAACAGAAGACAGACGTCCATTTGCAAAGAGCGATGACAATCCCGTTAGTAACATAGACTTTGCAAATTTACCATGGATAAATGAAACAGACAGCCAACCTACAACAAGTTTCGAACAGTTTGTCAAAAAACATCAGGAAACTCCAGAAATTCCTGATTGTTTTCCCTGGCAGCAGTACAGACTCATAGGAGAAGGACACTACATACAGGTTTATGCAAAAA
Source organism: Flaveria robusta (assembly GCA_025506415.1). Taxonomy (NCBI): domain Eukaryota; kingdom Viridiplantae; phylum Streptophyta; class Magnoliopsida; order Asterales; family Asteraceae; genus Flaveria; species Flaveria robusta. The sequence goes on from CM046473.1 coordinate 5,297,756, forward strand.
CAAATTGGAGTATGCTTCTACCATTTGCAGGGGAAGGAGACACTCTACAGTTACACACATCGTCAACCTAGAAGACGGATACGACGACGAGCAGAATTGTTCGAGTCCACAGTCAATCGACAGCACACACAGAGACTTCTAGAAGACACGACGCATGCAATGACGATAGATTACACAAAACAAAAACAGTAACGTAAGCCATGACGTAAGCAGCAATTATCGAAGATAATCATGGCAGACAGCTTTACTTTTTCTTTTTGAATTTAATGTATAGCCTTTTTGACTTTTAGGCTCATAGTCTTTTTAAATTTTGTAGTTTAGTAGATTCGTTTGCCTATATAGGGCAGTTGTAATTTATTTGTAAGTACGACTACCACACCATACTACCAAGCAATAATATTATGATTGCACACTAAACTCTTCGCCGCTCTTTAACTCTCCACTCCCTTACTCTCCCAGTTATATCCAGCACTTCATATTATACCCAGCATAAATAAAAAAAAAAAAAAAAAAAAAAAAAAAAAAAAAAAAAAAAAAATTTTTCCCTTTCTGTACACCTTCAACCGCTGTGCATACTCCGTCCACACCAACCATCCGCTGTGCATACTTTGCAAGTAAGTTTTTCTTTACAACCCCCTTCTTCTTGATCACCCCCTCTGATATATTGGTATCAGAGCAAAGTCTTTCTTAAAATCTAAAAGACTAAGACAAGCTCCATTTTATGGCGTGTTATGCCTGTGTTATTGGAGAACTCTCTTAGGTGAAGATTATGGGAAAGAAGGTTGCTTTGATAACTTTATAAATGAAAGGGTTTCTTTTAAGGTTTCTTTATTTTGAAATATGATTATGTTGTCTTTTAAAGTAAGCTGGGATATAAGAACATTTATGAGATAAACTGGGAATAAGGAGAGAAAGAGTTAAGAGTAGGTAGTTTTATTACCATCGGTAGCTCACAAACAATTAAACGCTTAGAATTTCTAAACTTAGAATTTTCTGAAAAGCTAATCAAAAAACACTTAAAACAGATAATTTCACATTAGTCTGTATATTAAGACTCTTGTGAACACAGTTTACACACAAATAATTCACAGCTAAATACACTAGTAGATTTACTTATAATCTAAGTATTAGTTTACAAAGAGAAGTAACAAATAATAAACAGATATTAGAAAATTTAATAACAGAAGTTAAGAAAATATCACAGAATTAGATTACATAAAAAATCAATCTAACAGAATAATAAGTGAAACAAGTAAAAGTAATACAGAAAACAACACAGCTCTAGAAGTAGAGAAAATTACAGAAGCTTTACAGAAATTAAAAACAAGCAAAGCCTATACCTTATACACACTGGCAACCAAGAAAATGAATAATAATAGTTTTCTAGGAAGAAGTAGAACTATACAGGAAGCTAGGAATTCTACAGGAAATATACAGGACCATTACTTCAGATAGATTCTTAAACAGAATAATTAAAAGAGGATCAGGATCTAACAGTAATAGACAGATAACACAGATCGAAGAAGAAATAGATCTAGATAGAATCTAGAATTATACAATCAACACCAATTAGATATATTAAATCCAAGGATTTTATATCAAACAGGAAGGTTAAACATAACACTACACTCATAAGAAGCAGTAGAGAAGAAAGCTTAAGAGTAGTAGAACACAGTAACATTAGATCTTTTTTCATCAGAAACTATAGAAAAGATCAAAAAACAGAACAAAAACTTTGTACACACAGGATTAATAGTAATAGGAGTTAAAGCGCTAGGAAGAAAAAACCTAGGAACAAAGCTCTTAGCCCTAATACTAGACAAAAGTTGGAAAACAGAAATGAAAAAAGCTATAATCTCAGGTATGGAAGTAGACTTGAGTCAAAATATAGCAATATTTTATTGTACACCTGATATCTTAAAAGATACAAAAGACTTACAGAACATTAAAATAGCCTTAAAAACAAAAGGATGAAAATTACGAAGGAAACAACCTAGTAGTAAGCATAGGAATACTAGGAAAAGCTAGTAACAGTTCAGGAATGAAATATAAAGTAAACATAGATGGAATCGTTAAAACGATAGCATCAAAATCTATACAGATGATAGAGCCAATAAAAATAGACCCAGAAAAGCTAACAGGATTAGAATGGGATCTAGAAGATTTACAGGAAAATGGTAACAATACAGTCTTAGTTCCAAAGAAAAGTTATATATACGAAGAAGTTGATGGAAAACAGAAACTAAGATTTACAGATTTAAACAAACAGAAGAAAATGATAACGAAAGAATATCATTATGAGTATAGAGGAAGAGGAGGAAACACTTCCAATATACGATACAGATAATGAATACGATACAGATGATGAAAATATTAGATACAGACTTCTTAAAGTTTGAACAGAAGAAGAAACAATGGATTAACATTATTAGACTTTAAAGAAGCGTTATAGATGCTTTAAGATAGAAGAAGCAAATAAACATTAAAACAAATCATAGACAGAAAGTTTACAGAGTTAATATACACAGGAAGGGACGACATGATAATAGAATGTATGTTAGATTAGGAATGACATACGAAGAAAGTTATAAAAATACAGGAATACTACAATCTCATTAGTAGAAGACATTGTAAATGGTTTTAAAACAAATGATAGCAGATTTCTACAAACAAGAACAAACTTATGGATGCACAGATGCACAACCCGTTAAAAAGACCAAAAATAGAAGGGTTAGGAGACACAGTGGTACACATCAAGAAACCCATGGTAGAGAATCATGGCACAACCTACAGTAGATTATCAACAGGAATCTAATTACATAGGAAAAGGAAAACGATTACCTATAGGACAAATTTACAGTACAAACATGCTGTTACTCGAACAACAAAAACCACAGTTATGGATAGACGAAGTCTTAACATGGGAACAAAATGTAGTAAGACTTTGGGAAACAAATAAGAAAGACAGCATGGATATGTTTGCATATCTAGAAACAACATTAGGACCCATAGCTCTAGGAATCTGGCAAAGCAAAGAAAGCACAGAATCCAGAAGAGATAAATCAACTCAAAGCATTAGGAGACAATCCTTATAATTTCACAGCACAAATTAGAACACTTATACTAGGGGTTGATCAGCAAAAACAACAGCTTAATACAAGATACATCCATAAGAATCTAGAACAGCTAAGTATAGCAGACATGAAATACATAAATGAATTTACATTAGACTTCACTAGATTATTATCTCAGACAGGAAAAGCAATGGATGATAATCTCTGTGATAAATATTTTGTAAAATTACCAGGAGATTAGGAAAGTCTATACATGAAGCCTGGAAAACAAATTATGGTACACAACAGAATCTAGGAATAGGACCTAGAATAACTTATACATTTAGTATTTTAGAAGAAAAATGTAAAGAAGTAGCTCTACAAGAACAGTTAAAAAGAATGCGTATGCATTTTGTAAAACAGCAATTTATACACCACAGGCTTATGGAGTCTACAACAAAAGAACGAAGATAAGAAAAAGCATGACATACAATAAAAATTACAGAAAAAACAATACAAATAGGTATGTTAAAAAACCACAGTCAAGAAAATGTAGATGCTTTATCTGCGGAGATACAACACATCTAGCTAACAAATGCACAAACAGAAGTAAAAATGCAGAAAGAGCTAATTAATAGAACAAATACAGGATTATGAGATAGAAGCTATTAACAGATGATGATTCTGATAATGAATCAATATATAGTATATACAGTGAAGATGAAAATCCAACAGTAAAAGTAGCATATACATATATGAACACAGAAGAAAATTGTGAACATAACTGGATACAAAATAAGGAAATAATCACATTAGATGTTATAATTGTGGATATTACCCAAGTATAGAAAAACGATCACAGTGTAATAGGTGTTAAAGAAATTTGCTTTAAATGCCTTAAAGAAATTTACAACCAGGATATAGCCTCAACATCCAAAACAATCAACAAAGATAGCAAAAATGATAAAATAGAAAAGATAGAACTTACATTAGAATTACACAGCTTAAAGATCAAAAACGTAGAAATAAGATAGAAGAAATAGAAAGAGTAGTCAAACCTGAAGAAATAGGTAAAATGGCTATAACACAGTCACAAGAACAGACTTACATACAAACAAGGGTTCAATAAACATGATAACTATTCAAACTCGTTTATGTTAGATAGTAACAAATACATAGATCTACAAGCACTAGTAGATACTGGGAGCAACAAAAAGCTTAATATCATACGCTTAGCACCAGTAGAATATCACAGAAAGCTTTCATACAAACTAAGCACAAGAAAACAGTGGAAGATAGATTAATAAACATTACACATTGTCTAGAACCAATAGGAATACAGTTCTTAGACTTTGCAAACAATTACAGTATAAATACGATATGCCACAGATAAACATTAATCCACCAAATATAAAATCTAAAGACTTTGTCATAGGATTAAATTTCATATTAGGATTAAATGGGCAGTAACCATTAAAAAAATTTTATAACATTAAGCAAACAGTTATATACAATACCAACCCTTAGATACATAAATACAACAGAAATTGTTCAAAAAAGAGGTGATAAAGGGAATTTAGATTTTTGAAATACATAACAGAAACAATTTAATAGAAAATGAGTCATTAAGCTTCTTACAGATTTTTTAAATCATGAAACAGAAAAGGGAAGGATATTACAAAAAGTATAAATCATCCTATGATCCTACATTTAGAAAAAATAGGATACATTGGAGAAGATATAACAAAAGCAAGGGTAGAATATACTTGTAAAATACAGCTAAAAAATCCCGACATAGTAACAGAACAGCAAACATAGAATACAGCCCATTAGACAAAGAGGAATTTAAAAACAAATCCCTGAAATGATAACTCAAGGATTAATTAGAAAATCAGAAAGTCTCACAGATCTGCAGCCTTTTTAGTAAGAAATCACAGTGAAATAAAAGAGGAAAGGCTAGGATAGTTTACAATTACAAAAGATTAAATGATAATACAATAGATGACGGATATAATATCCCTAATAAAGACAGTTTACTAAATCTTATACAGAATAAAAAGTATTTTCAAAATTTGACTTAAAATCAGGATACAACCAGTAAAGCTTGAAGAAAGCTTTAAACCCCGGACAGCTTTTACATGTTCTGAAGGGCAATACGAATGGAACGTCCTAAGTTTGGACTAAAAAATGCTCCTTCATTTTTCAAAGATTTATGGACAGCATATTTTTAAAATATGAATTTTGTTTAGTTTACATTGATGACATTTTAGTTGCAAGTATACAGTACAGGAACATGAAAGACATCTTCAGCAGGTCTTTACAGAAATAAAACAAAATGGTATAGTAGTTTCTAAACGAAAAATGGAGTTTTTAAAAGAAAAATTTCCTTTTTAGGGGTTAGAAATTGGAAATGGAAAATAGAATTACAACCACACATTTCTACAAAATTCTAAATTTCCAGAAAATTCGAGAATTTAAAACAAATACAAGCATTTTTGGGACTGGTAAATTATGCCAGAAAATTCATTCCAAATTTGTCAAAATTGTCGGACCAATATCAGTAAAACTACAAAAAATGGTCAAAGGTATTTTAAACAAGAAGACATCAAATTGGTTAAAGAAATAAAAAGGCGGTAAAAAATATAAAACCCCTTGAATTACCTTTAACAACAGATTACATAATCATTGAAACAGATGGATGCAAAGAAGGATGGGGAGCAGTCCTTTATGGAAACCAAATAAATACAGTACAAAGAAAGAAGAGAAAATTTGCGCTTACACAAGCGGTAATTTTCAAAACAAAACAAATTGGAATAATAGATTTGAAATACAAGCATTATTTATGCTCTGGATAAATTCAAAATCTTTTTAGATAAAGAGTTTACAGTCAGAACCGATTGCGAAGCAATCGTTAAGTTCATAAAGAATGACCAAAGTAAAAAGATAAACAGAACAAGATGGGTCAATTTGCAAAACATTATACAAGGAAATGGATATTCCATAAAATTTGAACATATTAAAGGAAAAAATAATGGGATAGCAGATATGTTATCTCGTAATATTAACAAATGGTTTGTTACAGATGGACAGGAAAAAGATAAAGGAAAGGCAAAGATTATACATCCTAAACAGGATAAATCTTTGACAGAGGAAGAAGAACAGATTCAACAGTTATACAGGCAGTCAATAGAAAAAATACACAAGATCATCTCAAATCACACTACTCAGTTAGTGGCGAGACCAGATGAAATTACACAGTTCTATAGACAGCATAAACAATTACAGTTTACACAGTCAAGGGAAAAACGCCCTTTGCATACTACCAGTTCTATACCCAAGCCGGTATTAGAATTCGGAACATATGCTTTACAGATTTTCACAGATCTAACAAAAGTTTCGTCCTATTATAGGCATGAAACTTACAGATAAGCAGCAATGCTTATTAGACAACCTATGGCACATTCAAACCATGCCACAGGCTTCAATTTTAAAGTACAGTTTTAAATGCTTTAAGCATTATTTTCAGGAACAAAGTTAAAAACCCCTGAAAGACAATTTAAAACAAAACCAATTTACACATTATGTTATATACAGAGGTACAAAAATTGGGATTTTCAACAAATGGACCAGTGTTATCCCTCATATAACAAATATTCCTGGGGGAGCAACCTGGAAAGGTTTTACAAACTTCCCAATATATCAGAGGGGGTGATCAAGAAGAAGGGGGTTGTAAAGAAAAACTTACTTGCAAAGTATGCACAGCGGATGGTTGGTGTGGACGAGAGTATGCACAGCGGTTGAAGGTTGTACAGAAAGGGAAAATTTTTTTTTTTTTTTTTTTTTTTTTTTTTTTTTTTTTTTTTTTTTTTTTTTATATTTAGCTGGGTATAATATGAAGTGCTGGATATAACTGGGAGAGTAAGGGAGTGGAGAGTTAAAGAGCGGCGAAGAGTTTAGTGTGCAATCATAATATATTGCTTGGTAGTATGGTGTGGTAGTCGTACTTACAAATAAATTACAACTGCCCTTATATAGGCAAACGAATCTACTAAACTACAAAATTTAAAAGACTATGAGCCTAAAAGTCAAAAGGCTATACATTAAATTCAAAAAGAAAAAGTAAAGCTGTCTGCCATGATTATCTTCGATAATTGCTGCTTACGTCATGGCTTACGTTACTGTTTTGTTTTGTGTAATCTATCGTCATTGCATGCGTCGTGTCTTCTAGAAGTCTCTGTGTGTGCTGTCGATTGACTGTGGACTCGAACAATTCTGCTCGTCGTCGTATCCGTCTTCTAGGTTGACGATGTGTTGTAACTGTAGAGTGTCTCCTTCCCCTGCAAATGGTAGAAGCATACTCCAATTTGTTTTTGCATAAACCTGTATGTAGTGTCCTTCTCCTATGAGTCTGTACTGCTGCCAGGGAAAACAATCAGGAATTTCTGGAGTTTCCTGATGTTTTTTGACAAACTGTTCGAAACTTGTTGTAGGTTGGCTGTCTGTTTCATTTATCCATGGTAAATTTGCAAAGTCTATGTTACTAACGGATTCGTCATCGCTCTTTGCAAATGGACGTCTGTCTTCTGTTTATTGTGTTCGTGAATATCCTCTTTCTTGCTGGTCTGTAAGTGTAAGCGTCTGCAAAAGGAAATGAAGCAACGACCTTGATACCAATATATGGTGTCGTAGATCGTGCTGCAATGTTTCCTGCTGTTAAGATGATCTTCTCCCCAAGTTGGTTTAGAGATCTTCTGTTCTTCTGTCTAATTTTATTTCTAAGTAATCATCATACCATGATGGTAAAATTGAATAATCTGTGCGTCTGTTAGTTTTGTAGGTTGATGGACTTGAAGTAACAAGAGGCCTGTTCCTTCTCCGTTTTCATCTGTCTTTCTACTACTGCAAATCCTTGAACTTCACTATCAAAGCTGAAGGCCAAGTCTATGAGCTGCTGCTGTAGGTTGTACAGATCAAAGGGAATTCTGCACAAACCTTCTGTGAGACAAGATTCTCAAATTCTGGGAATCTTTCTGTAACTGGTTTCAAAACTTGCCACCAGGGTGTATCAAGAATCCTTGTTTTAAAAGATTCATATGTTCTGTGTATAACGTTTTTTTTCTTCTTTTTTTCTCGAGCCTTTGTAATAACTGTGTATTTTTTGCCTCGAGTATAGCATTTTTCTGTTTTAACATGCTATTTTCAATTTTTATCTGTATATTCTGTGTATCTTTTGTTTTTTCCTCTAACTGTGATTTCAGTGTTGAAATCATTTCCTGCTGAGCTTGAATGTATTGCTCAGGGTTCTGTTTTGCAATCTCCGAAAAGCTTTTAACCTCTTCGGGTTCTATGTAAAAGTTTTGTATGCCAAATTTTTCTCTTGCATCTTTCAATGCTTCAGAGAAGTTTGTAAAACCTTTCCAGGTTGCTCCCCCAGGAATATTTATTATATGAGGGATAACACTGGTCCATTTGTTGAAAATCCCAATTTTTGTACCTCTGTATATAACATAATGTGTAAAATTGGGTTTTGTTTTAAATTGTCTTTCAGGGGTTTTAAACTTTGTTCCTGAAAATAAATGCTTAAAGCATTTAAAACTTGTACTTTAAAAGTTGAAGCCTGTGGCATGGTTTGAATGTGCCATAGGTTGTCTAATAAGCATTGCTGCTTATCTGTAGTTTCATGCCTATATAGGACGAAACTTTTTGTTAGAATCTGTGAAAATCTGTAAAGCATATGTTCCGAATTCTAATACCGGCTTGGGTATAGAACTGGTAGTATGCAAAGGGCGTTTTTCCCTGACTGTGTAAACTGTAATTGTTTATGCTGTCTATAGAACTGTGTAATTTCATCTGGTCTCGCCACTAACTGAGGTAGTGTGATTTGAGATGATCTGTGTATTTTTTCTATTGACTGCCTGTATAACTGTTGAATCTGTTCTTCTTCCTCTGTCAAAGATTTATCCTGTTTAGGATGTATATCTTTGCCTTTCCTTTATCTTTTTTCCTGTCCATCTGTAACAAACCATTGTTAATATTACGAGATAACATATCTGCTATCCCATTATTTTTTCCTTTAATATGTTCAAATTTTATGGAATATCCATTTCCTTGTATAATGTTTTGCAAATTGACCCATCTTGTTCTGTTTATCTTTTTACTTTGGTCATTCTTTATGAACTTAACGATTGCTTCGCAATCGGTTCTGACTGTAAACTCTTTATCTAAAAAGATTTTGAATTTATCCAGAGCATAAATTAATGCTTGTATTTCAAAATCTATTGTATTCCAATTTGTTTTGTTTTGAAAATTACCGCTTGTGTAAGCGCAAATTTTCTCTTCTTTCTTTGTACTGTATTTATTTGGTTTACATAAAAGGACTGCTCCCCATCCTTCTTTGCATCCATCTGTTTCAATGATTATGTAATCTGTTGTTAAAGGTAATTCAAGGGGTTTTATATTTTTTACCGCCTTTTTAATTTCTTTAACCAATTTGATGTCTTCTTGGTTAAAATACCTTTGACCATTTTTTGTAGTTTTACTGTATATTGGTCCGACTAATTTTGACAAATTGGAATGAATTTTCTGGCATAATTTACCAGTCCCAAAAATGCTTGTATTTGTTTTAAATTCTCGAATTTTTCTGGAAAATTTAGAATTTTTGTAGAAATGTGTGGTTGTAATTCTATTTTTCCATTTCCAATTTCTAACCCTAAAAAGGAAATTTTTCTTTTAAATAACTCCATTTTTCGTTTAGAAACTACTATACCATTCTGTTTATTTCTGTAAAGACCTGCTGAAGATGTCTTTCATGTTCCTGTACTGTATTACTTGCAACTAAAATGTCATCAATGTAAACTAAACAAAATTCATATTTTAAAAATATGCTGTCCATAAATCTTTGAAAAATTGAAGGAGCATTTTTTAGTCCAAAACTTAGGACGTTCCATTCGTATTGCCCTTCAGAACATGTAAAAGCTGTCCAGGGTTTAAAGCTTTCTTCAAGCTTTAACTGGTTGTATCCTGATTTTAAGTCAAATTTTGAAAATACTTTTTTATTCTGTATAAGATTTAGTAAACTGTCTTTATTAGGGATATTATATCCGTCATCTATTGTATTATCATTTAATCTTTTGTAATTGTAAACTATCCTAGCCTTTCCTCTTTTTATTTCACTGTGATTTCTTACTAAAAAGGCTGCAGATCTGTGAGGACTTTCTGATTTTCTAATTAATCCTTGAGTTATCATTTCAGGGATTTGTTTTTTAAATTCCTCTTTGTCTAATGGGCTGTATTCTATGTTTGCTGTTCTGATTACTATGTCGGGATTTTTTAGCTGTATTTTACAAGTATATTCTACCCTTGCTTTTGTTATATCTTCTCCAATGTATCCTATTTTTTCTAAATGTAGGATCATAGGATGATTTATACTTTTTGTAATATCCTTCCCTTTTCTGTTTCATGATTTAAAAATCTGTAAGAAGCCTTAATGACTCATTTTCTATTAAATTGTTTCTGTTATGTATTTTCAAGAAATCTAAATTCCCTTTATCACCTCTTTTTTGAACAATTTCTGTTGTATTTATGTATCTAAGGGTTGGTATTGTATATAACTGTTTGCTTAATGTTATAAAATTTTTGTAATGGTTACTGCCCCATTTAATCCTAATATGAAATTTATCCTATGACAAAGTCTTTGGATTTTATATTTGGTGGATTAATGTTTATCTGTGGCATATCGTATTTTATACTGTAATTGTTTGCAAAGTCTAAGAACTGTATTCCTATTGGTTCTAGACAATGTGTAATGTTTATTAATCTATCTTCCACTGTTCTTGTGCTTAGTTGTATGAAAGCTTTCTGTGATATTCTACTGGTGCTAAGCTGTATGATATTAGCTTTTTGTTGCTCCAGTATCTACTAGTGCTTGTAGATCTATGTATTTGTTACTATCTAACCATAAACGAGTTGAATAGTTATCATGTTTATTGAACCCTGTGTTTGTATGTAAGTCTGTTCTTGTGACTGTGTTATAGCCATTTTACCTATTTCTTCAGGTTTGACTACTCTTTCTATTTCTTCTATCTTATTTTCTACGTTTTTGATCTTTAAGCTGTGTAATTCTAATGTAAGTTCTATCTTTTCTATTTTATCATTTTTGCTATCTTTGTTGATTGTTTTGGATGTTGAGGCTATATCCTGGTTGTAAATTTCTTTAAGGCATTTAAAGCAAATTTCTTTAAAACACCTATTACACTGTGATCGTTTTTCTATACTTGGGTAATATCCACAATTATAACATCTAATGTGATTATTTCCCTTATTTTGTATCCAGTTATGTTCACAATTTTCTTCTGTGTTCATATATGTATATGCTACTTTTACTGTTGGATTTTCATCTTCACTGTATATACTATATATTGATTCATTATCAGAATCATCATCTGTTTTAATAGCTTCTATCTCATAATCCTGTATTTGTTCTATTAAATTAGCTCTTTCTGCATTTTTACTTCTGTTTGTGCATTTGTTAGCTAGATGTGTTGTATCTCCGCAGATAAAGCATCTACATTTTCTTGACTGTGGTTTTTTAACATACCTATTTGTATTGTTTTTTCTGTAATTTTTATTGTATGTCATGCTTTTTCTTATCTTCTTTCTTTTGTTGTAGACTCCATAAGCCTGTGGTGTATAAATTGCTGTTTTACAAAATGCATACGCATTTCTTTTTAACTGTTCTTGTAGAGCTACTTCTTTACATTTTTCTTCTAAAATACTAAATGTATAAGTTATTCTAGGTCCTATTCCTAGATTCTGTTGTGTACCATAATTTGTTTTCCAGGCTTCATGTATAGACTTTCCTAAATCTCCTGGTAATTTTACAAAATATTTATCACAGAGATTATCATCCATTGCTTTTCCTGTCTGAGATAATAATCTAGTGAAGTCTAATGTAAATTCATATATCAGAGGGGGTGATCAAGAAGAAGGGGGTTGTAAAGAAAAACTTACTTGCAAAGTATGCACAGCGGATGGTTGGTGTGGACGAGAGTATGCACAGCGGTTGAAGGTTGTACAGAAAGGGAAAAATTTTTTTTTTTTTTTTTTTTTTTTTTTTTTTTTTTTTTTTTTTTTTATATTTATGCTGGGTATAATATGAAGTGCTGGATATAACTGGGAGAGTAAGGGAGTGGAGAGTTAAAGAGCGGCGAAGAGTTTAGTGTGCAATCATAATATTATTGCTTGGTAGTATGGTGTGGTAGTCGTACTTACAAATAAATTACAACTGCCCTTATATAGGCAAACGAATCTACTAAACTACAAAATTTAAAAAGACTATGAGCCTAAAAGTCAAAAAGGCTATACATTAAATTCAAAAAGAAAAAGTAAAGCTGTCTGCCATGATTATCTTCGATAATTGCTGCTTACGTCATGGCTTACGTTACTGTTTTTGTTTGTGTAATCTATCGTCATTGCATGCGTCGTGTCTTCTAGAAGTCTCTGTGTGTGCTGTCGATTGACTGTGGACTCGAACAATTCTGCTCGTCGTCGTATCCGTCTTCTAGGTTGACGATGTGTTGTAACTGTAGAGTGTCTCCTTCCCCTGCAAATGGTAGAAGCATACTCCAATTTGTTTTTGCATAAACCTGTATGTAGTGTCCTTCTCCTATGAGTCTGTACTGCTGCCAGGGAAAACAATCAGGAATTTCTGGAGTTTCCTGATGTTTTTTGACAAACTGTTCGAAACTTGTTGTAGGTTGGCTGTCTGTTCATTTATCCATGGTAAATTTGCAAAGTCTATGTTACTAACGGGATTCGTCATCGCTCTTTGCAAATGGACGTCTGTCTTCTGTTTATTGTGTTCGATGAATATCCTCTTTCTTGCTGGTCTGTAAGTGTAAGCGTCTGCAAAAGGAAATGAAGCAACGACCTTGATACCAATATGGTGTCGTAGATCGTGCTGCAATGTTTCCTGCTGTTAAGATGATCTTCTCCCCAAGTTGGTTTAGGAGATCTTCTGTTCTTCTGTCTAATTTTATTTCTAAGTAATCAATCATACCATGATGGTAAAATTGAATAATCTGTGCGTCTGTTAGTTTTGTAGGTTGATGGACTTGAAGTAACAAGAGGCCTGTTCCTTCTCCGTTTTCATCTGTTCTTTCTACTACTGCAAATCCTTGAACTTCACTATCAAAGCTGAAGGCCAAGTCTATGAGCTGCTGCTGTAGGTGTACAGAATCAAAGGGAATTCTGCACAAACCTTCTGTGAGACAAGATTCTCAAATTCTGGGAATCTTTCTGTAACTGGTTTCAAAACTTGCCACCAGGGTGTATCAAGAATCCTTGTTTTAAAAGATTCATATGTTCTGTGTATAACTGTTTTTTCTTCTTTTTTCTCGAGCCTTTGTAATAACTGTGTATTTTTTGCCTCGAGTATAGCATTTTTCTGTTTTAACATGCTATTTTCAATTTTTATCTGTATATTCTGTGTATCTTTTTTTTTTTCCTCTAACTGTGATTTCAGTGTTGAAATCATTTCCTGCTGAGCTTGAATGTATTGCTCAGGGTTCTGTTTTGCAATCTCCGAAAAGCTTTTAACCTCTTCGGGTTCTATGTAAAAGTTTTGTATGCCAAATTTTTCTCTTGCATCTTTCAATGCTTCAGAGAAGTTTGTAAAACCTTTCCAGGTTGCTCCCCCAGGAATATTTGTTATATGAGGGATAACACTGGTCCATTTGTTGAAAATCCCAATTTTTGTACCTCTGTATATAACATAATGTGTAAAATTGGGTTTGTTTTAAATTGTCTTTCAGGGGTTTTTAAACTTTGTTCCTGAAAATAAATGCTTAAAGCATTTAAAACTTGTACTTTAAAAGTTGAAGCCTGTGGCATGGTTTGAATGTGCCATAGGTTGTCTAATAAGCATTGCTGCTTATCTGTAAGTTTCATGCCTATAATAGGACGAAACCTTTTGTTAGAATCTGTGAAAATCTGTAAAGCATATGTTCCGAATTCTAATACCGGCTTGGGTATAGAACTGGTAGTATGCAAAGGGCGTTTTTCCCTTGACAGTGTAAACTGTAATTGTTTATGCTGTCTATAGAACTGTGTAATTTCATCTGGTCTCGCCACTAACTGAGGTAGTGTGATTTGAGATGATCTGTGTATTTTTTCTATTGACTGCCTGTATAACTGTTGAATCTGTTCTTCTTCCTCTGTCAAAGATTTATCCTGTTTAGGATGTATAATCTTTGCCTTTCCTTTATCTTTTTTCCTGTCTATCTGTAACAAACCATTTGTTAATATTACGAGATAACATATCTGCTATCCCATTATTTTTTCCTTTAATATGTTCAAATTTTATGGAATATCCATTTCCTTGTATAATGTTTTGCAAATTGACCCATCTTGTTCTGTTTATCTTTTTACTTTGGTCATTCTTTATGAACTTAACGATTGCTTCGCAATCGGTTCTGACTGTAAACTCTTTATCTAAAAAGATTTTGAATTTATCCAGAGCATAAATTAATGCTTGTATTTCAAAATCTATTGTATTCCAATTTGTTTTGTTTTGAAAATTACCGCTTGTGTAAGCGCAAATTTTCTCTTCTTCTTTGTACTGTATTTATTTGGTTTACATAAAAGGACTGCTCCCCATCCTTCTTTGCATCCATCTGTTTCAATGATTATGTAATCTGTTGTTAAAGGTAATTCAAGGGGTTTTATATTTTTTACCGCCTTTTTAATTTCTTTAACCAATTTGATGTCTTCTTGGTTAAAATACCTTTGACCATTTTTTTGTAGTTTTACTGTATATTGGTCCGACTAATTTTGACAAATTTGGAATGAATTTTCTGGCATAATTTACCAGTCCCAAAAATGCTTGTATTTGTTTTAAATTCTCGAATTTTTTCTGGAAAATTTAGAATTTTTGTAGAAATGTGTGGTTGTAATTCTATTTTTCCATTTCCAATTTCTAACCCTAAAAAGGAAATTTTTCTTTTAAATAACTCCATTTTTCGTTTAGAAACTACTATACCATTCTGTTTTATTTCTGTAAAGACCTGCTGAAGATGTCTTTCATGTTCCTGTACTGTATTACTTGCAACTAAAATGTCATCAATGTAAACTAAACAAAATTCATATTTTAAAAATATGCTGTCCATAAATCTTTGAAAAATTGAAGGAGCATTTTTTAGTCCAAAACTTAGGACGTTCCATTCGTATTGCCCTTCAGAACATGTAAAAGCTGTCCAGGGTTTAAAGCTTTCTTCAAGCTTTAACTGGTTGTATCCTGATTTTAAGTCAAATTTTGAAAATACTTTTTTATTCTGTATAAGATTTAGTAAACTGTCTTTATTAGGGATATTATATCCGTCATCTATTGTATTATCATTTAATCTTTGTAATTGTAAACTATCCTAGCCTTTCCTCTTTTATTTCACTGTGATTTCTTACTAAAAAGGCTGCAGATCTGTGAGGACTTTCTGATTTTCTAATTAATCCTTGAGTTATCATTTCAGGGATTTGTTTTTTAAATTCCTCTTTGTCTAATGGGCTGTATTCTATGTTTGCTGTTCTGATTACTATGTCGGGATTTTTTAGCTGTATTTTACAAGTATATTCTACTACCCTTGCTTTTGTTATATCTTCTCCAATGTATCCTATTTTTTCTAAATGTAGGATCATAGGATGATTTATACTTTTTGTAATATCCTTCCCTTTTTCTGTTTCATGATTTAAAAAATCTGTAAGAAGCCTTAATGACTCATTTTCTATTAAATTGTTTCTGTTATGTATTTTCAAGAAATCTAAATTCCCTTTATCACCTCTTTTTTGAACAATTTCTGTTGTATTTATGTATCTAAGGTTGGTATTGTATATAACTGTTTGCTTAATGTTATAAAATTTTTTGTAATGGTTACTGCCCCATTTAATCCTAATATGAAATTTAATCCTATGACAAAGTCTTTGGATTTTATATTTGGTGGATTAATGTTTATCTGTGGCATATCGTATTTTATACTGTAATTGTTTGCAAAGTCTAAGAACTGTATTCCTATTGGTTCTAGACAATGTGTAATGTTTATTAATCTATCTTCCACTGTTCTTGTGCTTAGTTTGTATGAAAGCTTTCTGTGATATTCTACTGGTGCTAAGCTGTATGATATTAAGCTTTTTGTTGCTCCAGTATCTACTAGTGCTTGTAGATCTATGTATTTGTTACTATCTAACCATAAACGAGTTTGAATAGTTATCATGTTTATTGAACCCTGTGTTTGTATGTAAGTCTGTTCTTGTGACTGTGTTATAGCCATTTTACCTATTTCTTCAGGTTTGACTACTCTTTCTATTTCTTCTATCTTATTTTCTACGTTTTGATCTTTAAGCTGTGTAATTCTAATGTAAGTTCTATCTTTTCTATTTTATCATTTTTGCTATCTTTGTTGATTGTTTTGGATGTTGAGGCTATATCCTGGTTGTAAATTTCTTTAAGGCATTTAAAGCAAATTTCTTTAAACACCTATTACACTGTGATCGTTTTTCTATACTTGGGTAATATCCACAATTATAACATCTAATGTGATTATTTCCCTTATTTTGTATCCAGTTATGTTCACAATTTTCTTCTGTGTTCATATATGTATATGCTACTTTTACTGTTGGATTTTCATCTTCACTGTATATACTATATATTGATTCATTATCAGAATCATCATCTGTTTTAATAGCTTCTATCTCATAATCCTGTATTTGTTCTATTAAATTAGCTCTTTCTGCATTTTTACTTCTGTTTGTGCATTTGTTAGCTAGATGTGTTGTATCTCCGCAGATAAAGCATCTACATTTTCTTGACTGTGGTTTTTTAACATACCTATTTGTATTGTTTTTTCTGTAATTTTTATTGTATGTCATGCTTTTTCTTATCTTCTTTTGTGTTGTAGACTCCATAAGCCTGTGGTGTATAAATTGCTGTTTTACAAATGCATACGCATTTCTTTTAACTGTTCTTGTAGAGCTACTTCTTTACATTTTTCTTCTAAAATACTAAATGTATAAGTTATTCTAGGTCCTATTCCTAGATTCTGTTGTGTACCATAATTTGTTTTCCAGGCTTCATGTATAGACTTTCCTAAATCTCCTGGTAATTTTACAAAATATTTATCACAGAGATTATCATCCATTGCTTTTCCTGTCTGAGATAATAATCTAGTGAAGTCTAATGTAAATTCATATATCAGAGGGGGTGATCAAGAAGAAGGGGGTTGTAAAGAAAAACTTACTTGCAAAGTATGCCAGCGGATGGTTGGTGTGGACGAGAGTATGCACAGCGGTTGAAGGTTGTACAGAAAGGGAAAAATTTTTTTTTTTTTTTTTTTTTTTTTTTTTTTTTTTTTTTTTTTTTTTTTTTTTTTTATGGCTGGGTATAATATGAAGTGCTGGATATAACTGGGAGAGTAAGGGAGTGGAGAGTTAAAGAGCGGCGAAGAGTTTAGTGTGCAATCATAATATTATTGCTTGGTAGTATGGTGTGGTAGTCGTACTTACAAATAAATTACAACTGCCCTTATATAGGCAAACGAATCTACTAAACTACAAAATTTAAAAAGACTATGAGCCTAAAAGTCAAAAAGGCTATACATTAAATTCAAAAAGAAAAAGTAAAGCTGTCTGCCATGATTATCTTCGATAATTGCTGCTTACGTCATGGCTTACGTTACTGTTTTGTGTTTTGTGTAATCTATCGTCATTGCATGCGTCGTGTCTTCTAGAAGTCTCTGTGTGTGCTGTCGATTGACTGTGGACTCGAACAATTCTGCTCGTCGTCGTATCCCTTCTAGGTTGACGATGTGTTGTAACTGTAGAGTGTCTCCTTCCCCTGCAAATGGTAGAAGCATACTCCATTTGTTTTTGCATAAACCTGTATGTAGTGTCCTTCTCCTATGAGTCTGTACTGCTGCCAGGGAAAACAATCAGGAATTTCTGGAGTTTCCTGATGTTTTTTGACAAACTGTTCGAAACTTGTTGTAGGTTGGCTGTCTGTTTCATTTATCCATGGTAAATTTGCAAAGTCTATGTTACTAACGGGATTCGTCATCGCTCTTTGCAAATGGACGTCTGTCTTCTGTTTATTGTGTTCGATGAATATCCTCTTTCTTCTTGCTGGTCTGTAAGTGCGTCTGCAAAAGGAAATGAAGCAACGACCTTGATACCAATATATGGTGTCGTAGATCGTGCTGCAATGTTTCCTGCTGTTAAGATGATCTTCTCCCCAAGTTGGTTTAGGAGATCTTCTGTTCTTCTGTCTAATTTTATTTCTAAGTAATCAATCATACCATGATGGTAAAATGAATAATCTGTGCGTCTGTTAGTTTTGTAGGTTGTGGACTTGAAGTAACAAGAGGCCTGTTCCTTCCTCCGTTTTCATCTGTTCTTTCTACTACTGCAAATCCTTGAACTTCACTATCAAAGCTGAAGGCCAAGTCTATGAGCTGCTGCTGTAGGTTGTACAGAATCAAAGGGAATTCTGCACAAACCTTCTGTGAGACAAGATTCTCAAATTCTGGGAATCTTTCTGTAACTGGTTTCAAAACTTGCCACCAGGGTGTATCAAGAATCCTTGTTTTAAAAGATTCATATTTCTGTGTATAACTGTTTTTTTTTTTTTCTTTTTTCTCGAGCCTTTGTAATAACTGTGTATTTTTTGCCTCGAGTAAGCATTTTTTCTGTTTTAACATGCTATTTTCAATTTTTATCTGTATATTCTGTGTATCTTTTGTTTTTTCCTCTAACTGTGATTTCAGTGTTGAAATCATTTCCTGCTGAGCTTGAATGTATTGCTCAGGGTTTTGTTTTGCAATCTCCGAAAGCTTTTAACCTCTTCGGTTCTATGTAAAGTTTTGTATGCCAAATTTTTCTCTTGCATCTTTCAATGCTTCAGAGAAGTTTGTAAAACCTTTCCAGGTTGCTCCCCAGGAATATTTTTTATATGAGGGAAACACTGTCCCATTTGTTGAAAATCCCAATTTTTGTACCTCTGTATAAACATAATGTGTAAAATTGGGTTTTGTTTTAAATTGTCTTTCAGGGGTTTTTAAACTTTGTTCCTGAAATAAATGCTTAAAGCATTTAAAACTTGTACTTTAAAAGTTGAAGCCTGTGGCATGGTTTGAATGTGCCATAGGTTGTCTAATAAGCATTGCTGCTTATCTGTAAGTTTCATGCCTATAATAGGACGAAACTTTTTGTTAGAATCGTGAAAATCTGTAAAGCATATGTTCCGAATTCTAATACCGGCTTGGGTATAGAACTGGTAGTATGCAAAGGGCGTTTTTTCCCTTGACTGTGTAAACTGTAATTGTTTATGCTGTCTATAGAACTGTGTAATTTCATCTGGTCTCGCCACTAACTGAGGTAGTGTGATTTGAGATGATCTGTGTATTTTTTCTATTGACTGCCTGTATAACTGTTGAATCTGTTCTTCTTCCTCTGTCAAAGATTTATCCTGTTTAGGATGTATAATCTTTGCCTTTCCTTTATCTTTTTTCTGTCCATCTGTAACAAACCATTTTGTTAATATTACGAGATAACATATCTCTATCCCATTTTTTTTTCCTTTAATATGTTCAAATTTTATGGATATCCATTTCCTTGTATAATGTTTTGCAAATTGACCCATCTTGTTCTGTTTATCTTTTTACTTTGGTCATTCTTTATGAACTTAACGATTGCTTCGCAATCGGTTCTGACTGTAAACTCTTTATCTAAAAAGATTTGAATTTATCCAGAGCATAAAATTAATGCTTGTATTTCAAAATCTATTGTATTCCAATTTGTTTTGTTTTGAAAATTACCGCTTGTGTAAGCGCAAATTTTCTCTTCTTTCTTTGTACTGTATTTATTTGGTTTACATAAAAGGACTGCTCCCCATCCTTCTTTGCATCCATCTGTTTCAATGATTATGTAATCTGTTGTTAAAGGTAATTCAAGGGGTTTTATATTTTTTACCCGCCTTTTTAATTTCTTTAACCAATTTGATGTCTTCTTGGTTAAAATACCTTTGACCATTTTTTGTAGTTTTACTGTATATTGGTCCGACTAATTTTGACAAATTTGGAATGAATTTTCTGGCATAATTTACCAGTCCCAAAAATGCTTGTATTTGTTTTAAATTCTCGAATTTTTCTGGGAAATTTAGAATTTTTGTAGAAATGTGTGGTTGTAATTCTATTTTTCCATTTCCAATTTCTAACCCTAAAAAGGAAATTTTCTTTTAAATAACTCCATTTTTCGTTTAGAAACTACTATACCATTCTGTTTTATTTCTGTAAAGACCTGCTGAAGATGTCTTTCATGTTCCTGTACTGTATTACTTGCAACTAAAATGTCATCAATGTAAACTAAACAAAATTCATATTTTAAAAATATGCTGTCCATAAATCTTTGAAAAATTGAAGGAGCATTTTTTAGTCCAAAACTTAGGACGTTCCATTCGTATTGCCCTTCAGAACATGTAAAAGCTGTCCAGGGTTTAAAGCTTTCTTCAAGCTTTAACTGGTTGTATCCTGATTTTAAGTCAAATTTTGAAAATACTTTTTATTCTGTATAAGATTTAGTAAACTGTCTTTATTAGGGATATTTATATCCGTCATCTATTGTATTATCATTTAATCTTTTGTAATTGTAAACTATCCTAGCCTTTCCTCTTTTTATTTCACTGTGATTTCTTACTAAAAAGGCTGCAGATCTGTGAGGACTTTCTGATTTTCTAATTAATCCTTGAGTTATCATTTCAGGGATTTGTTTTTTAATTCCTCTTTGTCTAATGGGCTGTATTCTATGTTTGGCTGTTCTGATTACTATGTCGGGGATTTTTTAGCTGTATTTTACAAGTATATTCTACCCTTGCTTTTGTTATATCTTCTCCAATGTATCCTATTTTTTCTAAATGTAGGATCATAGGATGATTTATACTTTTTGTAATATCCTTCCCTTTTTCTGTTTCATGATTTAAAAAATCTGTAAGAAGCCTTAATGACTCATTTTCTATTAAATTGTTTCTGTTATGTATTTTCAAGAAATCTATACTTGGGTAATATCCACAATTATAACATCTAATGTGATTATTTCCCTTATTTTGTATCCAGTTATGTTCACAATTTTCTTCTGTGTTCATATATGTATATGCTACTTTTACTGTTGGATTTTCATCTTCACTGTATATACTATATATTGATTCATTATCAGAATCATCATCTGTTTTAATAGCTTCTATCTCATAATCCTGTATTTGTTCTATTAAATTAGCTCTTTCTGCATTTTTACTTCTGTTTGTGCATTTGTTAGCTAGATGTGTTGTATCTCCGCAGATAAAGCATCTACATTTTCTTGACTGTGGTTTTTAACATACCTATTTGTATTGTTTTTTCTGTAATTTTTATTGTATGTCATGCTTTTTCTTATCTTCTTTCTTTTGTTGTAGACTCCATAAGCCTGTGGTGTATAAATTGCTGTTTTACAAAATGCATACGCATTTCTTTTTAACTGTTCTTGTAGAGCTACTTCTTTACATTTTTCTTCTAAAATACTAAATGTATAAGTTATTCTAGGTCCTATTCCTAGATTCTGTTGTGTACCATAATTGTTTTCCAGGCTTCATGTATAGACTTTCCTAAATCTCCTG
Source organism: Flaveria robusta (assembly GCA_025506415.1). Classification (NCBI taxonomy): domain Eukaryota; kingdom Viridiplantae; phylum Streptophyta; class Magnoliopsida; order Asterales; family Asteraceae; genus Flaveria; species Flaveria robusta. Next base: position 5,319,491 of record CM046473.1, read on the forward strand.
GTAATTTTACAAATATTTATCACAGAGATTATCATCCATTGCTTTTCCTGTCTGAGATAATAATCTAGTGAAGTCTAATGTAAATTCATTTATGTATTTCATGTCTGCTATACTTAGCTGTTCTAGATTTCTTATGGCTGTATCTTGTATTAAGCTGTTGTTTTTTGCTGGATCAACCCTAGTATAAGTGTTCTAATTTGTGCTGTGAAATTATAAGGATTGTCTCCTAATGCTTTGAGTTGATTTATTCTTCTGGATTCTGTGCTTTCTTGCTTTGCCAGATTCCTAGAGCTATGGGTCCTAATGTTGTTTCTAGATATGCAAACATATCCATGCTGTCTTTCTTATTTGTTTCCCAAAGTCTTACTACATTTTGTTCCCATGTTAAGACTTCGTCTATCCATAACTGTGGTTTTTGTTGTTCGAGTAACAGCATGTTTGTACTGTAAATTTGTCCTATAGGTAATCGTTTTCCTTTTCCTATAATTAGATTCCTGTTGATAATCTACTGTAGGTTGTGGCCATGATTCTCTACCATGGGTTTCTTGATGTGTACCACTGTGTTCTCCTACCCATTCTATTTCTGGTCTTTTTAACGGGTTGTGCATCTGTGTATCCATAAAGTTTGTTCTTGTTTGTAGAAATCTGCTATCATTGTTTTACCATTTACAATGTCTTCTACTAATGGCAGATTGTAGTATTCCTGTAATTTTTATAACTTTCTTCTTCTTCGTATGTCATTCCTAAGTCTAACATACATTCTATTATCATGTCGTCCACTTCCTGTTGTATATTTAACTCTGTAAACTTTCTGTCTATGATTTGTTCTAATGTTTTATTGCTTCTTCTATCTTAAAGCAATCTATAGACTCTTCTTTAAAGTCTAATAATGTGTAATCCATTGTTTCTTCTTGTTCAAACTTTAAGAAGTCTGTATCTAATATTTCATCATCTGTATCGTATTCATTATCTGTATCGTATATTGGAAGTGTTTCCTCCTCTTCCTCTATACTCATAAAATGATATTCTTCGTTATCATTTTCTTCTGTTTGTTTAAAATCTGTAAATCTTAGTTTTCTGTTTTCCATCAACTTCTTCGTATATATAACTTTTCTTTGGAACTAAGACTGTATTGTTACCATTTTCCTGTAAATCTTCTAGATCCCATTCTAATCCTGTTAGCTGTTCTGGGTCTATTTTTTATTGGCTCTATCATCTGTATAGATTTTGATGCTATCGTTTTAACGATTCCATCTATGTTTACTTTATATTTCATCCTGAACTGTTACTAGCTTTTCCTAGTATTCCTATGCTTACTACTAGGTTGTTTTCCTCGTAATTTTCATATCCTTTTGTTTTTAAGGCTATTTTAATGTTCTGTAAGTCTTTTGTATCTTTTAAGATATCAGGTGTACAATAAAATATTGCTATATTTTTGACTCAAGTCTACTTCCATACCTGAGATTATAGCTTTTTTCATTTCTGTTTTCCAACTTTTGTCTAGTATTAGGGCTAAGAGCTTTGTTCCTAGGTTTTTTCTTCCTAGCGCTTAAACTCCTATTACTATTAATCCTGTGTGTACAAAGTTTTTGTTCTGTTTTTTGATTGATCTTTTCTATAGTTTCTGATGAAAAAGATCTAATGTTACTGTGTTATCTACTACTCTTAAGCTTTCTTCTCTACTGCTTCTTATGAGTGTAGTGTTTATGTTTAACCTTCCTGTTGATATAAAATCCTTGGATTTAATATATCTAATTGTGTGTGATTGTATAATTCTAGATTTTCTATCTAGATCTATTTCTTCTTCGATCTGTGTTATCTGTCTATTACTGTTAGATCCTGATCCTCTTTTAATTATTCTGTTTAAGAATCTATCTGAAGTAATGGTATCCTGTATATTTCCTGTAGAATTCCTAGCTTCCTGTATAGTTCTCTACTTCTTCCTGGAAAACTATTATTATTCATTTTCTTGGTTGCCAGTGTGGTATAAGGTATAGCCTTTTGCTTGTTTTTAATTTCTGTAAAGCTTCTGTAATTTTCTCTACTTCTAGAGCTGTGTTGTTTTCTGTATTACTTTTACTTGTTTCACTTATTATTCTGTTAGATTGATTTTTTATGTAATCTAAATTCTGTGATATTTTCTTAACTTCTGTTATTAATTTTCTAATATCTGTTTATTATTTGTTACTTCTCTTTGTAAACTAATACTTAGATTTATAAGTAATCTACAAGTGTATTTAGCTGTGAATTATTTGTGTGTAACTGTGTTCACAAGAGTCTTTAATATTACAGACTAATGTGAAATTATCTGTTTTAAGTGTTTTTTGATTAGCTTTTTCAGAAAATTCTAAGTTTAGAAATTCTAAGCGTTTAATTGTTTGTGAGCTACGATGGTTAATAAAACTACCTACTCTTTAACTCTTTCTCTCCTTATTCAAAA
>CM046473.1:5322030-5471406 GCA_025506415.1 Flaveria robusta
TTACATGAGTGAAATGAAGTTATGATATTGACTAGTCTTTGGACTAATTCTTTAGTGTCAATGACGTCATGATCCTTTGATGGAAAATGCATTAGTGATTCTCTTTGACCCCTATTATGAGTATGACGATTACCGCCCATCGCATCCTTGTGTTTCCGCTATTAGTGAGTGGGGTATAAAAACACATCTTATTAAATTAAAATTCATATTCAATGTTTGTTACACGTTTACAACAAAGACTTTAATTAATCTTAGAAAATACTAAAGTAATAAAATGACTTTGAGTGATTTTAATGAAAGATATGAAAAATCACAGTGTGAATTTTTCCCTTAAATTATATCTTAACACAAAATGTGTTTTTGTTAAATTTAGGATGGTCGTTACTTATAATGTTATTATCGATTGATTCTTTAGGACAATGTTAGTTGAAATTTTTTTTTCGATAAAATCCAAACGCAACACTATGTTGATGAACATTATCCATTGTAAACAAATTTACGACAAATTTAATTCCAACAAAAACAGATTTACAATGTTTTAGTTTAGCCTTCTTAGTCACTCATAAAACTTTTACTTATGTAGTTTTGTTAACAAAATATTAATCTATTGAATGGTTTCTAAAACTCTAAAGAAATGTCAAAATTAGCTAAACCAAAAACAATCTTTGTCGTGTATGTTATCTTTCTATAAAATCATATTAAAAAGAAACAAATATAAATATGTTGTCAAATAACGACCTTCTTGCATCACCTATAAAGACAAAGAACATGTAGAGAAAGGGAGTAATTAAGAGTGTGAACTAGTTGAGCCGAGCCCAAGTTCGCTTCGACAAGGGTGTGGTGCTTACCTGGTCTATGTGAAGGATATTGATGCCAAAGTGCTACAAGTATCAAATGTACCGTTGTATATGAAACTTCTCTAACATATTTCTCAAGGATCTGTTAGGGGTGACGTTAGATTGAGAAATTGAATTTTAAATCGACCTATTGCCAAGAGCTCAACATGTTTCCAAGGCACCATATGGCTTTGCTCCTTCTTAGATGAAAGAATTGATGGCTCAGCCGTAAGATCTTTTGGATAAAGACTTTATTTGACCTACAATCTCTCCATCAGGTGCTCTAATACTCTTTGATAAGAATAGGACAATAGTGAGGATGCGCATCAACTATTGGAAGCTGAATAAGTTGATGGTGAAGAACCAATACGCGCTACCTAGAATTGATGGTTTGTTCGATAAGCTCCAAGGTGCTAGTTGGTTATCTAGATTAAACCTTAGATCTGGCTACCATTAGTGTGACGGTGAAAGAGTAAGACATTCCGAAGAAGGCTTTGTGTACCCATTATGGGCACTATGGGTCCCTCGTAATGTCGTTTGGGTGGACTAACGCCCCATGTGCATTTATGGACTTAAAGAACAGTATGTGTCACTAATGCTAGAAAAGTCAGTGATTGTATTTCAATGATATTGATTTAGTCAAGAACAAGGAAGATCATGTTGGTCATGTTAAAAAGATGTTAGTAACACTGAGAAAGGAAAAATTGTATGCGAAATTCTTATAGTGTGCATTTTCTCTTCGCAATATTTAATTCTTAGGCCATGTTAATCGGAAAGGAACCATTGTTGACCTTGCTAAAGCAAAATACGCAATGAAATGGAATTACCCGAAGACGCCATTTGAGATCCATAGTTTCTTGGGATTGGCAGGTAACTATAGAGAGTTCATTCAGAAATTCTCTAAGATAGCCAATCCATTCGCTAAGTTGACTCAAAATGATATGAAGTTCAAATGGGGTGCCAATCAGAAAAATGCATTCAAGGAGTTATAGACAAGGTTGACTCAGGCACCATCTTGACATTAACTAGAGGGAATGAAGATATCGTTGTATATTTACGTGTATCGTATCTGGATTAGTTTTCTGCTGATGCAATGAATAAGGGCTTCGAACTGGAAATTGAAGATTCATGAAGTTATTATCCTATGCCCATTTGGAACTGGCAAGCGTGGTTTTCGCATCGAAGATTTAGACATTATTTGTTTGGAACAAAGAGTAAAATCTTAAGAATCACAAGAGTTTAAAAAACTTCTTTGAACAAAAGGATTTTATATGAAGCAAAGAAGAAGGTTGGAGCCAATTAAAGATTATGACTGCAATGTTCATTATCTGGCAAAGCTAAAGTAGTAGACGACACCCCTAAGCTGTAAGAAAGACTAAGCCTATACGAGTGAATGGTTTTCAGTTGATAGTAGCCTCTGATGTGCTAGAACAAATCCAAGAATTTCAAATAGAAGCCTTAAAAAGGATCAAATCAATCAGATGAATATGAAGGGATACATTGTGGATTTGGGAGAAAACACACTTAGGTGTCAAAACAAGATTCTAACAGATGTGAATTCCAAGTTACGGGAACCTTAGAGGAAATTTTGGATGAAGCCTACATGGCATGGTACTCAATTCATCCACCTGCCACAAAGATGTAACATAATATGATGAAATATATTTGTAGTTGGGGTAGAAATGTGATGTAAAGGAATACGTAGTGTTTGACATTTTAGCAAGTGAAGGTTGATAATCAGAAACCATACATTAATATCCAGCCATTAAACATTCTTGAATGGAAATGGGAGCATATGAATAGATTGACTTTATTACAATATTACCTAGTAAAACTAGAGGATTTGATGCAATAGGGTAGCAGTACATCTATTGACCAAGAGTGTTTACTTTCTACTAATTAGGGAGACGTTCTCGTTTGAAAGATTGGGAGAATTGTTTATTAAAGAGATTGTTGCATGACATGGTTCTGGATGAGATACCAAGTTTACATTTAAATTTAGGAAGAGATTTAACAAAGCAATAGGAACAACTACATATTAATACAGTCTACCACTCTTAGACGGATGAGCAATCAGAAAAAACCATTCAAATGTTGAAAGGCATGCTTTAGGCGTGCATTATTGATTTTGTGGAAGCTACAATAAGCACCTGCCATTATCTGAATTCTCTTATAATAATGGCTACCATTCCAGCATCTGCATGCTGCCATTCAAAAGGATATATGGTAGAAGGTCTAGGACCCCTGTGTGTTGGGGTGATAATGGGCTGTAAGAGTTGGGAAGTATTGAAATCATTAAGCACACAACTATAAAAAGAAAAATTCAAGGCTTATATGAAAGCAGCTAAGGATAGACAATAGTCTTATGCTCATAGACGATGGAGACTAATTGAGTTTCAAGATGGTGATAGGTAGTGATTGAAAGTATATCCAAAGAAAGGAATCATATGTTTTAGTAGAAGATGAAAACTAAGTCTGTGGTATATTGGGCCATTTAGAATCACTGCTAGGGTTGGAAAAGTGGCCTATAGGTTGGAACTCCCTGATGAGTTAAGTGGAATTTATCCTAGATTCTATGTATCCCATTTACGTAAATGTCTAGCAAAGTTGATGTTGTTATTCCCCTCGCTAATATTGAGGTGGATGAAAGACTGAATTACATGGAACAACCATTGATTATCCTATATCCAAAGAGAAGCAACGAGGAAAAAACAATTAGCCCAGATAAGGTGCAGTGAAAGAACTGAAAGGATCACAAGCGACATGGGAATTGAAATAGGATATGAGATGACACTCTCCAAATATCTTCAAGGAATTACTTTTAGGGACGAAACATAAATTGCGGGGGGGGGGGGGGTGGACTTGTACATTAGGAATTTTCATTGATTGGATAAAGTGGAAATAAAAGGAGGATGCAATTTTAATAAAAGATAAGGGACAAGAATATTTGTAAAAAAAAAAAAACCCTAAACCTCTTATCTAAAAAAGGAAAGGAACCGCCCCTCCCTTATTGCTTGCACTCAATGTTGTAGAATGTCAAAGATCAAGCTTAAAGGTATAAATTTCTCATATTTTTCATAGATCTAAGCTAGATCTAGGTTCGAATGATGATTATGATGTGGTTAAGTGATTAATGTTTGTAACTTTAAGCTGCATGCGTGCAGATCTAGGGATCGATCTTTTTAGTTCTAGGGTCTGTTTGAGAGCTGTCAATGGTGAGTTCTAGATCCTATTATTTAAATGTTCTATCTTACTTTTAGGGCTAATAGGCATACTTTCACTATGTATTTTTATTAAAACTATAATTTTTCACGTAAAGGTGACATCTTTATATTTGGTTATGGTGCTCTAACATGATTGATGATGAAATAATTTACATGACATGTTTAGTAATGAACCCTAGCTAAATAAGGTTCGATCTTGTAGGACTGGTTAAGGGTGATGTAACAGTTTCACAAGGTTGGAGAGAACAAGCAACACTTAGGGGTCGTTTGTTCACAGAATGTTTTGCAACAGAATTGGATTGGAAATGGAATTAGAATTGCAATTGGAATGTTGTTGAAGTTGACAACGTTTGTGGTTGGTCAATTTTGAGTGAAATTGGAATTTTAATTTTGAACATTCCCATTGGATTGTTAAACATTCCATAGGTAAGTGGAAGAAATGTGAATTCCAACGAGTGAGGGAAAATTTCCAATTCCAATTCCATCCGTTGACCAACCAAACATGATTTTGGATTGGAAATTTTCCAATTCCAATTTCAATTCTTAAGAATTCTTTGAACCAAACGTTCCTTAGCATATCAAATAGGGAACCGACAAATGAAACAAAAAACAAAGTATATAACACAAGCAGAACACAAAGATTACTTTACAAGAATATGTATATTGCTCTCAAATGTTTTACAATTGTTACAAGGCTTAGTCCTAAGGACTGCTACCTGAGATACTTTATACAACATCCTACAGCCAACCATACTTTGAAGGCCAGCTGAAATACTAATCTAGACAACAAGATCAGTGTAAATTCAAAAGCCAGATTGCCTTTTGACTAGTGACTTTGACATGACATAACTTACATCCTTATCTATTACAAAAGGAATAAAAGTACAAAGTAGAAAATTACAAACTCTAAGACCTTAATTTACAGTTGACAAAAGTATGAAAATATCACCAACTTATATAAGTTGGTGAGTCTTCAGAGATTGTAGCGGAAAGTGGTTTAACTTTTGTCAAAAGTGTTTCAAATAAAGCATGTCTTCTCTGTCTTCAGAAGAAATCGGTTTCTTGGCTTCGGAAGACTTTGTCTTGAAGCTTCGGAAGAGTTCATCTTTGGTTTCGAAAGAAATTGTCTTTGGGTTCGCGAGATTTGACATTTAAAGAATTTGTTAGTGCTTTTGTCAAATCTTCTAAAGTAACTTCATTTGTACTTTAGTATGCATGCTGGAGCTTTTTGGTTTGCATCAGCCTCTAAGTTAACTCTTACAGATCTATTATGATAAGCATGATCTAATCAATAGTGGAATAGAAATGTTAAGTATGAGATCGAGTAGTAGGGTTGCGCACCCACAATAGGTGTGGAGGGAGTTAAATCTTACCTCACCCATGACATTTAAATAACGGCTCATGTTACCGGAATCTTTCTCCTTCACGAGAAAGATCATTACTAGCAAAAACATATTTAGTTGTGGAGCTTAATTGAATCAGCCTTACAACGTTCTATAAGTAAAGAAAAATACAATATTGAAAACATAAGTGACAATAATAACAAATAAAAAAGTAGAAAAAATGAAAGATAGGGAATTCGAAGGTGGCCCGTTCTTAGTTCATTGTATTGACTTTAGAAAGGTAGCTATCGGTCTGCCGATGAACACTCAGCCTATAGATTCTAAGAAAATACATATTAAAATTAACATAGATTAATTTCACTTGTACTAGTATAGACTCGATATTTTAGCTGTTTTAACCATCTTGCCTAGGAATAAAAGGATTTTATTTACATAAATGAAATATGTATATATGTTAAACATTAAAGTTCAATTAAAAGATGGGAGAAAATGGAAGGGGGCAAGAAATTTGTTTCTACCAACACAGATGAAGTGAATAATGGTAACATGTGTACATGTAAATAATGCTAGTTTGTTATAAAAGTGAATATGATGAAGACATGTGACAGTTTACGTGACGCCTAGACATTCGACCTTTATTAGGAGTCAAGTGAACAAGAGTTACTCTTTTATTATAGGTTATAGATTTTATAGTCTAACTTATAAAAATTAATAAGCTGGTAACTTATAGGTTTAATTAAAGTTGTGGGGTAAACAATAAAAGGGCAATTAAACTTCATACAAGAGATGGGTTATACGGCAATTAATATTTGAAACTATAATGAATAATTTATGATAAATACTATATTATTCATAATGAAACTATATTATTCATTAAATAATATCAAATCAGTGTTGTTAAATATATCATATAATAATTACATGTTGTTAAACAAAGTATAATCATTGGATATTATTCAAATATATAGCACTTATAAATAATAAGTTGTTTTGTATCTAGCTAGGGTAATCAAGAGCAAATGGAATACCTAGAGCTTTTGGGATTCCTTTTGGTTTTAATGATGTGGATTGGATGGGCTAACCATCGTTGGCACATCCACCTAGAAAAGCTGAGGTCGCTTCCGCCCGGGCCAAAACCATGGCCCGTGGTCGGAAACATCTTTCAGCTTGGCTTTGTAAAAGTGCCCCACAAGTCCTTCGCGCAACTGGCTCATGTCTATGGCCCCAACATCATGACCCTTTGGCTAGGCTCCATGTGCACCGTGGTCATCTCGTCCAAAGAGGCCGCACGCGAGATGTTCAAGAACCACGACGTAGTGCTCGCAGGCCGAAAGGTCTACGAGTGCATGAAAGGCGATTATGGGGACGAAATGGGGTCTATGATAACCGCGCAGTACGGGACAAACTGGCGATTGCTTAGAAGACTCAGCACCACTGAGTTTTTTCTAAACAGCAAGTTAGATGCCACTTCGTGCATCCGTAGTAGATGTGTAGACAAACTGGTGGAGTCTATACAAGAAGCTAGAGGCGACAGCATCGATTTGGGTCGGTTTTTGTTCCTGATGGCGTTTAATCTGATAGGAAACTTGATGTTTTCGAAGGATCTTTTGGACCCGAAGGCGGAGAAAGGAGCCGAGTTCTTTTACCATGCGGGGAAGGTGATGGAGTATGCGGGTAGACCGAATGTATCCGACTTCATGCCGGTTTTAAAGGGACTTGACCCGCAAAGGATCCGAAAAAACATGCAGAATCATATACGTGAAGCTTTTCATATAGCCGGAGTTTCATTAAGGAACGAATGGAATCGAAGGTTGACAAGAGAAGCAAAGATTATTTGGATGTGTTGTTGGAGTATCGTGGTGATGGTGTGGAAGGACCTTCTAAGTTCTCTTCAACAACCATCAATATTATTGTCTTCGTAAGTATAAATCTCACTTCCAAAAGCAACTTCTTTAGACGTAATGGGGCTTTAAGGCCGCATCGTAGCATCTTAAAACGTTCTTAAGCGTTATAGGTGGAAGGCGTTTCCATCATAACGTTATAACTTCTCATAAATCTTATAGTTGGCTAATGATCGAACGATATTAAGTGATTAACCATTACATAAGTTTTTAGAAAAAAAAAAAAAAAAAAAAAAGAAGAAATGCTGAGTTTGTGTTGATATAAAGTAAAGTGCCCTTAAGAGCGTTAACCATTTTATAGATAACTAGCTTTAGTAAACCCGTGTATTACACAGGTTGAATAAAAAAATATTAAATATATTAAAAATATATTATTTAAAATAATATTTTAAGATAATATATGATTAAAATTACGTATGAGTAAGAATTATAAGTAATAAAACAATAATATCATTTTTATATATTTTTTTGAGTTTTTAAAAAATAAATTAAATATTTTGTTTCAAGACAAACCATTTTTAAAAAAAAATATCATTTATAAAAATTTCCTTACTATAACTTCCGATTTTAATTATTTTTTATTTATAAAAATTTACTTGTTAAAAAACTAATTTTAAAGTATTTTGTGTTTTTAATAAAAGTTTGATATATTAAAAATTTTCTTTGTAAAAGTTTGTTTCTATAGAAATAACATTAGTAAAAGCATCTATTTCTTAATTTACCAAAAAACTATTATCGATTAAAAAAGAATAAATAATATTATTAGTAATTAATGCAGCTATTTAATATGAGAGAGAAGCGGGAAAATTTTGATAAAATGAATGTGGTATTGACAAGTGACACCCATAGTTACCCTTTTATTAGAGTAGTAAGATATTTTTTATAAATTAATGTAAACTTTAAATTCTATAACCTTAAAGACAGAATAAAATTTCTTGCAAGTTCATTGCAACTACTTTTCAATATAAATATATGTCATTCCTGTCAAGTTCAAACGAAAAATATGTGTGGAATATACCAAAACAAAACGAGTGATTAATGTGTAACAAATAACAATTTTACTTGTATCATCTATCATGGTATTGAAGGGAGACCTATGGGTACATTCAAACACGCGCCTAGAAATGGAAACGATAAGAACTGAGGAGGAATTTGTTATTTAAAATTCCAATCCTGTTTGATGTTAAGAAATAAGTATTTGTTTGGGTTGGTAATGTTTCTTTTCATTCCGGACTTATTTTGTTTCATTTGATAGCTAGACTATATATTGTTATTGTTTTATATGCAATGAGTATTAACACATCCAGTGTAGAATCTTATTTTTATATATAACCAATCATTGTTTTATTGACTTAAAATAGAATTTTTTTTTTTTTTTTTTTTTGAAATTGTATATTTTGTAAAAACCTAGATAGAAAACGGTAATTTGATTAGAACATTTTAGTCAATGGTAATACCGTCCATTTCAAAACGGTTTCTTCACAAACACAGCATCCAATCATTGGCTGTTCGAAGCAGCTCTTGGAAAGCAATGCTATTAGGCTTGGATCGGACCGATCGGACCGGGATTCGGTTAGGCCACAGGTCCGATCCACCTCAAATCGTTTTTACATTCAAGAACCAGCCGGTTCGAACTGGTTTGGCGGTTGGATCGGGAACCGGGTCGGACCAGATTTTCAACATTTTATTTTTTTAGATTTTAATAGGTTAAACGGGTAGGTCAGATAATAAATTACCTTGTTTGATATATAATTATTGTTGAGTTTTATAATAACTATAAACATATACATATAAAAAACTTATATTGAATTATATATAGCTAGATATATAATATACACATATATATAATTATAACATCATTCGGTTTTTAAATCTGGTCCGACAATTCAAATAGTAAAGTGACCGGTTCACTGTCTGATCTGGTTCTTTGAATATTGTTGGCAAGAGCTGCTTCTGTTTTCATTTCCACTCTGTTTGCTCTATTTGCACTTCGTTTGCTCAGTTTCCACTCTTAGCAGGACTGTCTTAGAAAGCAAATAACTTTTATTAGCATATGGCTTTATAAGCTACTTTTGCTAGTTGTAACTTATAAAAATAATATGTGTTTAAATTGTTACAAGTGAAATGTCATTTATGATTAGGATAAAAATAATAATTGTTAAAAAAGTAAATGAACTTTCAATAAAATAGATCTGAAACGCTAATTTACTTCGAAGAGGCAGTTTGAATCTTCAGTAATGGAATCATCTAGCTAAAAGCTAAATCAAACTGATATATAATTTAAATTGGATTGATTTAACTGTCAATTATAAGATTTCATATTGCTCGAATGAAGTTGACCGTAAGTCGGATCTAATTAAATCAGGAAATGTTCACGGCGGGGACTGATACAACTACAAGTACGTTAGAATGGGCTATGGCAGAACTTCTACACAACCCTTATGCATATGAAAAATTACAGACGGAAGTCAGAAATCTTGTTCCTCATAAGGAAAAACTTCAAGAAAAGCACATCGACGATCTTCCCTACCTAAAGGCAGTGATTAAGGAAACTCTTAGGCTTCACCCGCCGCTCCCTTTCTTAGTTCCACACAAGGCAATGGAATCATGCACAATGCTAGGGTATAACATTCCAAAGGAAACACAAGTGCTAGTGAACGTATGGGCGATTGGGCGTGACCCTAGAACATGGGAAGACGCATTGAAGTTTAAGCCAGAGAGGTTTTTGGACCATGATAAGATGGTTGATTACAAGGGCCATAACTTTGAATTCATCCCATTTGGTTCTGGTCGAAGAATGTGTCCGGCTGTTCCCCTTGCTTCACGTGTTCTTCCGCTCACTTTAGGCACGCTCCTGCACAAGTTTGATTGGGTTTGGGTGATGGACTTAAACCCAATGAGATGAATATGAATGAAAGAATGGGTATAACTCTTAGGAAAGCTATTCCCTTGAGGGTTATACCTATACAATAAAAGATTTGTCTGTTAATTAATGTTGTTTTTGAGTTTGAATTTGAAAGTTGGCATGTATAAATAGTTACATGATTGGTATTTATATTATTAATTAGCCTTATTCTTCATATTTATTTAGTTTTTAAAAATCATTATTTTAGGAAATTATGTTTTCCCTCCCAAATCTATATATATTAGTCACAAACCTCCATATTTTTCAACTAATTACAAACAGATTTTTAATATTTTCAGCCACCTTTTGTTTGTTTTTTTCCACGATTCTATTATTCGTCATTTATCAAACTATTACAGTATGTAAAATCCAGAAAGTAGTGCATTGATCTTCTAATATGGCTGTCGTGTATTTTTTTTATATGTCACCTTTCTGTAAGTACTAACGAATTCAATACATTTTCGTTGTACAATAAAAAATTATGTAAACATAAAACATGTATCATAATGGGATTATAATACATTAAAAATTTTTGATACATATATGGTAAATCCAAAGAGTAGATCATCTTCTAATGTGAGTGTCAGGTAATTTTTTCATGTGTCAGTTTTTTGTAAGTGCTAATGAATTTAATATATCTGGTTGTATAATACTAATGTTATTGTAAACAAGAAACCTATATGATAATGTGATTAGTGTGCATTAAAATTTGTTGGTACACATATTAATTAGTTGCTAATACAAGCGCTTAATATTAAATTCATCTGTGAAGAATACAGCACCCCATGTGCTTGCTTTCTTTTGGGTAGCTAACATTTAATATGATGTATTTGTACACTACAAGAAAAAGAGTCTATGACGACTAGACCTATGGCGACGACATTGTGTAGTCGCTATAGGTCACCCTATCGCGACGACATGTCGTCGTCATAGGGTCAGTGTGATTTTTGGCTACTGCAGCCCTATGGCGACGACAAGTTGTCGCCTTAGTGGTACCCTATCGCGAGGACAAAAAGTCATCGTCAAATTTGGTCGCCATAGATCGTTTTATTTTAATTTTGATTTATTTTAAATCACACGAGACAAGAAAAAGCTCTTGTGCACCCTGTGGCGACGACATGTCGTCGCAATAGGGTAAAAACAAATTTTTATTTTATTTTCATCTAAATAAGTTGAAGGGAAATATGCTCGCCTTTTATGAAATATCTATGACGACGACGTCGTCGCCATAAGGTGCAAAATTTTTTAAGAATTAAATATTTATAAAAATAATAATTTTAATTATTAATATCATTATTAATAAAAATTTATGTATCATTGCTATTATTAAAAGTATTATTGTTTAGGTATTATTATAATTATAAGTCATAATAATAATATTAACAAATATTATATTAATTAATTATAATTATAGATAATTTGTGTCAGTTAGAATCAAATATATTTAAGTTTATGATTAAGTTTATATTTAACAATAAGTTATGCATTTTTTTGTCCATTAATTTTTTTTATTATTTCAAAATTATGGTAGAAAATATTTACAATTTTTAAACGTTTTTTGTTTGTTAAACAAAAACCAAAAAAATTACATTTTGTTGTAAATCCCAAAAAATTAAAAAGTAAGAAGAGAGGGAAAATTTGATTTCTATTGATTATGGATACCATAAACAATACATACAGTATATATTATTATACAATGATCAATTCCTAAAGACCATAAACATTGGGTAGGACCTCAAATAAGTTGTATTTATATCACTCTCTCTTAGATATTTTATATATACACTACTGTCACACCCTGCCACTATGGCGTGATCGATTGTATCAACATATGCAGCGGAAACTAAATACATGAAAAAAGCTTCTTAAAATTTTACAACCTTTTTAAATTTTTTACAATAATATAAAGGTTATGTCTATGACCTAGGTGTCAACTTCAAACTAGGGTTCTAGTTCTAAACAAAACCAGCTAATCAAGTTATCTTTTAACTAAACCTCATTTGGAATACAAAGCACAAATGGACTTTAAACTTCAAGATTCTGGCAAGTAGATTTCATGATATGTCATCCATGACCATTTCATGTCTAAACCAAACCTGTGCTTTCCAAACTAATTTAGACTTCTGACAAACCAATACCATTTCTCATATTAAGACCTTCATATGCTTTCACAATTGACCAAACACTTTACCATGTAACTTAATAACCTGTATCACGAGCTAAAACACGTCAACAATAATGATTTTGGTGAGTCATAACCAATGACTTTAAAACAGTTAGACAATATAACCATGTGTGTGCAAGCAAAACTATTTATCAAATGAAGTCTCACATACGCCCTCCAATGAGGGTAGTGTCTGTCAACATATATGCCACTTCCAGTTTCATAAAATTGATGGTATGTAGGTTAAAGGCATCCCTGCCGACCGTATCTCAAGGCTTGACAACATTCGAGTATGAGGCATCTCCTAGGGAAACTTCACTGTAACCAATCCCGTAGGATTACAACCTTGTGATTCGAGTGTCAGGCATCTCCTAGAGTCTATCTTCATACCAAACCTAAAAGTACGGCCCTTCTACCTAGATGGATTCAACTAAGCTCACATATATCACGAGGTAAGAACAAGTGTCACTCTATGTAATGACTTACTATTGTGCCCAATGTCGCTCCTCATGTACACTTTCCACATGCCTTAATAATTTGGCTATGACTAATAGTGACCCACACTGGACACACATAGTTGTGCTACGCTTATCCACAAGAGAAAATTTTAACTTGCAACCACACACGCATCAAAACATTTCAACAAAATGTTTAATCAGCTTGAATACCGCCCCAAAAGCAATTAATAGAAGGGAACATTACACATCTAGATGAGCTTGCAGATAATCCAAATAATGGCCCACAAGCATTAACGAGCACAGTGCAACCCTGAACACATATTCCATGCAAATCATGCCTTATAACTTTGAGCGTGTAACCCGCGAGTTCAACACCCAAGCTGGCTAAGTTGACCTGTCCTAGTTATGTTCATGACCTAGACCTGGAATCTCCACGACTCCTTTTTTTATTTACAACACAAGCTCATGACGAACATGCATCAATGACCGAATGTTCATGAACGTGCTCAAGCCCCAAGATCAAACCATCAAGTATCATTCATCTTTAGAAGCTTGGTTCAATAATCATGCATATTCTCTTTGATTAGTACCAACATATTCCCAACTCCCACTCGTTTCATAAAACATTACGAGTTTATTGGAATCGATGTTATATTATTTGCATATGATACTCTTAAGTTATTAAAGTTTGTTTAATACCGATAAAAATACATTTCAGTTTAATCCAACTTGTATATAAATATACCAATTCAATCTTGATAATTATTGTTTCTTCATAATTATGTGTGTGTGTGTATATATAGGCGTAGGATCCAATAAAAACATAATTTTTTATAAAAACTGTAAGAACCACTAACTTTTGCCATGTGGATTATTTGATGTCTAAGCTGCAGGGGTAATTTAGGCATAGTAATATTCTTTGTTTTAACACCTTCTTATTTTATGCTAATCCTAATTTATTAATTTTCGGTTACATTTAATTCCTAAAATATCTCTAATTATATTTGATCATATCTCTTGTAGTATTGAATAATTTATCTTCTTTTTTAATGCTTAAATGAAGTCATCAAATAATAAAATCGTTAAAAAATTTTCATTGTATAACATCGATCAAAACTTTTTGTATGGTAACACTATGAAAGTTTATAGCTTATTTTAATGATTTATAACAACTGGTTTGCAAATTTTAATGTTCATATCTTTTAACAAACGAATTGATACTATGCCACTATAAGCTTTTTGAAAGGATTATAGAAGAGGCTGATGCATCCAAAACACTCAAGATGCTTCCTGCATGCATGCACTTTGTGCATGGTGGAAGTTACTTCGGAAGTTTTACACGCTGCAAAGAAAAATGCTCTAAGTGTAAAATCTTCCGAAGCCAAAGACCAAATCTTCCGAATGCAAATATGAAGTCTTTCGAAGCTTAGAAGACAAAGTCTTCCGAAGCCATGAAGATAGAAGACTAATTTCTTTCGAAGACAGAGAAGACATGCTTTCTCTGATCTACTTTTTCAGATAGCTGACTAACTTTCCGCTGTCACTCTGAAGACTCACCAACTTACATAAGTTGGTAAAAAGATCCATGCTTTAGGAAACTATAGATTATGGTCTTGAGTCTGTAACTTTCCACTTTATATACTTTTATCCTTTTTGTAATATATTAGAATGTGAGCTATGGCATGTCATAGTCACTAGTCAAAAGGCAATTTCCTTTTGACTTTACATTGATCTTGTTGTCTAGATTAGTGTTTCCAGCTGATCTTTAAAGTATGGCCGGCTATAGGATGTAGTATAAAGTATCTCAGGTCCTTGTATTTTGTTTCTATGCTTTGTAACACTTGTAAAATAACTTGAGAGCAATATACTTAATCCTTGAAAACCATTCTGAGTTGTTGTTCTTGGTTCTGTCTCATTTGTTTGCTTGTGTTCCTAAGTATCATACAGAGGTTTTAGTTCCCTATTTGATGTGTTAAGTCTTCTATGTCTCTCCTCATTGTGAGACTGATTGTATTGACCCCCTTTAACGGTCCTGTACTTTTATTTAATGTATTTTATAATGAGATTTTATAATACGACCGATTGTTTATGATATCTTTTTCTTGAAATTTATCATTTTGTAAAATAAAGAAATGTGTTATTTTTTATTATACATAATGATATTTCAAATTTCTTGTAATGTTCAAAATAATTATTTCTTAGCGTTTTGATTAATTATGTTGTGATTTCATAAGTAGTTCCGAAGTGCTATTTACAAGTTTATTGCGCTATTATCCAATTATTTCTAATAAGCGAAATCTCACATTACACTTATGATAGTAGATTTATTGAAAGTAGCACCACGTAAGTAGCATACTGTAAAGTAGCACGCTATTATACACAATGTAAATATATAAAATAGTATTGTGCAAAGTAGCATTATGTAAATTATATAAAGTAGTATTATGTAAATGGTATTTTGTAAACTATTATTATGTAAAATAGCACTGTATATAAGTAGCACAATGCAAAATATGTAAGTAGCATACTTTCTAAATACGTATATAGCACCATATACGATAGTAACACTATATACATCTTATATTAGCAATGTTATACTGCATACTTTTGAAAAATTTTTAAATAAATGTTATTTTTTTTTAAAAATATAGCAATATGCTACACATATTAAAGAGAAATACATTCTTAATTTTACAGTATAATTTTTTTAAAAAAATAATAAAGTATATAAAAGTTACTTTAGTTTTAAAGAAGTTGGTGGAAGTAGTTTTAATTTTTTTTTATAAAGTCAACCCATTGAAGATTTATAATTTTTATAGACGTTATAATTATCTTATTTTATTAGCACTAATTATTATTTGCCCTTATTCTCATTAATTATTAAACTAATTGAAGATTGATTACTTGTTATGAATCTTAGCCTTCAATTTATGAAGATCAAGAATAGGTTGGACTCACCTTAGATTAGCTTTTGTTTACGTTTAAATGTAATAGGTTAAATGTTAGTTTACTTTTGTAAGTATGTTAGTTATTTGTGTTTTGCTGCCTAGCGAAACTATGAGCGAAACTGTAGTTTCGCTCATAGTCTGCAGTCTGTTTCTCCCGGCGAAACTGTGTTTCTCAACCAGGCGAAACTAGGCTTGGGCATGATAGTTTCGCTAACGGCGAAAGTGTTAGCGAATCTATCAACTCGATATATAGAATTTGTTTCTTTCATTGTAATCTAACCTTGCAAAATCCTAATTCGTCTGATCATTGTTGCAAGTGCATTTTGTAAGCTGGAATTACTTGGAAATATTATTGAGCTTTCTTCTATTAATTGTATTGGATTTGATTTGTTTACTTTTGAATACTTTTGGTCAATTCTTTATCATCAAATGTTTCTATTGTGTATGTGTTAGTGATATTGAACAATTCTCTCAATCAATTGTATTGTTATTTGATCTATTTGGACCAACAAAATGGTATCAGAGCCTTTGTGCTCTTGATTGTTTGGTTTTTGGTTGGTTGAGTTCAATATCACTATTTCATCAATTCCGGATCAAATTTGAGTGTATTTGATATGGAATTTGATTGAAATTGATTAGTTCTTGGTTGAGAAAGCTTTGGTAATCATCAGATCTCAAGTTCATTGAGATTTGAGTGATTTTGGATTTATTTCGTGTGGAAAAAGTTTTTCAGATTCATCCATCGAAATTACAGTTCAATTAGCAAAACTGTGAGCTTTAACCTGCGAAACTACAAGTGTTTTGCTTATTGTGATTGTTTTTGCAAACTCTACGAAAGTACCATCATAGAACGAAAGTTCAACAGTGCTTGTGATCCATCATCAAGCGAAATTGCTGCCGAATTTACATTTGAACGAAAGTTCAAGCTAGTTTCGAGCGAAACTGTCTGCGAATCTAGCAAAATCAATCAGTTTGCTAGCTAATCTGCTGTCGAAATTACCAGCGAAAGTATCAGCGAAATTACTGCATTCCAGCGAAACTACTGATTATTCTGCGAAATTATCAGGTCTAAGATGACAACTCTCAACCTTGCTGATTTGGAGAGTGTGGCACCTAATAGACCCCCGAGACTGATCAATGGAGATAATTTTGAGGATTGGAAGAGATGCCTGAAAGCATTCTTTTACTACACGGATCATAATCAGTGGGAATCAATCATCTCTGGTCCACACATTTCGACTGTTACTGTTGGAGATGTCATCTCTCAAAACAAGGACCCAACCACGTTTACTGAAAAGGATCTAAAGTTGATTGATAGGGATTAGAAAGCATTTGGAGCTTTAACTTTGTGTCTTGCACCAGATATTTACAGCCATTTTGCTTGATGGAAAAATAAAAGGAAAGGAAAATATGATGGAGTTTACCGGACCGTTATTGGACAGTGGCCTACTGGCTACAAGCTTCTTCTTCTCCCAACACTATTTCCCTCTCTAAAAACACACACATACTATGTGTGAGTTTTGCAGGAAATGAGGGAAAAATAAAAGGAAAGGAAAATATGATGGATTGATGGGTGGTATTCACATCACATCCATTTTACACCGCACCGCATACGAACTTGATTGATTTTATGTTTTTTATTTTTATTCCATGAAAAATTAAAATTATATAAACAAAATTGAAAAAATATTCTCAAACTATTTATTTCTTTTGATATTATTTATCTTAGCGATAAACTAAATCAGAACACATTAATATAACGTATTTGATATGTTTAATCATTTTACGCACTTTCTTTAGATGAACATCAATAATTTTACGCATTTCCAAAGCTATCTTTGCCGAGATGCAAAAAAAATGTGATTGCTAATGCTTGAAAGAAGTTTATTATGTACCCGAGATTTATACAGCTGATTGTTAATGGTGCTCATCAAGAGTTTGCTATTTTTGAGTCTACCACATACTCTATGATGATTATGAAGAAAGATATCTTCATGTCTCATGGGTGCTCGTGGTAATGTAAGGAAAGGAAACCATTTTGCTAAACTTGGTCAATTTTTTAATGACTTCCAACCAACAGTTCAATAAGCTCAACAACAAGAAGCTGAAGACCAACCTCGATCTGAACCTACTGAATCTTCCTCAAGAACTCTTGTTTATATTCTAGGAATTTTAGCTCAGTGACAAAGTTAACATCTGATGAGGAGATTGATAGTTGGTTTGATAATGATTCTGATTTTAAGACTGTGAGTGACGAGATAGGCAATGTGCCTTATATCCTACAGGAACGAAGCATAGTGCTAGAAACTCTAGAGTATCGCACTGCTGAGGATATAGTTGCTGATTTTGTTCCTTAGGATTCACCTGCTACCAAAGAGAAAAAGAAGACAGTAGCAAAGAAGAAAACATCTGAGCCTAGTACACGTGGTAGGGGTAAAGGTCATGGAGTTATTTTAGAAAACCAAGAACCTTGTGACCATTGTTTCTCCAACACATGATATACTTGCTTCTAATCCTACTATGACAGTCAGTGAATATGTTCACATTGATATTCATGTATCTGCATCTAAAGGTACTACTACTACTGTAATGCGTAGTACTAAAGAAATCTAAAGTACACCCCCAAGGGATTAAGATAAGGAGTTGACCTATGATGTTGAACAGTTGATTAGTACACATCCAGAGCACATAAGAGCTGCTAGAACTTCTTCTGATTCTCCACATGTTACACCAGTACTTATTAAACAAAGAGTTATTGGAGAAAGAAGTTTTCGAGAAGACAAAGGCTATCAAGATTTTACAGTTGGATTCTGAACAGAAATAAACAAGAATCAAGGCACTTGAGCATCAAATTCAATTCTTATATGACTATGTCTAGATCATGGAAAATCAGATCAAGTCTTTCACTGCTAAATCTTCTTCTGAACCTAGTCAAGTTGATCAACCTGGTACTTCTTATCATGGATAATCTAGTAAACAAAAAGAATATGTTAATCATGAACCAATGGTTGAAGCTGAGACCACAATACTAGTTATGTTTTAAGATCATGTCTCAGAGCCAATTTCTAAACCTGTTTTTGAGAACATTATTGTAACTCTGAAGCATGTAGTTCGATTTGTGGAAGAAACTGAAGATGATGATGGATTAGATAGAATTGATTTTGACTTTAGCAATGATGATGATGATAAAACAAGATGATGATGATGATGATAATGATGGTGATGATGATGGTGAAAATGATGATAAAGGGAAGAAAAAGAAGGATGATGGAAATGATTATCATCAAGGAGGCGATATGGACTCATCTACTCGTCCTCTTGTACATCAGGTGCTGACAATGTCTTCGGAACAAGTCCTGATGATCCAGAGGACTATGAACCTTTAGATCCAACTACTGAGTCGTTGTACGAAAAGTAATTCTACACATTTTAACAACAAATCATGGCTGAGAAATCTGATGATGATTTGGGTCCATTTGACGATTTAGAAGACCCCGTGGACTATAATGACATATTTGGAAAGAGCTTGAATAATCTGTTTTCGGATATTTTATTTGAAAATGGGAAGGTTCCATTAGATTCTGGAGAAGAGCAGCATACTACTCAAACTACTGATCTGACTGTACAGATTGCATTAAGAAAGTTGGAAACATTCTAGTTCTTGCTCCTCTACCTCCTACTTATGTGCATACATTAAGGCATTTAATGCCTTTTACTAAATATGGAAATTTAGAGCCTGTGTTGAGTTGGGCGTATGATGGGAAAAAGAAGATGCATGTGATTAAACGCAAGGGTGGAGCTATAGAGTACTTAAAAAATGAGCATGATTTTCATACTCTCGGAGCTTCGAACCTATATGTTATAGGAAGAGTTCCTTTTGTT
Organism: Flaveria robusta; assembly: GCA_025506415.1. Lineage (NCBI taxonomy): Eukaryota > Viridiplantae > Streptophyta > Magnoliopsida > Asterales > Asteraceae > Flaveria > Flaveria robusta. Next base: position 5,341,692 of record CM046473.1, read on the forward strand.
AATGCGAGTAACTATGGCAAAGCCAACTAGATTAGAAACATGATCCGGCGCCAAAGCAAGACAAACTTCAAGGACTTCAAAAATGCTAAATCCAAAGTTATTAAAGATGAGACAAGACTTGATCAAAACATAAACAAGCCGATGAAGATTAGAGTGTTCAGACATCCCAGATATGCGCGCAAGATTCCAATCCATGCTCCTATGCCCGTTAACAGTTTGTCTAAACTAATGAGATAGATATGTGAAAAAAAATACTCGTCATGCAATGATCTATTGTGTAGATAAAGAATTCCGTATCATCGACTCTATTGATCTCTTGAAGTTTGGACCCAAAGATTTGATGAGGCTTCAAGCTTGTCCTAATGAAGCTGATGTATCTGTGCACTTCATTGTAGCTCAATTTGGGTGGTTGATTACAAAGGCTCTAGATAACAAGATGTATGCTTATCGGGGCAGTGACAAGGTTGAAACATGGACTTTTGAAGACTTTTGAAGGTTTTGATTCACCAAGCCTGCGGGAGATTGTAGGGATTGAACCTAGAAGCTCAGGAAATCAAAAATATTATTTTGAAAACTGTTCATGCAAGAACTTAGATCCACGCGAGAAGATAGTTCTTGCACAAGACCTTTTGGTTATGTATATATAGTGTTGCTTAGTTCATTGTAAGAATATGGAGCTTTTGACATCCTGATAGGTGTGAGAATTGTAATCATTTTGTATCCATTATCAGAGAGCAAAACAAAGAGATTTATTTACTTGTTCTTGTTTGATCTTACTTGTTACATTTTCTTGCTCAATTCGGTTTACCGTTAGGATTTTCATTTCCCGTCTTACTCACGAGATCGATCTAATTGTTGATCACAATCCTTACACTGTTCGACCAACTTAACAAAAATTAAATGTTTACTTTACTCTAAATACACACATATCCCAAAATATATTAAACACATTCTCCATTTCTTTTACACTATTGAATACTTACATTTTCAAAAATACTTTTTCTTTAGAATCAACGATTCAACCACAGGTTTGTCATCATCAAGTTCCAATGATTTTGCTCAAATGAATCAACCTATCTTTTTCTCATTTAGGTCCCCGACATTGCTTATCTTCTGATGTTCACGACACCACAAACTCAAGGACTTATATTAGAAGATATGATTGTGGTGACTAACATGACTGCCTTGTTGAGGATTATTTTTTAGATGACCCAAAGTGTAATGATAGTATGTTTAGAGAACGATTTAGGAGTGGAAGGGAACTATTTTTTGCAAATAGTTGGTGATATGAAAAATAACTTTGAATATTTCTAAACCAAGTATATCAGCAAGATGGAAGAATAGTTTTCGAGTTTGTAAAAGTGCATATCTGTAATACGTCAATTAGGTTGGGGTAATGTTCATGACTCGTTAGATGAATACTTAAATATGCTCGTATAAACATCACGTGAAAGCCTCCTAGAATTTTGTGATGGTTTCATTAGATTATACGAGATAGAATATCAACGTAAACCAACCGCGAATGAGGTACAAGTTCTATATGCTCATCACGAAGCCCGTCATTGCTTTACGGCATGTTAGGTATGATTCTAGTATATTTATTAACTATCATTTATTAATTTGTATATTTAACTAGTCTTATTTAATGTGTGGCTTTTAGAAAGTGTTGATTGTACACATTGGGTCTGGAGGAATTGTCTAACAGATTGGTATGGTCAATATGTAAAAGTTGACATTCAATATCCAACTCTCAGGCTTGAAGCAGTGGCGTTAAAAGATACTTGGTTTTCGCATTCATACTTTGGTGTCGCCGATTTGAACAAGGGCCTAAATATGTTGAATCAATTGTTATTATTCAACAATGTAGTTAACGCAATGACACCAAAGATTCCATTTATGATAAACGGAACTAAATATAAGTATGGATATTATCTCATAGATGGGATACAACCCAATGGGCAGAAATTGTGAAAACTCTTCCTTATTCAAGTGGTGACAAATGAATACAATTCAAGGCGGAACCAGATTCGGTAAGAAAGGATGTCGAATGAGCTTACGATATCCTTAAATCACATTGTGGTATAGGTTTGTATAAGCATGAGCACTAACAAGAAACATTAAAAAAATTTAGCATAGTAAGAAGAGTAAGAAAACTTCAGCACGACTCCTCCTTTTGCTAAAAACTAGCATAACAAACAAACACAAAGTACATCATAAGCCAATACATCATAAGCAAGGAAGAACCCTACATAGTCTCTAGTTCATTGTCATGTATCAAATTCTAAATAAGAACAAAAAAAGTACATTGCAAGCCAATACATAATAAGCAAGAAAGAACCATATTCATACATAGTCTCTAGCTCATTGTCAAATAACAAATTTCTAAATAGATTTTAGGTTTTTTTTCAATTTATTCGTGAAGCTTTATATCATGTTTTATATGAATTCAAAGTGTCATAAACAAACATTCATATAGAGTTGGTTAACAATATCAACAGAAAAATAATGAAATCACCTATATACAAGCTCTATATCACTTAAATTTGTTGTAAAACCTTTTGATTAGAAACCCATAACTAATTTTAGGCCATGATTATCACTTTCTTCTTTAAGTTTGAAATTGAATATGTATTTAAATTAATTATCTTTTAAGTTTATTTAGTTTATCTTTTCTATATTTATCATAATCTTTAATTTGTTAGTATTTAGTATAAATAGAGGATTAGGTTAACATTTGTTATGATTTTTCCGATTAAGTTTTGAATATAAGAACATCGTTCATGGAACGTTTGGTTTAATCTATCGTCTTTATTTATCAATTGTTTTTAAGGCATTTGATTGCTTCTGTTCCTACATCATCTTGTATCAGAGCTTTGGTTTTCAAATGGCTCGACGTGAAAAAGAAAACACTCTAGATTGTAGAACCATTGATCGAGGCAACGATAGAGTTGATCCTAACCCACATGATCTCAAGAGTAAGCAACTCCGGCGAAGAGTAAGGGAACTTGAGTTACAACAGAAATCTGGCTACTCAAGTAATGGAACCAAGATCTTAAGGCAATATTGACATAAGATGAAACTGAACTAGAACTACCCATCTGCGATGAGCATTCTGGGAGGAGTATCATCTTGATGATGATTTTATCTATGCGTCCCCGCCCGTGTATGACAAGTACGGGGATGAGGAAGAATATACGGTAGTAGACGATGGCCCTGTGGTGGTTGAAGTTGATCAATGGGTTTTGGTAACTCGAACAATCAACCCATCTTCTAAGGGAAGTTTGAAGCAATCTTTGATTACTATGGATATATGAGCAAATTTAAATTTCAAAGAGAAGATATAAATGTCAAGGATATTTATTGCAATAATATGGAGATAATGGAAGGTTTAAAAAGTAAAAAGCTTGGTGTGGATAATAATATTCAACAAACTATAATTCAAGAAGGCGGTGGACATACGGTGTGACATCCGGTAATTTTCCGTTACCAAACTCCATTAGTTCCGTTAGGTCTTGCATATACGTGTCGTGAGCACACACTAGTTGTCGTTGAACGTTGGTGACTAACAACAATGATCTATGATAAACAAATAATAAGTTCATGGTTATGTTATTTATGGATTTTAAATATTATTTCTGAATTTTACTTGATAACGTGACAACGTGTTATATATATATTTCATGTGTTGTGTGACTTATCGTGAATGTTTATGATTATTATTATTGATTAATAATGTAGTTAAAATCTTTTAAAAAGTGTTAAAAAGATTAGTTTTTATAAAATATAAACAATGGGGTTTATTTTGTAATTGGAATAAAATTAAAAGCCCCAAACCCCCCCCTCCAATCGGCCGCAAGCAACCCCAAACCCCCTCCCCTTTGCGAATTTGATCAAGAAACACACACACACATTCGATTTTCATCTAGTTCAAGCATTTCAAGGTGTTTGCAAGCATAATTCTTGGTTTCTACACATCTAAAGGTTAGTTTTGATTAGTTTTTCATGATTTTTGGTTCTTGACAAACCCTAGTTCGAAATTGATGATGAAAAAGTGGAATTGATGATTGTTAGATGTTAATATGATGTTGGTTAGGTTGTATGAATGTTAGATCATGATGATTGTGCAAGAAATCTATGATTTGATCATGAATCTCACACATTGCCTTAAGAGGAAACTTTTTGTTCTTGGAATTCATGATTTGATGATTGTATGATGTTAGATACATTGCTTGGATGTTGGTTTACATGAATTGTGCAAGAAAAGTCATGAAATCTAGTGTTTGTTCATACCTTACTATAAGTAGAAACTTTTATGAATGATGTTTGGGAATTATGATGAATTGATGATGATTATCATGCATAGATGAATGCTATGAACTTGATTAGGTATAAAGTTGATGAATTTATGAATGATTTGGATGCTTGATTGCTTTTAGGTGTTACTTTCCCAAAAAGGAAACTTTACTTTTGAAGATAATTGGATATGATGATTTGGGCATGTTTATGATGTTAGGATCATGTTAGAATGTTTATGGATAATGTCTAATGTTGTGGAATGTGTTACTTGGGTTGTATGGATGCTTGATTGATCATTTAAGGAATTTAGGTTCTTGGTGATTATACATGATGATGAATTATGGTTAGTGATTAGAAAATCATGTTTGGGATTGGAATTGATCATTGTTGTGTTTGTTGGTTGGAATGAACCTTGTTGATAAATGTGATTATGATTGTCATACACGCATGCGAATCTGAGGCCCCTACTTAGTAGGATTGGCAGGGTTTAGGATGTGAAGTCGTGAGTGGCTTCACATGGCTTGTAGTGCATTATAAGATTTTACATATGAATTATTAGTTGTGATGTATTTATAATTGTGTTGAGCATGTTGATTGTTTGAGATTCGCATGAGTTGTATGATGATCTAGGTAGAACTTGGGTTGATGATATGATATACATGAATAGTTTGTTTGATAATCATGTATGATAAGTTGATATGCTTGATTAAACAAGATTTCAATTAATATGTTACCAACGGGTCAAACGGGTCAACTAGGTTAAATGAGTCTTGTTTTCCAAAGCCTTGGGTCAATGTGTTTATTGAGCACCTAGGGTTGTTAAGCTTTCTGTGTATACATACTTATGTGCTTGCGTGTTCTAGGTAACCTTTGAAGGGTTGTCTTTCCATCCATCATCAGTTCTCTTTTATCATTGTCTTTGCACATCAGGTGAGTTCATGCCCTACTATTTTATAAACTCTCTTCTAGGGAAGATAGCATACTTGTTCACAAACGCTATATTATTATTATAAGTTGTGTATGTTTTACATAGTGTATAATACCTGGAAAGTCCTCAAACTTTCGGATCGTTAATAATGGTAACTAGCGGGAAATCTTGGGTAGTACTACTGGGTTTGACAAACCCTACCTGTGCGACTCGAGGTCAAACGGGTGCAATATTGTCCTAAACACAAACATCGTCACGACCTGGTAAGTCGTGACGGGAGGCAACAAAAGCAACATAGTCAGCTTCGATCGTGAAATCACTATTGTTATTACTTGTGAATATGGACTAGCTATCTATTTCAATGCACTTCTTATGTTATACAAATTATTATTGCTTATGTTAAACGCAAATTCTTGAACTCACCAACCATTGTGTTGACTTTTTTAGTATGCTATTCTCAGGTCGTTAACTCAGGTTGCCATTAGGAGCACATCACGGGTCCAGCATGCATTCTAAGACTTCATCTTAAGTCATAACACTTGGATTTTATTTATGAGATTTAAATAATGGGTTGGGTCGTGTTTTGCCAAATTTTGCATTTATATACTTTGGGTTTGTCTTATTTACAAAACACTTCTGCATAGTTTTAAAGTTTGAACTCTGATTGGTTTTATTTTAAATGTGGCATATAGTGTCGTTCTGAGTAACTAGTGACTGTGATCGTGGTTTGTTCACACGCCTCGCGGTAAAACTCCACACATGGATTTTTAGGGTGTGACAGATTGGTATCAGAGCCATTGGTTATAGGGAACTGGGTTGCATACACACTAGTCTATAACCGCACACAGTTAGTTAGTTACTCGTTGCTTATCCTTTTACTGTATACTCATTGGCATGCGCATCACGTGCACTGCAGCATGGCATCATCATCACGGATTTTGGGTAAAAGACCTGTGCGTTCTGAATCCCCTCCTTCTCCTCCTGTACCTTATCGAGAACCCGATTGGCCGCGATATCCTTACCCTTCTAGAGAGATAGATTGGGATCAACCGTTTGTGTCACCTGAGCGTGATCCTTCGCGGGATTGGAGATACTATGCTACCTATGTAAACCGTATGGTTTACAGGGAGCGGGTCCCAGGCCCTGCTACTGCTGGACCCAGGACCAGGTTAGTTGTTGCCTCTATGGCACTTGCTCTTCCCTCACTTGATGTTCCTCTCGAGCAGGCTGTGGCAGCTTTAGTTGCGACACTGGACACTGAGCGTCGGCGCATCAGGGTACTTATTGACGAGAACTCCACTTTAACGTATGAAGTGTGCCAACTACGCCTACTAGTGGAGACACTCCAAGAGCGCCTCTTAATCGCTATTACTGGGCATCATACCCTGACTGGTACTGTGATGCAGCTTGTGGAGCGTATGGACGAGGAGGAGCTTCATAATGTGGGTGTTGAGGATAGGTTGACTGGACTAGAGGCACAGTTTGCAGCACTGCAGATTGTGGACAATCCTGCACCAGCAGAAGATGTTGATGAAGACCCCGAGGAAGAGCCGGAAGACGCCCCAAGACGGCGAAGATAGTGATGGATCGGATTTGTTTGATTGACTTTTTCACATTTATATGGTCTAGACTGCATAGCGTTTTTTTTAAACCTATGTGGGAAGGGTTGTTTCCCACACAACGGAAAACTTAAAATTTTGACATTGATTGGATATTTTGTGAGTTACTTACAATTTATTTATGATAAGTTATTATTTTGGTTATAAATGTTGTGGTTGTGGCAGTACATTATTTCTTATTATTTACCATACTTCAATGAGATTAATATGTTGGATGTTACTCATTATTGTGTTTGTGAATGTAAAGTGAAATATGGACGGCCGAGGTAGAGGACGTGGACGTGGCCGTGGGTGTGGCGGTGGACGTGGCGCCGGCACCGTGAACATGACCCCAGCTGAATTAGCTGCCCTGATTAATCAGCACGTGCAGGCGGCACTGAACACTCAACCCGCCCAGTTTGGAGATAAACGGTGACTTTAGTCATCAATTACACGAATATTTCATTAAGTGATTAATTCTTTCGGTTCGATTTAAATACTCTGACATGTTGAATACACGACCGCTTGGGTGCACTTACAAGGTATTTATGGATTGTAAGCCCCATACCTACAGTGGATCTGAGGGAACTGTAGGGCTCGTGAGGTGGTTTGAGAAGATTGAGTCAGTCTTCGCCAAGTGCAACTGTCCAGCGGCGGACCAGGTGAAGTTCACCACGAGGACACTTGAGGGTGTAGCACTCACGTGGTGGAATGCGCAAGTGCAAATGCTTGGTCAGGCGATGGCAAACGCGCTGCCGTGGGAAGAATTCAAAACGATGATGACAGAGGAATACTGCCCACGTAATGAAGTTCAGAAGCTAGAAGCCGAGTTCTGGCAATTAAAGATGGAAGGATCTGACATTGAGGCTTACACTACTAGGTCTCATGAGCTACCTACACTCTGTCCTGGCATGGTTGAGCCGCCGAGAAGACGAATTGAGCTCTACGTACGTGGGTTGGTGCCGGAGATTCAAAGTATGTTGACCGCTGCAAATCTCCCTACTATTCAGCAGGTCATTTGATTGGCTGAGGCCCCTACTTAGTAGGATTGGCAGGGTTTAGGATGTGAAGTCGTGAGTGGCTTCACATGGCTTGTAGTGCATGATAAGATTTTACATATGAATTATTAGTTGTGATGTATTTATAATTGTGTTGAGCATGTTGATTGTTTTAGATTCGCATTAGTTGTATGATGATCTAGGAAGAACTTGGGTTGATGATATGATATATGTGAATAGTTTGTTTGATAATCATGTATGATAAGTTGATACGCTTGATTAAACGAGATTTCAATTAATATGTCACCAACGGGTCAAACGGGTCACCTAGCTTAAATGAGTCTTGTTTTCCAAAGCCTTGGGTCAATGTGTTTATTGAGCACCTAGGGTTGTTAAGCTTTCTGTGTACACGTACTTATGTGCTTGAGTGTTCTAGGTAACCTTTGAAGGGTTGTCTTTCCATCCATCATTAGTTCTCTTTTATCATTGTCTTTGCACATCAGGTGAGTTCATGCCCCACTATTTTATAAACTCTCTTCTGGGGGAGATAGCATACTTGTTCACAAACGCTATATTATTATTATAAGTTGTGTATGTTTTACATAGTGTATAATACCTGGAAAGTCCTCACACTTTCGGATCGTTAATAATTGTAACTAGCGGGAAATCTTGGGTAGTACTACTGGGTTTGACAAGCCCCACCTGTGCGACTCGAGGTCAAACGGATGCAATATTGTCCTAAACACAAACATCGTCACGACCTGGTAAGTCGTGACGGGAGGCACCAAACGCAACACAGTCAGCTTCGATCGCGAAATCACTATTGTTATTACTTGTGAATATAGACTAGCTATCTATTTCAAAGCACTTCTTATGTTATACAAATTATTATTGCTTATGTTAAACGCAAACTCTTGAATTCACCAACCATTGTGTTGACCTTTTTAGTATGCTATTCTCAGGTTGTTAACTCAGGTTGCCATTAGGAGCACATCACGGGTCCAGCATGCATTCTAAGACTTCATCTTAAGTCATAACACTTGGATTTTATTTATGAGATTTAAATAATGGGTTGGACCGTGTTTTGCCAAATTTTGCATTTATATACTTTGGGTTTGTCTTATTTACAAAACGCTTCCGAATAGTTTTAAAGTTTGAACACTAATTGGTTTTATTTTAAATGTGGCATATAGTGTTGTTCTAAGTAACTAGTGACTGTGATCCTGGTTTGTTCACACACCTCGAGGTAAAACTCCGCACGTGGATTTTGAGGGTGTGACATACGGTGGTAGGGAGCTTTGGGAATAGTTTTCGTGAAAAGATTGAAGGCTAAACAAAATATCCTACTTTTTAGAGAAAGTACATTTGTTCTATTGAAAGTGCACATGATTCTAAACTTCAAATTCAAAATATTAATATCAAGGATTTGGTTTGTGGTAATAATATAAAGTTATCAAATACCACTAAGTTGATGGTAGAATTTTTATACACCCTCCACATGTGAAAGTCCATAATATGATTTCAAATAAGGCCATAAAAGATGGTGCAAGTGTCTCGTATGCAAAAGGATTTAAGGGAGGACTCGTCAAGAAGAAGCAAGCGAGTGGAATACTTGAATGGATCTTGGTGGGAGTGCAACGGAGTTGTCATTTTCCATTTGATCTGGAGGCTTTTGTAAGACTCGAGGTCGAGTCTTTTCTCAACCCGGAGAGTATGATGCAGGACCATCTATAAGTTTGAATTTAAATATGTATTTAAATTAATTATATTTTTAGTTTATTTAGTTTATCTTTTCTATATTTATCATTATCTTTAGTTTGTTAGTATTTAGTATAAATAGAGGATTAGGTTAACATTCGTTATGTGTTTTTTGACTAAGTTTTGAATATAAGAAGATTGTTCTTCGACCATTTGGTTCAATCTATCGTCTTTGTTTATTAATTGTTATTGAGCCATTTGATTGCTTCTGTTCCTGTATCATTTTCTCTTTTTGATTTGAATGATTTAGTAAACCAATCTACCAAAGAACAACCAAACCAATGAAACAATGTCTTGGCTCAATCCATGATGAATATGTTGCAAATACACTTAGATTTGGTTTTTGAATGGTTTGATAACAAGCAAAAGCTTGGATCTTATTTGCAAAGATTTTTGTTTATTAATCGATTATCTAACTGATTTTTGAATCAGATCTGATGAACAAAAACCAAGGCTTTGATACCAATTGTTAATTTAGATCATTTATATACTAAGATCTCTATTGAAACATTATTTGGAATCACACAATGAACAATAATCAATAAACATAGTATGAATTGCACAAGCATGAATATTCATAAAACTCGTGAATTCATATATTATATTGCACATACAAAATAGGAATGGAAGTTAGGATTTCATCATTGAATTCATAACATCCTATTTATAGGCCTGACATACCTTGACATTTAATTTTATTCTATTACATCAAAGAATTGACAAGTTATAAAGCAACAAAAAATTGTTCATTCAATTCAGAATTTGTGCATCCGTATCTGAATATTATTCATCCACATCCGAATATTTGCATTTATTCGTATTAGACTTTGTTATTTTGTATTTGATCTACCTTAGTGAATTATGTCACATATAGATGACTATTACTACACCCGCATCTCACAGGTTATTCACATGCACCTAACTTGTGTTTACACATATCTCAGTTACTTTATCCTCATATCACTTTCTTTAACCCATAGGTCACTTGCCTTAGTTAAAACTTTGTATAAACATAAAGTACTTGTAGGTAAGATATGTACATCCGCAAGTGAAGTAAGTTATTCAAAATAGTAACACACTCAAATCACCCGTAGCTAAGTTAGTACACTCATAGGTAACTTGACTTCCTCAAAATGAGCATCAACATCTAAATGTGAATTATATTATCCGAATGTGACTTGACTAGTTTTATTTTCAAAATAGAAAACAAACCAATCACCACAATCTTGGCAACCATGATCCTTTTAGGATTCAACATAATCCAAGAACTATAATTTAATTCGAGAATTATTATCCACACCAAGAACGGGAATCTAAATCGTGAACTAGTATAACTAAGAATTATAAATTAATATCATGAAACCTGAGAACTAGAATAAAACACCCGATTATTGAGAACTTTCATGTCGTGAACGCACCAAGAACAGAATGCCAAAAATTTCGAGTTCTATGTACTTGATGCATATGAGAACTAAGTGCCAAGAACCCAACTTGAATACTTTCTAACTTTAAAATTGTAGATTTCAGGAATGTCCAGAAAAATCCATAATTTGAATTTTTAACAAGATTTGATGAACACAAAGAACATCATGATTTTGTTCTTCATTTACTAGCATAAAAGCTTCCCAAATCACCAACATATCTATTCAACTCATGAGCAAACAAATTAATAATACAAAAATAACTTGAAACCTTAGTAATACGTTGAATCAAATATTAATCAGCCATCAATGAGGTTTAAATTTTTGATACTAATTGTAAAGCTCCAGAACTCTTGTAGGGTCTTTAACAACCAATATTTATGACATATATACAATATGTGGAATCTAAATTACATCTATAATTCATGAACAAAGAAAAATAAGAATAAGATCACTTCAAATCACTCTATATATAACTTCCCAACGTTTCACTTTGGTTATAATGATAATCGACTAACACACTAAACCAAAAACCATAAAACTTAAATATCCCTCGTATATGTGTTCGGCCTATACAAAAAATATTTATACTATTACAAAAAGTCCATAGAAATACATAGTATTTGGCCTAATATACTTGGCTCATGACCCTGTAAGAAGTACCAAAAGTACTCGTGCACACCAACATGTATTTGATATGTTAGCCTCTTAATACAATTCTTATACTACGCACATATGTAAATTGATTACTTGTAAGTAACTTGTCGCAGATGAAGATGAGTAAAAAACATATCCGAATATGATAAAAATTATAATATTCATCATCCTCATCATCATAATCTTCTTCTTCATCCTATCATCATATCCGATTTGACAAAAAGAATCTTTATATATTTTTGTTATATATATGTAACTCAAGAAACCTTGATCACTTCATCATTTTGTAACTTACATATATGTAAGCAAATAAATGTAAATCACTTAACATATTTAACCAGACATGTGATACAAAAGGTTAAATCAATATAACTAAACCCAACAAAAACACTTGAATCAGAACGTAAAATCAATTGAGTAGTGCTTGAAAACCAAAATTGATGGTGATGGTGCTTGTGTAGCGACCTAAAAAACAAGATAACTGGAGTGTTTAATAGGATTTAAAAATTTGATCTTGTGACATCAAGTTCAAGATCTTAAACTTGATGTTCTTCATCCATGGAAGTGTTATATTATGATCGAATTTGTATTTCTTGATGGAATGAGTTTGCTTTTTATGTGTAGTAGAATTGTTACGTATGAACTTATTCATTATCATTTATATCTCGACTTATCATATTCCTCTGTGGATGTGACTGGCTGGTTTGATCAAGGTTAGTTTTCGGCTTTATAAATGGATTGGAATGAGGAGGATAAGTGATAGTAAAAGAATTAATCATTATTATCTTTACAAGAAATAATGGGAGATCTTTTAATAAAATTCCCTTTATATTAAAAATAATAGTTACAATTAACCTGATTGGTTGAATCTGAGTTTTTTGGTTTTCTTCTAACAATGTGGTTTTCATTTGATCTCTCCCTCATATATATATATATATATATATATATATATATATATATATATATAGAGAGAGAGAGAGAGAGAGAGAGAGATATAGATATATATACATATATATAGGTATATATATAGGTATATATATATACATATATATATATACCGTGGGTTCAAATGAAAACCTACTCCCTTTTTAAAGAACTTTATTCTCGAGGATAGGTTTAGGTTCGGCAAATCACGACCTACAGACAACACCGGCGAGACCCGGGAAGGCAACCGAGAGAAATTGTGTAAACCAATAAACCAAATCTCCACTTTTGATTCATAAAAATCAATAGCTCATATTTTCTTAAATAAAATAATGGAAAGTTATACTTTAATTGAAACACGTGTACAAAAATTTAAACAAATATGAGCCATTGAACTCATAAATCAAAGGTGGAGATTTGGTTTATTGGTTTACACAATTTCTTTTGCTTTTATTTGAACCCAACCCTATATATGTGTGTATATATATATATATATAGTAGGAAGTTTAAAGAAAAAATAAGTGTTCCCTAAGAATGACAAGAATTATTGAGATGAGGACATGTGGCAAACATAAAAAATAGAACTAAGGGCAATTTTGTCCAATAAAAATGTTTTGTGCTGAGTTGATGCCAAGTTTATGTATGCTTTCGTATCATAATCCAGCACACTATCTTAAGGTTTTCAAAAGTGATGTGTATGTTCTTCCATGTTGGAGACAGACCCAACATACCATTAATAAGAAATTTGAGGTAATGGAAGATATTTGGCATCTCATCCTTCCATTAGATTGAGACATTCATCAAGCCTTAATTTCGTGGGTGTTTCTCACCAACCTCTCCCATGTCACATAGAATTTTTTGCCCTCTTTCGAACTTCTTCTAAGACATAGGACATTACTTGCCGAAGGTTCCTCGATTTGCTACTTCATTACGTGTACTAGAGGTGATGGAGCTCGTATGGACCAATTGCTCCAATCGGTGACCATTCATGAAGTTATCACTTGTATAATCTGGATCTGAAAGCATTTGATGTAAAAACAATCGATCTCATATCAATAGGTATTTAACTTCAATTCAAGTGTTTATTATAACCCTTTTTCTAGATTATTGTGAGAGAATTAGGGCTTGGTCAAAGGTACTTCTGCTTATGGTAGCAAAATAAACACTTAAAAGGTACTCATTCTTCTTTTTCTTGGATCATTTGTTTATTAATTAACCTAATTTGTGACTAGAATTCATTTCGAATTCTTGTTTAGATCTATCATTATATTTAGAGACTCCATTTTTGTTTCTATAATGATATTGATTAATTGTTCTTTTGTGTTCTTTGGTATGAAGCCGGACAATTCCTTAAATAAGATTAAAGAAGTGTGTTAAAAATGAGTAGTAGATGACATATGACTTGATTTATTTTGACATGAAAATTATCATACTTCACAGCGACATGGCCATGTAGGGGTGCCTACATTCCCGTGTAAGAGACTTTCCTTCACAAAACTTTGGTTTTTCTTCAACTTTTAAGGCACCTAAAATGATAAGTTAACACAAATAGATAAAAAGACTAAATTTGTTAAGTATTTCATTTAAGGGAACATTAATTTATAATATTATAAGATTTTTTAAATGAAGAAACCCTAGTTTAATATGTGCTAAAGTTCTCAAAAGTTAAATAAAATAAAAGAATAATCCCACTAAGATAATAATTAAATAATTATTTTTATGAGTTAATATATATTTTAAAAATATCCAATCTGTGTCACCAACGGGTCGTTGAGTCAAACAGTTTGTTACCAGGTTATGTGGATGAAATAATTACATGCTCACATTACACGTATGAGCAATTACTTAGACATAAGTTGCCTTAATTATTCTAGGGCGAACTTAGGTCGGTTTCTCAAGCATTTTGGATACTCACCAGTTTACATACCCGATTCACTTCACAGGTGAGTTTCACGACCCCAGTTTTACTTGTTTTCATTTTGGGGGAGATTACATGCAAATTACTATTTTCATGGACACATTTACTAGTCAATAATTTCACATGTTATATAAGTTGATTACTTACCGTATGAAGTCCCCTGTTATCGGACCGTTAATTTATTTCCCAAAGCGAGGTAATCATGGATAGTACTATTGGGTTTGACTACCCCCACCCGGGTTAATTACCCTAACCTTGACTTGAGGTCTAAACGGGTGCATTTTTAGCCTGTTTGCCCCCATGCTTACGGTAGGCACGCGTAGGGGCAATCTATTACATTTACTGTCTAGCTTCGGTTGCGGTGCTTATATAATATTGTAGTATTGTATGATCGACAATCAAATCATAGAAAGTCATGTGGTCCATTACACTGTTTATTGTTACTTAAAACCTATGAACTCACTAACTTTATGTTGACATATTTCATGCATGTTTTCTTAGGAAATTAAGGTTTGCTCGAGGATAGGCTTGTTCGAAACTTATTGCATTCTAGGATCATGCTTGCTTTTGGGACATTATTTCTAAATTGTCTTGTTTGAAAACAATTTACATTTTGTTAATACTTTCGCTATGTAACTCTGAAAACAATTATATATTTCTAAACGTGTTTGCAACGTATGCTTTTATCAATTCATGTAGTGGTCGATCAATGACTATGGTTTCCATGATGATCACGCCCCGCGGGAAACAGCTGTGGTTGGGGTGTAACAGATTGTTATCAGAGCCATTGGTTATAAGGAATTAGGTTGCATTTAGTGGACCTAGACTATAATTGTAGTTCATTACATCACTTTAACACTTTATACATTAACTTAACTCATATCAATTGTACTTGTGTATTGCCTTGTCATAGAGATGTCTTCAGTATTGATGCCGATCTACATCTTCGACTCAGATGAGGAGTATAAGCCCACATCCTCGACCTCTTCTTGAGGATCTACATCTTTTTCTATCCCTGTCTCCACTCCTGCTCCTGACCTACACCTGACATCCCAGAGGCATTACCCTCGACCTAGTATTCTGGGTTACCTCCTCCTCCCTAAGCACGTATTGGTAGACGCCTACACCAGAGACTCATGTCAATCTCCCGGAGGAGCTCATCCTAAGATTCGTACGCATCATTGGACCAAAGATGTCGATAGCTATCCCGATGACCATGTCACACATTTTTGTTGAGCCACCTTTAGAGCCTACCCATGCGACTACTAATGCTCAGTTAGTTGACCCTATCCCCGAGCCAGTCGATACCCTTCCCAAGGCCACAGATTCCACCCTTCAGCCTGCTGACACTAAGGTGGTTGAATTCAATTATGAGTCGACTGATTCGGTCTCTCAGACGGCTGACACCTATTTGGTAGATTCCGACCCGAAGCCTGTCGAGGCCATCACTTAGTCCAGCGACACTACTTCTCACCCTGCTGACCTTGTTACTCAGCCCATTGACATGATTTTTCAACCTTCTGACTGATTCCTCTAGCAGACCCTGACCCCCTCGATCTCGCCCCCGAGCCTGCTGACCCCACCCCTATAGCCGCTAGCCCTGAGCTAGTCACCGTATCATTGGTATGGCAGTACCACCACCCTCCTTCCGTCATTATCAGGCTCATCCTGGGAGTGTGCTTCGTGCACACACCGCTAGGAAAAGGGTTCGTATCCAGATTCGCCTTCCACACCTGTTCGAGACAGTACCGCTGAGCCTGAGCCTGCGCCTAAAAGGCGCAAGATAGACATTCGCTGGTGGGAATGGATGCCTAGCTGGTTGGATGAGTGGAGAGACATTAAGGGTATTCCCTCCACCTTCTAGGTGGGTGAGTCGTCACCTGCTCCATGCCCGATACACCTCACTTGGGAGCCTGTTGATCTGATTATCAAGACTCGATCAAAAACAATTTAATATATCGGTCTTAGCTACCTTTATTGTGTAAGGGTAAGTAAGGTCGTCTCCACAGGGAATATGTGGAAAGTGTTTAATCAATACGACTTGATTAACTAAAAGACACAAACTTTAAACTTAAAAATTGGAAATTTGGATGAATTAATGAACCCACATGCATAAAGCAATAAACTTTAGAATTAATTTTCTTAAATAATTAAAGAGAATCACTTCCGGATCCTCAATTATGCAAGATCAACAAATTATATGCCTTACTAGGGTTTGTCAAAACTTAATTCCCAAGATTTCAACTTTTGGTTAAAGTAATAACAAAGGATCAAACTTTTAAGACTCGCTCATTCACAATGTTATTAATTCGTTTATATCAAACTACTTCTCAATCGTAATGAGTTCACGATGCAAGGAAACCGAAAAACTGATAATCTCAACAAGCAATTTTATTTATAAACGAACCTCTTAACTTAAACAAAAAGTATAATTACATTCAAAAATCATTGTTTAACAAAACCCTAATAAAAACACATAAAAAGTCTTACTTAACATAATCGATTCTACCGGAAGCAATCACAAAAAAACTAGCCGAACATCCTCTTCATTATGCCTTCAATCTTGAATTGGAGAATGTTTGTGGATGATTTTGGGAGTCTTGGAAGACCAAAATCACTTAAAGTTCGTCAATTTTCATTCCCAAGTAGTTTCAGGTCGAATTGGGGTTGATTTGGTTTAAATAAACTTGAAAATCCACAAAATTCGGATGTTGTTAGGCCACCGACGTATCATACGCCCAACCGGAGTATCATACGCCGCCTCATACGCCCAATTTTCTGTAATTTTTTCCAAATACGCCCACTGATACGCCGCCTCATACGCCGCCCGGTGTATCATACCGCCAAACCCGGCGTATCATACGCTGGTACCCTAAATTTTGTGTCTTTTGCGTAACTTGTGATATTTACATCTTCATCTCTTGTAGTTATGTATTTTTCTTCTTTTGCATCCAAAATAAGCCTCCTTTAGCTCCAAACACCTATAATTCAAAACACAAACAACTTGATCCTATTCCACCATAATCATGGTGTAAAATCATATATTTAAGTTAATTAAACACTGGATTCTTGGCACGCGATCACCTGTGGAGCTCACCGTACCACTTCTTATGGCATGTTTTGCGAGGCATGATCAGCAGCTACATGAGATGCGAGCCGAGCTTACTGGAGTTTTAGGAGACCATTGATATGGAGGACGTGAAGGGCCGACTTTTATCGATCGAGGAGAGAAGATACCTCGATAATCAGGCCCTACACACGATGCACGACCAATTCACTAGGGTACAACAGGAGATGGCACCCGTGACTCAGAGAGTGGAGGTAGCAGAGGATAGGCTTGTTTGGAACTTATCGCATTCTAGGAACGCGCATGCTTTTGGGACATTATTTCTAAATTGTCTTGTTTGAAAACAATTTACATTTTGCTACTACTTCCGCTATGTAACTATGAAAACAATTATGTATTTCTAAACGTGTTTGCAATGTATGATTTTATCAATTCATGTAGCGGTCGATCAATGACTATGGTTTCCATAGTGATCACGCCCCGCGGGAAACCGCTGTGGTTGGGGTGTGACAAAAGTTAAGTCAAAGTACATATGAGGTGATGCGTCAGTAAAGATGTCAACATTAATGAGGATGTATCATACAAAATGACGTAGATACATTTTTAGATTCCATTTAAGCATGATGATGTGGCGTTCTCTTATTGGCTCAAATGGGTTAACTAGTTCTCACAATTAGCAAAGGTTAACATATGAACCAATTCCTATATATATATATATATATATATATATATATATATATATATATATATATAAGGCAAGGATCAAATGTTAACCATCTATTATTGTAATAACCATGTTAACTTTTAAAAATCAATCAAAATCATTATTTTATTTATTGGAATAACATCATCATACATATACAATGTTATGTTTTTTTTATGTATATGTGCAAATTTACAAGTGCAAAAAAGTTACAACAGTTGTAAATTACTTACACCTAGTAAATATTTACATATGTAAATGTAACTTACAATAGTTGTAACTTTTTTACGTTTATAAATTTACACATATACATAAAAAATATATTTTTGTATATGTGTAATGATATTATTCTAACAAAAAAAATGATTTTGATTGATTTTCGAAAGTTAACATGGTTATCGGAATAATAAAGGGTTAACATTTGATCTTTGCCCCATAAATATATATATACAATTAGGATGCGAAACGAATGTTAACCCACTTTTATTACGATAACTGTATTAACTTCATCAAGATCAATCAAAATAAATCAATTGTTCATAACTTTTTTATGCAATATTATTTTTTAAAATAAATAGCACCATAAAATCGAGCGTTTTTTCTCTTTAATTCAAGTACAGTATTGCAATGTTTTTTTAAACAAAAAAAATCACTATTACAAAAATGATACAATACTTCTATGTTGTTTTACGGTAAGACAGCATGTTCTGTGTTGTTTTAGGGTGAAATATAACGTTTTGTGTTGTCATATGTTATAACGTTCCGTAAAACTATTCTGAAATTGTGCTGCTTTCGATAAAACAATGCAAAACGGTGTTGCTACATTATAAGAAAACACTTTTTATGTTGTTTTACGTTATATATTGTTTTACCGTATCATATTTTGTACTTCTATGTGAAAAAGATTATATAAAACAACATATGTTTATATGCTGTTTAAGATAAAAATAACAAGGTAAAGCATCCCATTTGGTGTTGTTTTACAATAAAACACGTTCTTTATAGTTTTAACGTAAAATAATACATTTTATGATGTATTCAATCTAATCACAAGGTAAAACAATACGTTCTTTATGGTTTTAACGTAAAACAACACTTTATAGTTTTAACGTAAAAGAATTTCATTCTGAGAATTGAGAATCAATGTGATCACAAGGTCAAGACCATAAGATGTGATAAAGGAACTGAATTTAAGAACAAATTCTTTGATAAATTTTGTGATGAAAAGGGTATTACAAGACAATATAGTGCTCCCAGGAGAGGAGAAACAGGACACTAATTGAAGCTGCAAAAACCATGTTGTCTGACTCTAAACTACCCATCACCTTCTGGGCAGAGGCAGTGAACACTGCTTGCTATGTGTAGAACAGAGTTTTAGTGGTTAAGACTCATGGTAAGACTCCCTATGAGCTGTGGCACAAAAGGAGACCTTTCACTTGTTTTCCCAGATCATTTGGATGTCCTTGCACAATCTTGAATACCAAAGATCAAGTAGCCAGATTTGCTAAGAAATCAGATGATAGATACTTTATTGGATACTCTTTCCAAGCCAAGGCTTACAAAATATACAATCTCAGAACTAAAATTGTGGAGGAGTTAGCCAATGTGACCATCAATGAGCACACTCCTTGAGTGAAAGGTTCTCGTCCAGATTGACTGTTTGATTTTGATTTAGCTACCAACTGTTTTAACAAATCTTGTGAGAATGTTTCAGGATTCACAGGTATCTTATTAACAGGAGATACTGACCCAAGAGTTGAGCTGAGTAGACCTTCAACTCATACTACTTCAGCTCCAGTGGTAACAAACCATGGAGATAGAGTTCCTATCAACATAACCATGACAAATCCAGAAGATATATTTGAGGTGCCTTCAAATTCTAGCTCAGAGGCACAAAACTCAAATGAAGGAGCACAACCATGACAAATCAACTTGCTGTGATCCCTCAACTCAGGATCCACAAGTCACACCCCACCACAAACATCATTGGAGATGTTGACAAGGGGTAAGAACAAGAGGGCAAACCCATGACAAAAATGTTTGTCTCTACTCTTGTTTCCTATCCC
Source organism: Flaveria robusta (assembly GCA_025506415.1). Lineage (NCBI taxonomy): Eukaryota > Viridiplantae > Streptophyta > Magnoliopsida > Asterales > Asteraceae > Flaveria > Flaveria robusta. The sequence continues at coordinate 5,362,026 of CM046473.1, forward strand.
AGATAGAGCCAAAGAAAGTTGAAGATGCGTTAAAGGATGGAAGTTGGGTTGAAGCTATGTAAGGGGGAGCTGCTTCAATTCAAGAGGCAAAAGGTTTGGAACTTATGTCCTCTTCCTCTAGGGAAGACTACCATAGGAACCAAGTGGGTCTTTAGAAACAAAAAGGATGATAGAGGACTTGTCATCAAGAGCAAGGCAAGACTAGTTGTTCAAGAGTATACTCAAGAAGAAAGGAATGACTACACTGATGTCTTTGCTTCAGTAACAAGACTTGAACCTGTTAGGATATTCCTACCTTTTGCTACATCCAAGAATTTTAAGGTCTACCAAGTTGATGTCAAGTGTGCTTTCTTATATGGGATGATTGACTGAAAGGTGTATGTCAAACAACCACCTGGCTTTGCAGACCCAGATCATCCTGATTATGTCTACAAGCTTGATAAAGCTCTGTATGGGCTGCACCAAGCTCCAAGGAAGTGGTATGAGACTTTATCTCAGTAACTCTATCAGCATGGTTATAGAAGGGGTACTACAGATGAAACTCTTTTCATCAAAGGAAAATGAAGTGACTTAATGTTGGTCCAAGTATATGTAGATGATATTATCTTCGGGTCAACTAATCCAAGGCTCTTCAAAGACTTTGAGAAGCTGATGAAGAATAGATTTGAAATGAGTGCCATGGGAGAACTAAATTTCTTTCTAGGAATTCAAGTGAAGCAAGTTGAAAATGACATCTTCATAAATCAGTCAAAGTATATACAAGACGTACTTACAAGATTTAGCATGGCTAAATGTAAGGTTGCAAAGACACCCATAGCAAGAAACCACTCCCTTGGACCTGACCTTAAGGGGGAGTGTGTGGATGAACATCTTTACAGGGTATGATTAGGTCTCTTATGTACCTCCCAGCCAGCGGGCCTGATATAATGTTTGCCACATGCATTTGTGCCAGATATCAAGCCAACCCCAAGATGTCACACCTAGTTGCTGTCAAGAGAATTCTAAGATATCTCAAAGGTGCTCCATCATTAGGCCTTTGGTACCCAAAGAATTCTGACTTTAATCTGTGTGCCTATACAGATAGTGACTATAGTGGCTGCAATATGACTACAAAATCTACATCCGGGGGATGTCAATTTCTTGGTGGAAGGATAGTCTCATGGCAATGCAAGAACCAATCCTGTGTATCTACATCAACTGCTGAAGCTGAATATATTGATGCTGCTAGCAGTTGTGCTCAAATGCTTTGGATTTAGAATCAGTTGCTGGACTATGGATTCAACTTCAAGGAGACTCTTATCCACATAGACAACAATAGTGCTATCTCTATTACAGAGATTCCTATGAAGCACTCAAGGACAAAACACATCAACATCAGGTATCATTTGATTAGAGATAACTTTGAAAAAGGCTTAATCAAACTAGTCAAAGTTAACACAAATGAACAATATGCTGATCTGTTTACCAAAGCTTTTGATGAACAAAGATTCAAATATCTTGTATCAGCTATTGGGATGATTAACTTTAAGTAGATTTTCTTAAACTTAAACTCAATATTATTTCTAAAATCTGTGTCCTAAGTTGTCTATTCCCTCATTTTCATAAGCCCATGTTTACCTTGGAAGAAAAGTCTTTTAAATCATATTCCTTAGATTTTTGAAAATTTTGAACATCTTTCCTTTCAGAAGATATCAAATTACCTTCGGAAGAACATTATGTCTTCAACACCAAATAACTACTTATGAGAATTTACCTTCGGAAGAAATTCTGAAATATCTTTCGAAGCTTAATATGCTCGTAAGTACTTATATGCTTTTGAAGAACAATCTTCTTCCGAAAGTAATTATGTCTCGAAAGATTTATTTTCTTAAGAATGAAAAATCCAAGTGTTGATCTCTTTCGAAACCAAAACATGTGTCAGAAGTGAAAATTCTCTAAGTATTTTCCATCCGAAGCAAAATTTTCAAAACACTTAGAAATATCTTCCAAAGCCAAATTGGCTTCGGAAGCTTTTATCAAAACTTCCGAAACCAAAATACCTTCGTTAGATTTTCGACTTCCAAGAAAACTAGCTTTTTGGACACTTTTTCAGAGGTGGGACTGACATCCGGATTTCAAAGTTTATCCTTTCGCATTAACATTGTCTCAAATCCATTTCATATATATATACCCAGCGGTTCCCCCCTCTATCACTTTTCTATTCATCTGCAATCTTCTCTAACCTAAATTCACCCACAAACCGCCCTTGTTATTATCTTCCTTCACAACGAAGCTCTCTCAAATGGCCAACATTGATTGCAGAAACCTGCCCGATTTTTCTATGCAACTTCACACACAAAATAATCAAGTTGCTCTGCTGAACTCTGAGAAATATCCAAGTTTCTTAGAGGTTTGTTGCTTTCTTTCTCTGACAAACTACTTCACTTCTACACCATTGATCCTCCTCTCTATGAGGATCACCTTTTGGACTTCTAGCGGACCTGTCAAGAGGTCACCATGGATGGGGAGAAGGCACTGTCTGCCACAGTGTAGGGGAGGACAATCTTCATCACTCCGGCCATTATAAACTCTCATCTTCAGCTGGATGATGCAGAAGGTGATTTGTTCTTTCCTAAATCTGCTGTCAACCACTCCTTTAAGCAGATGGGCTATGAGGGAGATTTGACTGTCAGAAACTTCAGAAAAGGGAAGGTCTCTTCTCAATGAAAGTACCTCTTCCATGTGGTCATTCACAGTCTATCAAACAAGCATGGAGGATGGGACCAGATTCCTGAGGATCTCTCCTTCATAGTTCATAGAATGGTTCAGGGGGTCAAGTTCAGGTACTCACAATTTGTGTACACTAACCTGCTTGCAAACCTAGACTCCTTAGAATATTACATGTTCCCTATATATGTCCAGCATATTCTGAACTGTGAACTGGGCTCATAGTTGAGGTGAACAGGTAAAATCTTAAATTGGGACAGATGAAGCCCAGCATCTTCAAAATTATGAGAAAACTAACTAAGGGTTGCTCTGGGGTAGAAATTACCCTTGTCCTACAAATGTTAGAGCTCATTGCTTAAGGTGACAACCTAGCAGCCCCAGCTGATGTTGAACCCACACCTTTTACTTCTTAACAATTGGAGGAAAAGGACCCGAGTAAGAAGCACTCAACCCTCTTTCATATGAGTACATTGAATTTGAGTACCTCAAACAGCTGGAAGAAGAAGCTCAAACTCAAATAAAAGCTGTTAAGAGGAAAATAAAAGAAGTGGCTGCTAAGTCAAGAGCCACCATCAGAGCACAAGAAAAGAAATCTGCTGACAGGATGAAGATGGTGAGCTTTTTGAAGCTGTATGGGTTCTCTAGAAAAAGACTTGGTCCTATGTCTCTATCCACAATGGATGAGCATATCAGAATGATCAAGCAGAAGAAAAAAGAAGGTCAGATGGTTGACTTGCATTCTCCACCAAGTCAAGCTGTACCTGAAGTTGAGGTGAAGGTTGAACCACAAGAGACAACACAAGCTGATCCTAAAGCTACATCTAAGCCAACTTCACCTTCTAACCCATAGTAGGGTTCTGAACCTCCTACTTCTAAACAATTAGAGGAAAAGGACCTGACTGAGGAGAATAAAGAAAGATCAACTGGTGCTGCAGGCCACTCTCCTTAGTTGAAGTACAGAAAGAGGAAAAGAATGGCCATCAGAAGGGACAAGAAGAAGAAGAAGAAGTCCAAGGCATCCACCTCTTTACCTCAGGATGAATTAGAACATTCTGAGTAAGTACAACAAGAGGCTGCTCAACCAACTCTAATTCAAGTAGAGCCTCTTGCATCTAGAAGACCCATCTTGTCCTGGACCTTTGCTGCTACTCCAGACAGATGGTATGTAATTAGAGATCAAGGTGGTCAAGATGTCCATTTCTAGCAGGACATGCTTGATCTACCTCTGCATGATCTTTTTGACATGAGAAGGTATTATGAGAGTCTGAAGGATCCTGACCAAATGATGAAGAAAGGAATGTTCTTGTTCCTAATAAGGACTGTCAACTGCTGAAAAACTTCTCTGATTTAGTAGCATCAGCCTAGTGGGAGTTTTATGGTTTATAGAAAGGCTGATGCACCCAAAACAATCAAGGTGCTTCCTGCATGCATGCACTTTGTACATAGTAGAAGTTGCTTCGGAAGTTTTACACTCTACACAGAAAATTATTCTAAGTGTAAAATCTTCCGAAGCCAAAGACCAAATCTTCCGAAGCCAAAAATGAAGTCTTCCGAAGCTTAGCAGACAAAGTCTTCCAAAGCCATCGAGACAGAAGACTGATTTCTTTTTAGGACAAAAAAGACATGTTTTCTTTGATCTACTTTTTCAGAAAGCTGACTAACTTTCCGCTACCACTCTGAATACTCACCAACTTGCATAAGTTGGTGAAAAGGTCCATGCTTTTGCAAACTATAGATTATGGTTCTGAGTCTGTAACTTTTTACTTTATGTACTTTTATCCTTTTTGTAATATATTAGGATGTGAGCTATGGCATGTTGCAGGACCGGTGAAGGTGTTCAATGTAAATTAGTTTCATAATGCGGAGAGACTTAGAATAATTAACAGATCAAATAGGTCCTGGAACTTTTATAGTGATACTAGGAAACACAAGTAAGCAAGGAGAGATAGAAACTTAAGAACAACACCCAGAATGATTTTCAAAGATAAAGTATATTGCTCTCAAGTTCTTTTACAAGTGTTACAAAGCATAGAAATAAAATACAAGGACCTGAGATACTTTATACTACATCCTACAGCCGGCCAAACTTTGAAGACCAACTGAAAACACTAATCTAGACAACAGGATCAATGTAAAGTCAAAAGGCAGATTGCCTTGACTAGTGACTATGACATGCCATAGCTCATATCCTAATGTAATACAAAAAGGAAAAAAGTACATAAAGTAGAAAGTTACAGACTCAAGACCATAATCTACAGCTTCTTAAAGCATGGACCTTTTCACCAACTTGTATAATTTGGTGAGTCTGCAGAGTGGCAGCGGAAAGTTGGTCAGCTTTTTCTGAAAAGTTGTTGATCAGAGAAAGCATGTCTTCTCTGTCTTCGGAAGAAATCAGTCTTCTATCTTTGAGGCTTCGGAAGACTTTTTCTTCTAAGCTTCGGAAGACTTCATGTTTGGCTTCGGAAGATTTGGTCTTTGGCTTCGGAAGATTTTACACTTAGAGAAATTTCTTTGCAGTGTGTAAAACTTCCAAAGTAACTTCTACCATGCACAAAGTGCATGCACGCTGGAAGCACCTTGACTGTTTTGAGTGCATCAGCCTTTTTCAAATGCGTTACAAACTCCCCCTAGGCTGTTGCTACCAAAACAGAGAGGATGCTTGGCAGTTTGCAGTCCTCATGTCTTGATCAGTAGTGTAGAATCAGGACATAGTTGGCCTTCTAGATGCAGGAGGCTCTCCTTTGAATGGAGTTGATTGAGCAGCCTTTTAGTGCACTTTCTCAGGATGTTATTACTCATCCTGAGATGTTGAGGAGGATGCCTTGGACTTCTTTTTCTTCCTTTTGTCTCTTCTGATGGCCATCCTTTTCCTCACTCTATACTTCAACTGAGGAGTGTGGCCTGCAGCACCAGTTTGGCTTTCTATATTCTCCTCAGTTGGGTCCTTATTCCCCATTGGTCCAGAAGGAGGGGATTTAGAACCCTGTCATGGGTCAGAAGATGAAGTTGGCTAGGGTGTAGCTTCAGGTTCAGGTTGAGTTGTCTCTTCAACCTTCTCCTCAACTTTAGGTGCAGCTGGACTTGGTGGAGAATGCAAGTCAACATGCTGACCTTCCTTGATCTTCTGCTTGATCCTCCTGATGTGCTCATCCATTATGAGTAGAGACATAGGACCAAGTCTCCTTCCAGAGAACCCATACAGCTTCAAGAAGCTCACCATCTTTAGTCTGTCAGCAGACTTCTTTTCTTGTGCTCTGATGGTGGCTCTTGTTTTAGCAGCCTCCTCTCTTATCTTTCTCTTAACAGCTTTTCTTTGAGTTTGAGCCTCTTCATCAAGCTGTTTGAGGTACTCAAACTCAATATATTCATATGAGAGAGGGTTGAGAGCTGCTGCCTGGTAGAGACCTGTGGCACTCAGATAGGCTATCATTTTCTGTCTTTCTTGTTCCCTGTCTATCTGAGTTTCTTCCTCTTCAACTGCCATAGACTCCTTCTTAGGACTTTCATGAACTGGAGAGAGGACACGAGATTTCTATTGTTTCTTTCTTCTTCTCTCTTCTTTGAATTTGAGGAGTAGTTCTGCTGCCTCAGCCTCCTTCCTCTTTTTATACAACTCTTTGTCTGCCAGTTCATCTAATTCTACCAAGGGGAGAGAGATGATTTCATCTATGTTTTAATTCCTAAGTCCAAGATAGTTCAATCTGGCTGCTCTTAACTCATCATTCTGAGTATCAAGCCTTTGAGCAGCCTTGATTGCAGCTTGCATGAAGCTTGGGACTTCTTCGGATTTCTCTCCTCTAGCTTTCCTCTTCCTTTCTCTCTTCTCCTCCTCAATCTCCTCAGGCCAGAGAGAGGTTGTGATACACCTTCACCTACAGGTGTGTCACTGAGGGTACTGTGTGCTGAGGGTGAGCCTGTCTTAAGGTTCACAGGTTCTATTACTGGGCCTTCAACTGAGGTTTCCCTTTTGAAGCTAATCTTAGGGTCTGCCTTAGTATCTAGTTGACCAATAGTTTTTCCTGCTAGCCTCTGTCTCTATAGTTGACCTCTTTGTCAGAATTCCTTCAGCACCCATTCTTGAATCACTTCAGCTAACCTGCCAGCCTATCTGTTTTGGCTTGGGTTGATGAAAGGCAGGTTAACCAAGTTCATACCATCATAGAAACTCAGGGTCTGAAAAATTAAAGAGTTCCTGTTGCCCTGAGCTTTTGATAGTACCAATGTTATTCTTGAGTTGTCATACGACCATCCCATTATTCGATTTTCAGCTAGGTGGGATGGGGCCGGCATGGTCATTGGAATTCCTTCCTCAAACAATTGTTGAAATATGGCCTCCACATCAGTGTGAGCCTGAGGAAGTTGTTAAGTCTGGACAACTGCAAGTGAGGGTGGTGAGTCCTTATTGTCCATACTCATAACAGAACTCCCAGGTTCTGTGGTTGTAGGGACTTTCTCCCCTTTTTTGGTAGAATCACCCACTTGCATAGGTGAGATGGAGGTCAAATCCACTACTTCCACAGCTTCTTGTGGACCTGGTTGAGTTTGTCTTAATGGTCTCTCAGCTAGCTTGCCCTTGAGATCGGTGATCTCAAGTTGCTGATCATTGGCCCTCTTCTGTAAGGTAGTCACTTGAGATTCCAAGTGACTAACCTTGGAGACTAAAAAGGTACATAGTTCTTCAAGTTGTTGACTTTTAGTTTTAGACTCCCCTTATCTTCAGATGAAGAATCATGGGGGGATGAGAGAATTGGACTGATGTCCTCTTCCTCATCACCAGCATAGTATTCTTGGCTGCTGGATTTCCTCTACTCACTGACAACTTCAGGTGAAATGTCAATGGGCTGAGTTGCCATGATTAAGGTTTTAATGATGTAGTCACTAGAAATAATGAGAGCCTCTTCCGTATGGACCTCCTGAACTTGTTCAGGGAGATCCACCTCAGTTTGGGGTGGATGATGTGGGCTAGACATGGGAGTGGCAGGAGCACTCATCTTTCCTTGAGCAAGGGTGGAGAAGAGAGACTCATGATACTCACTGAATCCCATGTCTTCATCATCATAGAATTCAAGGTTTGGGATTGGTTGGTTGAGATCAAGAGGCTGGGGATGGTAATTGTCCCCTGAAGGTTGTTGACTAGAGTTTTGAGACTCTGAGTGAAGGCTTAAGGTAGTTGGGGTTATGAGCTCATCAGGCTGAGCATAAGGAACCTTAGCACTGATAATATGAGAGATGCGAGTGGTTTGCTTCTCAAGGGAAGTGGGAGCTCTAGTGTCCACTTCTTATTGCATGGGTGATAATATGGGGGCCTGCTCAGACTGAATAGCTTGAGTAGGGGTTCGTTTTTGTTTTCTTGAGGAGGTGATGGTTATTGTAGGTTGAGATGGTGGTTGAGGGACAACAGGTGTGCGTTCAACACTAGCTGGTGCTGCTAGGTTGTCACCTTGAGCAATGAGCTCTAACATTTTGGGGACAAGGGCTGTTTCTACCTCAGAGAATCCCACAGTTGGTTTTCTCATAATTTTAAAGATGTCGGGCTTCATCTGTCCCAATTTTAGAATTTTACATGTTCCCCTAAGCCCAGTTCACAGTTAAGAATATGCTGGACATATCTAGGGAACATGTAGTATTCTAGGGAGTCCAAGTTTGAAAGCAGATTAAGGTAGACAAAGTGTGAATACCTGAACTTGACCCGTTGAACCAGTCCATGGACTATGAAGGACAGATCCTCAGGAATCTGGTTCCATCCTCCATGCTTGTTTGACAAGCTATGTATGATGACATATAGGAGGTACTTCCACTGGGAAGAGACCTTCCCTTTCCTGAAGGTTCTGATTGAAAAGTCTCCCTCGTAACCCATCTACTCGAAAGACTGGTAAACAGCAGATTTGTGGAAGGACAAATCACCTTTTGCATCATTCAGCTGAAGATGGGTGTTGATGATGGCAGGAGTGATGAAGATTGTCCTCCCCTGCACTATGTCAGACAGTGCCTTCTCCCCATCCATGATGACCTCTTGGCAGGTCCGCCAGAAGTCCAGAAGATGATCCTCATAGAGAAGAGGATCAATGGTGAGGGAGGTGAAGTAGTTTGTCAAAGAAAGAAAATGGCAAACCTCTGAGAAACCAGGATCTTTCTCAGAGTTCAATAGAGCAACCTGATTATGTTGCCTGTGAAGTTGCATGGAGAAATCGGGTTGGTTTCTGCGATTTTGGTTGGCCATTTTAGTAAGCTTCGTTGTGAAGGAAGATAAGAACAAAGGCGGTTTCTGGGTGAATTTAGATTATCAAGATGTTGCAGATGAAGAGAGAAAAGTGAAAGAGGGGAAACCGTTGAATATATATATGAAATGGATTTGAGAGAAAGTTAATGCGAAAGGATAAACTTTGAATTCCGAATGTCAGTCCCACCTTTGAAAAAGTGCCCAAAAGTAGTTTTCTTGGAAGTCGAAAATCATCCAAAGGTAATTTGGCTTTGGAAGATATTTCTACGAGTTTTGAAAATTTTGCTTCGGAAGAAAAAATACTTAGAGTATTTCTCACTTCATATAGATAAGTACTTTCGGAAGAAAATTGTTCCTTAATAGCATGTGAGTACTTATGAAAAATTTGGCTTCGGAAGATATTTAGAAAATTTCTTCTGAAGGTAAATTGCTATAAGTAGTTATTTGATATTAAAGACATAATTTTCTTCCGAAGTTAACTTAGTTTCTTCCGAAAGAAATGTTGTTCAAAATTTTCAAAAATCTAAGAAATATTTTCTAAAAGACTCTTCTTCCAAGATAGTTAAGGGCTTATGAAGGTGATAAAATAGACAACTAAAGACACACAGATTTTAAAAATAATATTGAATTTAAGTTTGAGAAAAAGGTACTCAAAGTTAATCATCCCAATAGCTGATATGAGATACTTAAATCTCTGTTCATCAAAAGCTTTGGTGAACATATCAGCATATTGTTCATTTGTGTGAAGTTTGACTAGTTTGATTAACCCTTTTTCAAGATTATCTTTAATTAAATGATACCTGATGTTGATATGCTTGGTCCTTGAGTGCTGCATTGGATTCTCTGTAATAGAGATAGCACTATTGTTGTCTATGTGGAGGGGAGTCTCCTTGAAGTTGAATCCATAGTCTAGCATCTGATTCTGAATCCAAAGCACTTGAGCATATCAGCTAGCAGCAGCAATGTATTCAGCTTCAACAGTTGATGCAGATACACAGGATTGTTTCTTGCATTGGCAAAAGACTATCCTTCCACCAAGAAATTGACATCCCCCTAGTGATGGAGCACCTTTGAGATATCTTAGAATTCTCTTGACAGCAACCAAGTGTGACATCCTGGGGTTGGCTTGATATCTAGCACAAATACATATGGCAAACTTGATATCAGGTCTGCTGGCAGTGAGGTATATAAGAGACCCAATCATAGCCCTGTAGAGATGCTCATCTACATACTCCCCTTTAAGGTCAGGTCCAAGGGAGTGGTTTCTTGCTATGGGTGTCTTTGCAACCTTACAGTCAGTCATGCTGAATCTAGTCAGTACGTCCTGAACATACTTTGACTAACTTATGAAGATGCCATTTTCAACCTGCTTCATGTGAATTCCTAAAAAGAAATTGAGTTCTCCCATGCACTCATTTCAAATCTATTCTTCATCATCTTCTCAAAGTCTTTGTTGAGCTTTGGATTAGTTGACCCAAAGATAATGTCATCAACATAAACTTGAACCAGCATCAAGTCATTTCCTGTTCCTTTGATGAAGAGAGTTCCATCTATAGTGTACCCCTTCTGTAACCATGTTAACATAGGTATTGCGATAGAGTCTCATACCATTTTCTTGGAGCCTGGTGCAGCCCATAAAGAGCTTTATCAAGCTTGCAGATATAATCAGGATGATCTGGATCTGTAAAACCAGGTGGTTGTTTGACATACACCTCTTCATCAATCACCCCATATAAGAAAGCACACTTGACCTCAAGTTGGTAGACCTTGAAATTCTTGGATGCAGCAAAGGCTAGTAATATCCTAACAGCTTCAAGTCTTGCTACTGGAGCAAAGACATCAGTGTAATCAATCCCTTCCTCTTGAGTATACCCTTGAACAACTAGTCTTGCCTTGTTCTTGATGACAAGTCCTCTATCATCTTTCTTATTCCTGAACACCCACTTGGTTCCTATGGTAGTCTTCCCTGAAGGAAGAGGACATAGGTTCCAAACCTTTTGCCTTTTGAATTGAAGCAGCTTCTCCTGCATAGCTTCAACCCAACTTCCATCCTTAAGAGCCTCCTCAACTTTCTTTGGCTCTACTTGGGATAGGAAACAAGAGTAGAGACAAAGATTTTTGTCATGGGTTTGTCCTCTTGTTCTTACCCCCTTGTAAACTTCACCAATTATGTTTGTGGTGGGGTGAGACATGTGGATCCTGAGTTGAGGAATCACAGCAAGTTGGTTGGAGAGATCTAAATTTGAAAAATTTTGATCAGGCAGAGTAGATTCACCCGCCACATCAGCACAATTATCAAGAGAGACTTGATCCAATGAGTGTGTGACATCATTGAGGTTGTCTTCCATGGAATGATTGTCAGCATCAAGGAATTCTTGATCACTGTCACCATTTCCACTTTCTTCTACATTTGAAGCTCCTTCCCTTAGGTTTTGTGCCTCTGAGCTGGAATTTGATGGCACTTCAGATGTATCAGCAGGATTTGTCATTGTTGTCCTGATAGGAGCTCCATCTGTAGAATTTGTTACCACTGGAGCTGAAGTAGATTGATTTGAAGGACTTCTCAGCTCAAATCTTGGGTCAGGATCTTCTGTTGATAGGTTACTTGTAGATCCTGAAACATTCTCAGAAGACTTTTTAAAACAGTTGGTAACTAAATCAAGATCAAACAGCCAATCTGGACCAGAACCTCTCACACAAGGGGTGTGTTCATTGAAAGTCACATTGGCTGACTCATTAACTATTTTAGTACTGAGATTGTATACTCTATAAGCCTTGGCTTGAGAAGAGTATCCAATAAAGTATCCATCATCTGATTTCTCACAAATTTGCCTATCTGATCTTTGGTATTCATGATTGTGAAAGGACATCCAAATGATCTGAGGAAACCAATGAAAGGTCTCCTTTTGTGCCACAGTTCATAAGGAGTCTTACCACGAGTCTTAACTACTAAAACTGTGTTGTCCACATAGCAAGCAACGTTCACTGCTTCTGCCCAGAAGGTGATAGACAATTTAGAGTCAGACAACATGGTTCTTGCAGCTTCAATTAGTGTTCTTAAATTGTCTTGGCAGCACTATATTGTCTTGTAATACCCTTTTCATCACAGAATGTGTCAAGGATTTGGTTCTTAAATTCAGTTCCTTGATCACATCTTATGATCCTGACCTTGTGATCAGATTGATTCTTAATCTTCAGAATGATATTCTTCAAGATTTCAGGAGTCTCATCCTTAGTTCTAAGGAAAAAGACCCAAGTGAATCTAGTAAAATCATCTGTGATCACTAAACAGTATGAGGTCCTCCCTAGACTCATTACACTGCTGGGGCCAAAAAGATTCATATGTAACAAGTGTAGGGGAGTAGTGATGGAGTTTTTTTCCTTTAGCTTATGAGGTACCTTATGCTGCTTCTCTTTCAGGCATGCAACACAATGATCATCACTTGTAAACTCTTTCTTTAGCATTCCAGTTACCAAATCATTCTTAATTAATTTATTCATGTTTTTAAAGTTTACATGGCACATTCTTTTATGCCAGAGAAAAGACTCATCACTATTTGCTTTAAACAGAAAGCAAGACACTTCTCCTTAAGGAGAAGTTTCATGCAAATCCATCTTGTACATGTTCCCTTTCTTGGGGGCTCTGAGCAGTATATGCTCCTGAGGAATGACCACCCCGGGCTTGAGAACAATGCACTCATGCTCAGTAAAGAGCATGTTATGTTTTTGATCACAAAATTAGGATACACTCAGTAGATTGTATCCAAGCTCCTTGACAAAGTTTACCTTCTCAATGCAGAGCTTACCATTTGTGACCATACCCCTTCCAGTAATGTAACCTCCTGCATCTCCTCCAAAAGCAACAGGCCCTCCATCAATTTTCTCAAAATTTTGGAGTAGAGAGCCATTGCCTGTCATGTGCCTGGAACAGCCACTGTCAATGATCCACACATTTATGTTGGTCTTTAGTTGTTCCTGCATAAAAAAAGATGATTAGTTACATTTGAAAACCCAAGCCTTGCTGGTCTTGGGCTCATCAATATAAACAGAAGACAATGCAACAGTAATTGATCCTATGTTCAAGCTTTGAGTATAAGCAGCTGTTGTTGATGAAGAACTTTCAGTCACATGGTCTTTCTTTGTCTTCCACACCACCTTTGGAAGCTTAGACTTGACATTCAATACTTCAGAAGTTTTGACAATTTGAAAGTTCTGGAGACTGGACCTTCGGAAGATCTTACTTTCACTGCAGCAGGTTTCAGTACTTCGGAAGCATTCCTTTCTTTTGAGACCAATTTTTCTTCTAAAGGTAAGTTTTCACTTGTCTTCTTCTTCACTTTGGAGCTTCTGAAAGGAAAAACCTTTCCTTCAGAAGCTGGCTTCTTCTTGATCTTCTCAAAAGTTTTCTTCTTGATCATGTGGACAGTGTTTTTAGGATTGTAAATACAATCCTTAGCCAAATAAGAAGTACTGCTACACATGACACAATCCATCTGCACTCTTCTAGAAGACTTCCTTTGAAAGCAAGACTGATCTTGATCACTCTCCATTTCCATCTTCTTCTTCACAGATGAAGTAGCAAGCCATTTAGGGAGTGACTTGCTATTGGATATGGATGGTTCAGGTTGTGCAGCAGTGGTACACAACAAATCAGCATTCTTCTTGTTGTTGGGATGACTTTGACAAGAACTAGAGCCCCTGGTATTAGGATTCATAGTTGAGTCTTCAGCCTTTACCACTTCAAATACTGCAGAGATGAACACTTGTTTCTACTTAGAGCTGAAGGTGACCTTGATCTCTTGAGCTTTCTTGGACTTTCTTTTGGCTCTTCTGATCAAGTTCTTTCTCTTGGACTTTGTCAACCCAACAAGATTCCTCTCCTCAAGAGAATAGTGACCCTTCTTAGGATGATCTTCTTCATTCTTCTCAGATCCATCCGTCACTATCTGCTCTTCATCCGCTTCACTTATGGGGTCTATGAGGGGAAGCTCATCTTCACAGATTCCACACCTTGGAGATCTTACAAATAGTAAGGAGTGTGGAGGAGCTATCTCAGTAGATCCCAGTCCCTGCTTATTTTGGTAACAAACTTTGGCAAGCAAAGATGATGATATCATGTTCTTGAAGGTCTCTTCTTCAAGAAAACATTATTCTACCCTGGTTTTGCTGATCACAAGCTCAGCCTGTCATTCAGTTAACTTAGTGATGAGATCTTTGATCTGAGTCCTGTAGTTGGTATGTTCATGTTTAAGAGTTGAAATGGTATTCTCTAAATCTTCTATTTTTAGTTTATATCTATTTTCAGCTCTTTTGAAATCAGATTTTAAGATATTTAAAAACTCAAGATCAGATCTCATCTCTAAGTTATAGGACCTATATCTATTTACTTTAGCAATATATTCAGGAGCACAAAGATGTTCCAATACCTTGGCTTCATCATGATCTGCCATCAGTGCTTGGTTTGGAGATGCATCTTCAACCTGAAAGCTCTAGTCAAAGCCTCCTTCTTCAACAGCAGCTGCAGCTTACTGCTTTGGCTTCTCATTCTAGTTGGCTCCTTCAGTGTAGTTTGGTCTGGTTTGTGCTTGGCCATCATTTGTTCTAGGTGCCTTGCACTCCCTGGTAAAGTGTCCCATTTGGTTGTAATTGAAACACTTTACATTACTTTTGTCCAGTCCAAACTTTCCACTGGCTGCATTGCTAGGAAACTTCCTCCCTGTTCTCTTGTAGAACTTTTTGGCTCTGTGAGTGAGAAGAGCCATCTGCTGGACTATCTCCATATACTCCAAATCATCTAGATGGATACAGTCCAGGTCTTCAAAGGTGAAGAGAAAGTTGCCTGAACTCTCATCAGCAGACACAAAGGCATGAGAAGAGCTTGTCTCTTGAAATAGACTTCCTTGGATGTAGCTCTCCCTTGGTGTCTCAGGGAAGGTGATGAAAGGACCCTTTTGTGAGTTGTTTGGGTAGAAGATGAGATGATGCTATGGTTCTCTTCAATCCCTTTCAACCACATGGAGGGCTGAACTCTGCTGATTGCTGGAGTTACTAGATGGATTTTGCATGTTTATCTTCATCTGGTAGCCACTGAAGATACCATACAACTCTGTAAAAGTAAGAGTCTTGAGGTTCTCAGTCCTCTTGATAACAACACAGTAATGGGTCCACAGTCTGGGAAAAGAGGACATGAACTTCCTCACAATGTCCATGTTCTCAAGAGTTACTCCAACATCCATTAGAGTATCCACAATCTCAACATACCTTAAGTATTGTTGAGTCATGGTTTCACCTGTCTTGTAGGTGAAATTCTCAAACTACTGCTTCAAGAGGTCCTTTTTGTTTTCTTTTGCTTCAGAGGACCCCTCATACATGAGCTTTAGTGCATCCCATAACTGATTGGCAGTTTTGCACTTCTTGAAGCCCTGTAGATGGAGTTAGGAAGAGCAGTTTAGAGGGCAGTCATGGCCTTCTGATCGATATCTATCTTCTTTCTATCTTCTTCAGAATAGTCAGCCACCTCTTTTGCGATCATGCCACCTCCAGCAGCAGCTGAAGAGGTGCATGGAATGTAAGGTCCGGAGACAACAGATTCCCACATCCTGGAGTTTTGAGACTTGATGAAGCCTTCCATTCTTTGACACTAAGTATCAAAGTCTTCAGGAGTTATCAGTGGGGACTTTGTCATAGTGTTAGTTTCCATATCAGCCTTTGAGAGAGCTGCCATTTGATTTGTTAAGTGTTTTGTGAAAACTGAGAGATCTAAGATGGTGAGATCTTACAATCAAGAGCCTGGAATGCTCTGATACCAATTACAAGACCGGTGAAGGTGTTCAATGCAAATCAGTTTCATAATGAGGAGAGACTTAGAACACTTAACAGATCAATATGGAACTGGAACTTTTATAGTGATACTAGGAAACACAAGTAAACAAAGAGAGACAGAAACTTAAGAACAACACCCAGAATGGTTTTCAAGGATAAAGTATATTGCTCTCAAGTTCTTTTACAAGTGTTACAAAGCATAGAAATAAAATACAAGGACCTGAGATAATTTATACTACATCCTACAATGGGCCATACTTTGAAGGCCAGCTGGAAGCATTAATCTAGACAACAAGATCAATGTAAAGTCAAAAGACAGATTGCCTTTTGACTAGTGACTATGATATGCCATAGCTCACATCCTAATGTAATACAAAAAGTATAAAAGTACATAAAGTAAAAAGTTACAGACTCAAGACCATAATCTACAGCTTCCTAAAGCATGGACCTTTTCACCAACTTGTATAAGTTGGTGAGTCTGCAGAGTGGTAGCGGAAAGTTGGTCAGCTTTTTCTGAAAAGTTGTTGATCAGAGAAAGCATGTCTTCTCTGTCTTCGGAATAAATCAGTATTCTATCTTTGAGGCTTCAGAAGACTTTTTCTTCTAAGCTTCGGAAGACTTCATCTTTGGCTTCGGAAGATTTGGTCTTTGGCTTCGGAAGATTTTACACTTAGAGAAATTTCTTTGCAGTGTGTAAAACTTTCGAAGTAACTTCTACCATACACAAAGTGCATGCATGCAGGAAGCACCTTGACTGTTTTGAGTGCATCAGCCTCTTTCAAATGCCTTACACATATCATAGTCACTAGTCAAAAGGCAATCTGTCTTTTGACGTTATATTGATCTTGTTGTCTAGATTAGTGTTTCCAGCTGGCCTTCAACCAGTTGTAGGATGTAGTATAAAGTATCTCAGGTCCATGTAATTTATTTTTATGCTTTGTAACACTTGTAAAATAACTTGAGAGTAATATACTTATTACTTGAAAACCATATTCAGTTGTTGTTCTTTGTTCTGTCTCATTTTTTGCTTGTGTTTCTTAGTGTGATAAAATTGTTTCAGTTCCCTATTTGATCTGTTAAGTGTTCTAACTCTCTACTCATTGTGAGACTGGTTGTATTGACCCCCTTTCAACGGTCCTGCAATAATATATATATATATATATATATATATATATATATATATATATATATACGTATATACATGTAGGGGAGGTTCAAAAGAAAACACCAAAGAAAGCGAACTATGAAACCAATCTTAGTCACACATTTTAATTTCAAAGTAATTCAAAAAAATTCAAGAAAAGGTAAGAAAAAAAACGAAAAAACCTTATATTATTGCAATTAAGGAAAAGAAATAAATAAAAAATAAAAAAACCTTTAAGTAGATTTTACTTGTGAAATAAAGTTTTTCTTGTGAAATACATCGATTTCACATAAGAACTGTAATGTTTTTTTTTTTTTTAATATTTTTTTTAATTTTTAATTTTCTTTTCTTTTTTATGTTGAAATCATATGTCTGTATTTTTTTAATTTTTTCCTTTTTCTTTAGAATTAAAATGTATATATGTATACGCACACGTATATAAATATATATGTCTATATGTCCAAATAGTGCACAACCTAATACTTAGTGAACTAGTTATCAATTAAGCAAACATGTAATGAACTCATATTACATCATGTCAAAGTTATGAAGGCACAAATTGCATAGAAATCAAAGATGTGGCATTCAGAGCCGCCTTTGTATTTTAAAACAATTACAAGTTGGTTTAGCAGCTAACATCTATTGAAGGTGAGTTGCTTTAGGAGCAGTTATTGGCTCGCCAGATAACAAGCTATTAGTTTGTCTGCTGATCAACGGTTACGTGCAATTGCTGATTTTGATTTGCTGAACAGCAGCTGCATGCTGCTGCTAACTCATGGGTTGCCGACTCCTGCTGCTGACTACTGCTGCAGAGTCTAACTATTGATTTCGAGCTGCTAACAACAATTGTATATGCTGCTGTCGTCGGTTTAGTTTCCTATCGTTAAGTCTCAGTAATTCTAGACTTGACTTGGCCTAACTCGTTAATAGTATAAATACAAGGCTTATATGTTTTGTCTAGCCTACAAGACAACATATCTCAACAATCACACTAAGAAAAAATTCCAGCATTATTAATCCTTTGCGTCTTTTATATGTGTGGTTGTCGTGATGGAATTTCTATTTAGTCATACCATAAAAAAATTATTTCATGAAAACTGTAATACTTTTATTTTTGGAATAAACATGCATCTAACAAAAAATAAAAAATTAAAAAAAAAAGAAAAGAAATCAGGCTTCCCATGCTATGTTTTTGAAATTAATTGCATATAGCTTTACGATGATAATACCTTTCAACACGAAACACAACTTGAAGAATTGATACCATTTGCGAATTTTGAACATGTATGGTTTGAGACAGGGGCGGACCTACATAGGGATGAGGTTATGTTACCCCTAAAAAAATTTTAAACTCAAAACTTTATAAAAAATTTTAAATTTTATAAAAAGTAGTCTAATATTTTATAAAAAATATTACCTTTTATAAAAACATTATAAACCCAATTAACATTGAAAGCCCAATATATTAAAAACCCAATTAATTTAAAAGCCCAATTTATTTTAAAACCCAATTAATAGCCCAATCATTATAAAACCGATTTTCCCTTTTTAATTAACAAACTCGGAACCCCCCCCCCCCCAAAAAAACCCGCTGCTCGCCTGCTCCCCTTCCCTGTGCACCGCCTGCGATCCTGCGGCACTGTTGCTCCAATTCCGCCTGCGACTCCGCCGCTGCCGCCTGCCGCCACTGCTGGCCGCTACCCATTTACCCATTTGAAGCCTTGAATCTTTGAAGTTTGAAGGTATTCTTTCTACATTCTAGGTTTAAGTGTTATTTGCAAAATTTTTAGACTAGAAAATTGATTATTTGTTATTTGATTTCATTTTTAGGTTTTATTGACAATTAGGGATTTGTATTAAAATTAGGGATTTGAATTGTGTTATACGAATTAAAGATTAGGGATTTTATGAATTTGAATTGTATTATATGAATTTAAGATTAGGGATTTGACATTAGGGTTGCTGCCCATTTACGCATTTGAAGGCTTGAATCTTTGAAGTTTGAAGGTATTCTTTCTACATGCTGCTAGCGTACTGCTTGAATGTATTCTTTTTACTTTCTAAGTTTTTTTGCAAGATTTTAGTGTTATTTGCAAGATTTGAAGAGTAGGAGATTGATTAATGGTTATTTGATTTAATTTTTAGGTTTTATTGGCAATAAGGGATTTGTATTGAAATTAGGGATTTGTGTTATTTGGTTAATAACTAAATAAACAACTAACAAATAACTTAATAAAATAATAAACAAATAACAAAATTATACTAAGCCCAAAATTTAAATAACTAAACAACTAACAAACACAAATACCAAATAACATTTTATAAAATATTAATAAATTAATAACTAACAAACCCAAAATACCAATAACATGACCAAAATTATAATAAGCCCAAAATTTAAATAACTTTTTAACCTAACAAGTTTACAAGCTCAAATACCCATTACCCAAACTAAACAAATTAAAAAAAAAAAAAACTAGTTAACCCATAACTCTCACCGCCTCACCCTGTCACCGATCACCCAACAACCTTTGTCCCTGTCGCCAATGATAATGATATGCAACTAGCTGATTCTGATATCAAGTCAACAACTCCTGCAAGTTCAATTCATCCGAGTTAAATTCCTTCGTATTTGTTTTGAATGATCTTCATTCGGACCCATTTATTATCGTTTTTTTCTTTTATTTATATATATGTACGGTAAAAAAAAATTTACGTTACCCCTGAGCTTTTCTTATAGATCCGCCACTGGTTTGAGACCTCTGTAATGTGTAGTTAATTAATTAATTAGATGAGCAAAATAAGTGATAATAATTATCATTTATAAAAATAAAAATAATAATAAATAATAGTAGTAATTATAATAATAACATATTTGTTCGGTTTTTAATGTGGTTGTATTATTTGTTTGTATATGAGCCGCACACTTGTAGTAGTTGCAACAGTTTTGCATTCCTGGGTTTTCAAGGACCTGCCCTTTAAAGCAACAAATGCAGACAGACAACACTAATGATGACAGAGGAGAAATAACATGAAATAAAATAAAACAAAACAAAAAAAAACACATATATGTTAGATGCAGTCAGTCTCTAAATGAGGTATCATTAAAAATGAAGAATAGTCGGATGTTATCTTAATCGGGTCATACATTTGTTTTTCGGTCGGAACCACACTCAAATTTTCTCAGTAGAAAACTTATAACTTGAAAAATCACTTAGCTCAATCTTGAGTATTTATGTTTAAAGGATACTTAAATTCAAGATCATCTTATGTTACATATTTTGTATACACCATCTTATCACTTTAATTAATAATTATTCATGAGAGAGAGAGAGAGAGAGTAGTTATTTAACTAAAGACATTTTAGTAAGCTAAAGTAAACTAATAGAAAAAATTAATGTATGTTAGTGTAAACGAAGAAAGTGTCACACACTTCTTGCATATAATTGACCAATATACTGTTTTACTTGCATCTAATTTTCGTTTAATCGATTAAATAAAAAAATATAGAAAGAAATATTTCAGAAGAAAAGAAAACCAATAATACACAAAAGTGCAACATTATAAACACGTCCATTGTGCTCTCTCCTCTTCATTTCCACTGACATTGTTGTCACTTTCTGTTTTTGGCTAGTGAGTATTGCAAAATAAAACAATGGAGAGGTTTTCCAACATAGGAATGCTTGGGGACTCAGTCTGGGGCCAAATCAAGGAGCCACTTGTGGTGCCACTTCTGAGGATCTTGGTGTACATATGTCTTGCGATGTCGATCATGTTGTTCGTAGAGAGGGTTTACATGGCCGTGGTGATCGCATTCGTCACATTATTTGGAAAAAACCCACAAAAACGTTACAAATGGGAGCCATTTAAAGATGACATTGAATTGGGAAACTCTGTCTACCCTCTAGTTCTTGTTCAAATCCCAATGTTCAATGAAAGAGGTGTGTTTTCCCCATTGCTATATGCTTTTGCTTTTGTTTTAGTGGTTTTAATATTAGTTTTTATCCTTGGGCAGGTTTATCAGCTTTCCATTGGAGCAGCATGTGGTCTTTCATGGCCTTCTGATCGTATTGTCATTCAAGTTCTTGATGATTCAACAGATCCATTGATCAAGGTTCATTTACTTTTTAATCAACCAAAACCCTTATGCACAAACATGCAACAATGCTCTTTTCACCTTTTAATATACATTTTTACTTAGATATTAATCGTAATATATTATTCTATATTTAATCTTATCTTATGATTACCTAATATTGTATACTTTTAACGACTCTAAACACTTTTTTACCAGTATTGTGTCTTTCTATTAGTTGAAATGTAAAAAAAGTATTTAAAAGATTGAGCATTGGGTAATTACATATAACACAAAAAGTTGCGTGACACCGATTCCTATTACTTGGATATGTTTTTACTTTTACTTTTATTCAATTAGTTGGATATATTATTTTAAGGCTTTTGAGTATGTGTGAATATTATTGAATCATGTTAGCACAACTAAATATGTTCTTTTGAAAAAAAAGTAACAGGTTTAACTACTATGAAAACGATTTATAAAATTAAGTCATTAGGTTGTGTGTAGTACACGGTGAGGGTGACTAAAAGGCGTTCTCTGGGTAACAATCTGTCATGTAAACAGTCATGCACGTCCTCCTACACGTACAGTACTACATGTGGTTTTAAAATTGTGAAAGCTAGTCGATTTACTTAGTAATATTTTGATTAGCAACTTAGATCGTTTTATAGATTAAATTAATGTTAAGAGATAAAAATTAGATTACGCCCTAAGATTAGATATATATTTCTAGATTTGTAATTTCGGGTCAAATTTATGTACAACATTAATTAACATTTTTTTATATTTTTGAAAAAGATTATGATACTTGGTAGTTTCTTTTGCGTATGAATTCAATTTGGGAAACAGGAGATGGTGAAAATTGAGTGTCAAAAATGGGCAAGTAAAGGAATAAACATACACTACCAAGTTAGAGACAATCGAAATGGGTACAAAGCGGGTGCACTTAAAGAGGGTCTAAAGCATCAATATGCCAGCGAGTGCGAGTATGTGGCTATATTTGATGCAGATTTCCAACCTGAACCTGATTTTCTCTGGCAAACAATACCATATCTTCATCATAACCTTGAACTTGGCCTTGTTCAAGCTCGTTGGAAGTTCGGTAAGTATTCCTCTCAAACACACATATGTTTTCCTTCGTGTTCTATTCACGCATCTAACCTGTAGATTAAAATAAAAATACGAGAAGTAATTCGTTTATTTTCTAAACATTTAATGGTTCTTATTTTAACAAATTCGTTTAATATCCTAGACACTAGCATATAGTTCAACATCGTGATACCTTTTATAATAAGAGAAAATGTTCGATTATGCAATTATATAATCACATTACATGTAGTCTTTTAGTTTTCTACATAAAATTTGTTTTATATGTCATTAGTTACTTTGACCTTCTTGAGTTCTAGACTGTAAAAACAAAGTCCGCTTAATTTTACATAAAAATTGCATGATATTTAATCTTACCATCTTATTTATTAGTATCAGAGAATATTTGTCATATAACCTTATCATATTCTTATTCTTATTTATTTTGACAGCAACACATAAAATATCTAAAATAAAATGCACAATGACTACATAATCTTGCAATTGTCACTCCTAATAGTCGAACCCATAATCTTTGATTAGTGTGAAAATACCACTATAAAAACTAATTTACCACTACACCAACCCCATCCTTCTCTTTATTAAATTATATATTAGATTATATTTACATATTACAGTTTTTTCATTTAAACATTTCAAAAATGGTTTTCGTTAGAAAAATTATGTTCTATATATAGTTTAGTAAGATTTAACATTTAACAAAAGAGGTGTAGAAGTTATGCTGGACCAAATATCTTAAATGCATGACAAGAAACCAGACTTAATTAAGAAATTTAAAATGTTTTACATTAAATTTTTTTGTCGGTGGGAGCACACATAGTCTCTGGAAAACGTTTAGGTTCTAGCCTTTTCAGGCACGTGTAATAAGGTTAAATAATTGCACAATAGTCCCCACATTTAGTAAGTGTTGTCAATTCCATCTCCATACAAACAAAGTAGTTTGCCACCAAAGGATGATCTATTATTCTTAAAACGGTTAACTCACACGATCTTTAATTATGCTTTGAAATTTAGAACTTTTTTGAACTATAAGAAATTAAAACTCATTTTCATTGAAAAATAATTTTCATTTTTATGTATCTTAGTATTGCTAGGTCGCATTTCTATTATCTGGTTTTAAAACATTGAATTAAGTTTGAGCAATTTCGTTGGTCATTGTGATATCTCTTGATATTAACTTGGATCACAAAATTATAACTTATTTCTCAAAAAAAAACATTTTTTATACCCTTGATATCTCTTTATATTAATTAATACCTACACATAACTTACATATGAAAAACACAGAACCCGAGTCAAGTTCTTATACTCGAATCTGGCTCGTTATATATTTGAAGTTTGTTATATATTTGAGTCGAATGAATTTTACTATTAATACAACTTAGACCACCTCGAATGAATATTTTGGATAATAGGAACTTTTTTATTGCCCTGTTATAGAGATTTAAAAAAATATTTTTAATTATATCTTATGCTATTCGATCTTTTTTAGTTTCTATTTTTCTTTATATATCATTCTTTGTTTAATTAAAAATGTTAAGACATAATAAATACCCATTGTAAGATTAATTAAAATTTCCCTAACAAAATGTTATTAATAGGTGAATTCCAATTAAGAATACTTATTACTTTAACTCACTAATATTATTACCCTCATATATATAACACAAAGGAGATTCTTACTGACGAAACAAAGTTGTAATTATTAATATACAAACATAAATCTTTCATATTATGCAATAATCTAATTTACCATTGAGTGCATTGTTGAATTTACATTTCAATTAAATTTAATTCGAATAAAATGTTTAAAAAGTACTTTCAATATAAATTAAGACGAAAAAGGAAATGAAAGAAATGTGGTTGTGAATGAAGGCTTTATGTTTGGTGTTGGTGCAAGTCAAAGACAAAAGTGCCCACACCAATCTTGAGATGATCTTGATAGTGAACTCTAGTAAGTTTGGTATGTTTGTAATTTACTTCTTATGGTAGGGTATACTTGTCTTTTCAATCAAACATTGATTATTATCATGTGCCAGAGGGAGCAATATGATTTTTAGGACCACTTACTCTAAAACTTCAACTCACTATACACCGACACAATTTTAATAACTACTCAACATCCAACTATTAGCATGTTGTTGAGTAACAATAAATAATTACTTCTTTTTTTATTTATAACAATCTGGAAATTATATATTTCGAATTAACAATAGGCCAATTATACTATTTTTGAACGGCAAAGGTAGATTTTATATATCATACTTGTTTGAGACTAGCAAAAACACTAACTAGTACCCAAACTTAACCACCAAGATCACAATTTACAAATTTACAAATTCACAAATAAAATTGAAATCACATCACATTCACCACTCCAACCATGAAATGTTTGCTATATGTCTTATCCGAAGAAAAATTGTAACTTCAATACCTTTGACGTTTTTGTTTTTGTTCACTGCCCCTGTTGTTAAAAACTTTTTCGTTGCGGGACATTTAAATACTCCTCATGGTAGTTAAGAAAATCATTTGAAGGAATTTTTTGAGATAGCTTAGCTTAGACTCCATCTGGATATTGTAGTATTTAGGGGCGTGCAAAAAATCACAATAATCGAACAGTAACTGAAATAACCAGCGAAACTAAACAGAAAAAATTAAAATTAATAAGAAACCAACGATTTGGTTTGATGGTTCTTTCAAAACAAATTTTTTCGGTTTGCTTTCGATTTTACTTGTAACAAAAACCTAAAAAACCAAACCGAAACCATACAAAATCAAATTTATAAATTTAAAGGTGTATTTATACACTTATAAACATGATTAGTCCATTCGTTACTTATGTAACTCATTTTTAAATTTTTTTTGAATATTTAAGTTTCAATAATAATCTCTAAACTTTTTAGTTTGAATTGGTAGACTATAACATTTTATTGAATATAAAATATTGTACTTTATGAATTACAATTCATTTTAATATCAAGTAACTTAAATGAATCTATAGATTATATTAAAATATCTAAAGTTTTTTTTTATTTAAATTCATTACTTTTAATAAATTTATTTTTTAAAAACTTGAACCACAAATGATAAAACCAAAAAAACCAAAACCGAAATGAAAAGAGAAAACCAAAAACCGAAAAAACAAAAAACGAACGATTTAAAAACCTAGAAATCAAAAAAAAAAAAAAACAAAAAGAAAATGATCCATGCATACCCCTAATAGTATTTCCGCCACCAAAGAACACCACATCCAATGTATCTTGCACAATAGACTCACCACCTTCCAAACATCCCTTGAAAAGTCTCGCATTACCATTAAACAGTGTGGAGTTGGTAAGTTACTCATATAACTCTTATAACAAAATTACTTTGTTTTACAACCACCCATTCCAATCAACATGATCCCCAAATCTTCTATAGCATCAATCCATCTAGCCTCGTTAGTTCTTTTATCGGACTGCGGCAACATGATCCCCAAATCTTTACAACATTGGGCGACAAAAATATTTTAGACCAAACCAACGCTGTAGAAAAGAAAATAATTCACATAATGGTTTTTTGTCGGTCCAATTTTCCAACTAACACAATACTTTGTTCCCTGTACCCACCGCACATTTAATTCTTAAATTCTTCTAATTAATTGACCTTTCCCAAATTCATTCTCGGTTGAGCATATATTTACCCCGCCACGTAGCATTTAAGAGCATTCACAACCCACCCTCCATCTTTATCTTTATAATTACACTAAAAATTATTTTTTTTCTCTCTCATTTTCAATAAAATAATATTTTTTGATACTTTTATCCTTACATTTTCTCTCTTCTTTTCAATAAAATAATAATAATATTATTATTTTATTATTATTATTATTATTATATTATTATTATTATTATTATTATTATTATTATTATTATTATTATTATTATTATTATTATTATTAGTATTTTTATTATTATTATTTTAATAATAATAATAATAATAATAATACTATTATTATTATTATTATTATTGTTATTATTATTGTTATTATTGTTATTATTGTTATTATAATGAAATAATACTAATAATAATAATAATAATAATAATAATAATAATATTATTATTATTATTTTATTATTATTATTATTATTATTATTATTATTATTATTATATTATTATTATTATTATTATTATTATTATTATTATATTATTATTATTATTATTATTATTATTATTATTATTATTATTATATAATTGAATAATTTCAACTCATGCATCCTATATTAGATTTTAATATTATTTTACTTCTTTAAATAAGTTAGTATATTATATTTCCATACTTGATAAACAAATTTGAAAATTCAAACCGGACAAAAAACCCTTTTTAGTATGTGTATTTAAGATTAGTGATGACTAAGAAAACAACCAAAATAGGTCTCTACTGATTTTTTATAGAAACTTTTTAACGAAGTGATCACGTGTATCTCCATGCCACTTTTTGATGTGTAGCTAATTGAGTTTTAAACCATTTTGTCTCTTAGTTGAGGACTTGTGTTTGTGACTTCAGGTACATATTTTTGTGTGTATATGGGTTCACTTGCATGTAGACTGTCATGTATGTGTCTGCATGTATTTACGTATTTTCTAGACATGTTTCTATAATTTATATTTGTTTCTATGGTGGAGAATTCTCGTCGCTAACCTTAAAATCGTTTTCTCATTCTTAACTTTTATGTCAAGATTATAAACCTATATTTTCGTTTTTATAATTTGTTTATATAGAAATAAATAATATTTGATCAATATATATTGTTATTTTTTGATTTATTTAACTTGAAATAATTAAACAGAAAATAATAGAATACATGCTTATTATTGATATGACAATAAAGAATCACAATGATGGATTTTGCGTAAACGTAGAGTGCTTTTAAATGTCGTCATCCTTGTATATATTGATGACTAAAAAGTTGTTTTCCTAATGTTAGTTTTTCATATCAAATTTAAGATGATTGCTTAACATTGGAGGGAGTCAATCTTTTCTCATATCTCCTTCACAAGCACTCTCTCTTTGTTACATAAATGACATCACTTTTTGTTATTCTCTTGATAATTCTCATTTAATCATAAAAATGTCATCATCCCTTGACACTCCCTCTCTTAACGTACAAGATGTATAGCATAATATATGTGTGCACATGCAAGATCTTTGCCGCCCCTCCTTATCTTACCTTTGTCGTGCCCCGCCAAAAGTAAGTCATGCGATGCTTACTCTCTTCTTCTTCACGTAAGCGTCGCATTATATTTTTTTCATTATCTCTCTTACTCTAATTTAATCATGAAAATGTCCCACACCCACCGTAACACTTTTTCTCCTAATGTATACAAGATCTACAACACTGTGTGTCCCACACTTATTCTCATAATTAACGTACAAGATGTTTTTCTTTTCCATGGACTCTTTTTAATATATTTGCTTACGGGATTCAACCCCGATATAAGGATTAGATCAAATAAACAGTTCTTTTTGTTTAACAAAGATACTGTACCTTTGATTAAGGAAATCAATGGTTAATATTATAATGCTGAAAAATTGAAATTCCCACAATTGCTGATTTTCTTGAGTCCCACCTTTTAAATAACGTCGATAACTTTTTTGGACAATGTTGTTTTGCTAAATAAATAATGTATAATATTGAGTATTTTTATATTTAATATGAGTTTTAATATTGCTATATAAAAATGCATTTAAAAAACAATTGAAACAATCTGTTAGTTTATTATGTGAAAATTATGTTGTTTCACTATATGGTAAAATTATGTTTGTTTACCATTTATAAGTATAGTGTCTTACCATAATAATTGTGTTGATACCATTATAACTGTTACGTTTCACCATCATAGTGAAAACTGTAATATGTTTTGTAAAACACACAATTGTATCATATAATTATGTTATATTTTTGCATACATAAATTGATGCAAATACCAAACTCGCTTGATAAAACAAACAATATTCACGTGGCATGTTCTCATTTCTTTTTATCCTTCATTGGCAAAACCCATTTGTTACATGAACCTACCGATATATATTGGGAGGATCAGATCCAAATTGGGTTTTACTTAAAAAGCATATAAACCATACAAATTGAGTTTTACCTAAAAAAACATAGAAACTAACGTTGTGCACATGCCACATAAGATAAAAAAAAAAGGGTTGGAGCAACATTTATAAAATAGTTGACAATTGTTGAAATTTGTTTTTATCAAGATCCACCATTTATTTAGACGTAAATAGTTTTTTATGTGAAATTATATTCTAAAAAATGTTATAACATAAAATCGAGTAATTTTTAATTTTTAATTTGAATGTAGTATTGTTATATTTAAATGAAAATTGCAATTTATTAGAAAAACATAATGCATCATGCAAATATTGTGTTGTTATACCATTAAACGGTGTTGTATTCATCATTATAAATGTATTGTGATACTTCTAATATATTTTTTAACTTTGCAACTACATAATTATATCATTATAACAACATAGTTATATAGTATATAGCCACAGTTATAAGTGGTAAAAATAGTTAACTTTATAGCATATATTTGTATTATTAATTTCCTATGCGTATTATTGATGCAAATAACCCTCTCTTATGGAACTACCAACGTACACATGATGCATTACCCTTACATCATACATTTTTAAGGCAAAACCTACATTGTATTAGAATTGACCCGAAACACACACAACAAAGATACACACACACACACACACACATATATATATACACATATATATTTGTGTGTGTGCTCATATATACATGCATACATGCATATATATATGCATATGGTAATATCTAGCTTCTGGGAATTTATGGTTTTGTATTTGGTTGCTCGACTGGGAACATATTACGAGGTCACCTATCTCTACATTGTCCCTACTTAAGCATGATTAATTGGGAAGTTTTTATTTTATTTACAGCCAATGCACCTATAACATCTAGTTTGAGCACACCATCTCTTCAGTCCATGTCTAATATTATGATAAATGTCAAAATAATACTAATATTATGAATTTGTGGATAGTGACAAAGTTAAAGAACCACTTTTTCTTTCACTTATCAATATTTGTAAACGAAAACAAAGTATTGTCTAGATAATATAAAACTATTTGATTAAAAAAATTAGAAATTTATATGTCTTTAAAATGGTACTTTTCAGTGAACTCGGATGAATGCTTGATGACAAGAATGCAAGAGATGTCACTTGACTACCACTTTAAAGTGGAACAAGAAGTTGGTTCTTCTACTTATGCATTCTTTGGATTTAATGGTAGGTTTGTATTTAAACATACATATATTTTTAAATAGACAGTGAAGATATTTATATATGTAGGGACCGCTGGAGTTTGGCGCATGTCTGCTATAAATGAGGCAGGAGGCTGGAAGGACCGAACCACAGTGGAAGATATGGATTTGGCGGTCCGAGCTAGTCTTAAGGGATGGAAATTCTTGTACCTTGGTTCATTAAAGGTAAAATGCATGCCTTTGGGATAAAAGGAATATTCTCCGTCATTAAAATGTTTCACTTGAATGTCTAATGTCCAACATAATGCTTTGCCATTATAATCATTCAAATTTTCTATATTGTTACATGTATAGGTTAAGAATGAACTGCCAAGTACATTAAAAGCCTATCGTTACCAACAACATCGTTGGTCTTGTGGTCCGGCTAACCTTTTTAGAAAAATGATCTTCGAGATCATAAGAAATAAGGTATGATTTAAAGTAGCAGTTTAATTTTGGGATTTTAATTGTTTGTGTTGTGATGTTTTCACTTGTTACACAGAGAGTGACATTGTCAAAGAAGCTGTATGTGATGTACAATTTCTTTTTCGTAAGAAAGATCGTAGCTCATATTGTTACATTCGTGTTCTATTGTGTGGTTCTTCCGGCAACCGTAATGGTACCCGAAGTCATGATCCCAAGGTGGGGTGCGGTTTACATCCCAACTATCATCACTATTTTGAATGCAATTGGAACTCCCAGGTCATTTCATTTGTTGGTATTTTGGATTCTATTTGAAAATGTTATGTCCTTACACCGGACAAAGGCTACATTCATCGGACTATTTGAGGCTCAAAGAGTGAATGAATGGGTTGTCACTGAAAAGCATGGGGATTCTTCGAAGGTTAAAGGCGCAACAAAACAACTTAAAAAACCTCAATTCAAAATAATGGAAAGGTACATATGTGTTGTCTTAGTTTTGTGTCTACAAAATGATTATTTGTATATATAAGTATGTTTGTGTGTGTACATGTATGTAGACACACATTATACGCATGTGTATGCATATGTCTATGTATGTGACCTTTTATTTCATGTACAGGATTCATATGCTAGAGCTTGGTGTGGGTATTTTTCTTTTTACGTGTGGTTGCTACGATTTTGCCTTTGGGAAATACCGCTACTTCATTTACCTATATGCACAAGCTGTAGCTTTCTTCATAATGGGGCTTGGTTATGTTGGCACTCATGTTTCCAACTCCTAGACGATGGTCATCTTATACTTCTATCATATCGTCGGTGATTAGCTTCATCATAGTAGTGTTGTTTGAAAATATGCTTGCAACGTAACTTTATTATTTATTGGTTTGCTTTTTTACTTTTTTTTGTGTATATAACTTTAAATTTTTAACACAAGTTTTTTCCATATTAGTAGGTAGGTTATGTATATTCAAAAAACAATTATAATGAAATATGCAGAGAATAAGATGACAGAAAAAAAGAATGTGTTACGTGTGGGTTTATCTATGTAACAAGTATAAGAACTTATTTGTATTATATTGTTATTTGTTAGATATGTTTGATTCAATAATTTATAATCTAAGCAATTAGTAAAATAGTAAATTACTAAATTCTTCATTTATGTATGTCGTAAATTTTGGATTAGATCCTTAATCTATAATAAGTACATAGAACTATTGGGTTTCATACATACGATTGAAACAATTTTCAAGAATGTAGAAAAATAAATATATATACGAACCGATTTAGGTCAAACCCTATATCACTCATTAGTAGTCTAGATGCAAACTTAGAAGAACAAAACCAACCATTGATAGGTTTAGAATTATACCTCTTAGGAATAAGACAGCTAATCAGTAACACAATCAACGAATCTAGTTGCAAGATCTAGTGAAACATTAAACCTCCAAACCAAACTTTTTTGATTGTAGTAATCGTCAAATGAATGTCCTAATCGTACCAGCAACATAAAACACATCAAAACGCGGCACCATAACACACTAGCGGTGGCAACAACCATCATGAGATTAGATGTTGGTGTGCAAATCACATTCTTATGTGATTTTGGTTTAGTCAAAGCTGACACTATTCATCACATCTAATGTACCTTAGAATATAATTCAAGTCATTTAATATGCAGATGAACATAAATACAATCATATGTGTTTTAAGTTACCTGTATGTGATGGTGTTCATCGCATGTGATTTGCCTTGGAATAATTTTGGATTTAGTTGTGAACCAAGTTCATCTGCATCTAAGCTATATCACCAGTTGTTAGTACTATATCCCATAAGTGATAAAACTTAGATTTTTTTTTATTTTAGTTCATTAGTATGTAGTTTACATATGCAAATGATATACTTATCCGCACATGACATTGTTACTCGTATTTGAATTGTGTTTGACAAATTTCAAAGATTTTGATATGAACCGTTTTGTGATCTTAAATGCATTGTTGGCCATATATGAAGTTCACATCCATGTATGAGTTCTTAGCCATAAATCCAATGCTTTGCCAAGCAAAATAGAGAAAAATGTCACACTCTCAAAATCCATATGCGGGCTTTTACCCCGAGACATGTGAATAAACTTGGATTGTAGTCATTACTTACTCGAAACGACTCTATATGAACTTTTAAAAGTAATTCTGAGAGTTTAATTTATTTAAAATACTACCGAAGCATAAAATGAATATTCAAACCCCATAACATTTAAGTGTAAATGCACAAAACACACACCCAAAATCATTGTTTAAAATGTAATGTAAAAACCAAACTTCAGTAAATTATCGTTCGAATGCATGCTTGACTCGTGTTGTGCTCCTATATGCACTTGTTGTTAGAGACCAAAGAAAAGCATACTAAAGTGTCAACAAAAAGGTTGGTGAGTTCAAGAGTTTATAGGTAATCATAAAATATCATTTGTAAAGCATAAGTAAGTGTACAGAAATAGATAACTAGTTTAAATCAAAGGCAATGACAATAGTGATTTTGCGATCGAAGCTGACTGTGTTCATTTGTTTGCCTTCACCCATGAAAAATTGAGTCTTGATAAATGTTATTCATTTAGGATAATGTTTCACCTGCTTGACCTCCAGGTGGGACTTGTTAGACCCAGTAGTACCACCCAATATTTTTCACTAGTTTCTTTAATTACTTATCCAAAAGTATAAGGGCTTTCAATGGTATATTACACTATGTTCATGCTATACACAACTTATAATAAATAAATCATTTGTAAAAAGCTATACTTTCTCCCCCAAATGGAGTAGGTAAATGGGGAAGGGCACTGAACTCACCGGAAGCGTATGCGAAAAGAACTGAAACCTGACGATGGATGGATAGAGAACCCGTCAAAGGTTACCTAGAATACTTGAATACATAAGTACATGCAAGACAAGATAGGTTAACAAACCCCAAGCATTCAATCAATCTCATTGATTTAAGTAATTTTGAAAATATTAACCCGTTTGACCCAACTAAGCCATTTGACCCGTTGGTGGCGTGTTAAGTGAAATCTTTTTTGCTCAACTTTAATAATCCATTATTCATAATCTCAACTCAAACTATTCACATATAGCATATAATGAATCCTAAATCTAGCAATATTATGGTACTAGCATAAATTATCATACAACACATACAAATCCCAAACAATAATCATCATGTACTTTGTAATCAGAAATAACTCCCAAATGTATCTAATCACACATAGGGTTTAACAATTCACTACAAGCCATGTGAAGTAACTTACTACTCCACATCCTAAACCACACCAATCCTATTATATAGGGGCCTCAGATCCACATGCGTGTATGATGGTCATTACATTCGCAAAGATGACTTATACTAGAAAGACAATATAAACATACCATTATAGCTTAAGTATTATCATCATAACATGAAACCCTAATTTTCTAGCAATAATCTAACATATTACATCACCACATCAACAATATACGCGCACTTAAACATCCCTTTTCCCATTGTAGCACCCATATGATCTAATCATTGCATTCCAATCTTTAAATGATCCCAATAACCAATCTAGCATGATTCTAACATGATATGCATGCTCAAAACATGGAATTTCACCAAACATGTTTATAAAATTTCCACTTGGGGAACGTAATATCCTATAACCCAATTTTCATCAACACCAATCATAAATCATCAATTACATGCCCAATCTAACTCATAGCAATCATAATAAAACAAGAAACATCATGAACCACAAAGAATTTAAAGTTTCTACTTTTAGTAAGGTATATATTAGACATTGAATTCATGACTTCTATTCATAATCAATGTAAATCATCAATAATAATATCTAACTAACACCATATCATTATCCATAACATAAATCTTATGTTATTTTTCAAGATTGAACTAGGGTTTGTTATTAGATCAAAAACCATGAAAACTAGTTCGAAAACTCACCTTAAACGCCCTATTGAACAAGAGTTGCACTTGCTAACATGTGGGATTGATCCATTTGAACCAAAGATAAATTATTATGTTGTTTGAAGCTTGATATCAAAAGGGAGGGTGCTTGGGGATGTTCTCGGCCACAAATGGGGGATTTGGGGGGTTTAGGGTTTGATTTTGGGTTTATATATGGTGAGGAGTTTTCCCAATTCACCGTATTGTTTTATAATTGTAAGAACTAACTTTTAAATATTTTTAATTTATTTTCTTTACTAAAATTTAGAGTCTCATAAACATATAACTAAACTATTAATCAAGTAATTACCATATCTCATTAACAACACATAACTTGCATAATCAAACGTGGAAATGTAAATCATAAAATAATATGCAACACATTGATTCACACAAACACATATTAACAATCAAAGTTTATTAATCAAGTTAATATTAATTAAACCAATATTAATTATTTTTTAAGTCACCAACGTTCAATGACAACTAATGTGTGCTTATGACACGTGTATGCAAGACTTAACGGAACTAAGGGAGTTTTGGTATTAGAAAATTACCGAATGTCACTGAAAAATAGCTGCATTTAAAATGAGACGTTATAAATTATTATTACCTAGAACGCTTACGCAACCACACAAACACCCACTTGTATAAGCTAATATTTACCCATACTCTAAGATGAATAGTTTTCTATAATGGTATATCATCTTAAGTTCAGCACATAAGTATGTATGTTCTAATCCGTGTTGAGCCTACTAGTGTGCGTGTGAGTATATTATATTTTTAATAGGAATTTTTTTGCATTAATTCAATCTTCAATGGTTTTTACTTATATTAAACTAAACATACAAAATGCAAGTGTACCTATCATGTGGTAATATAATAATGGTAAGAACCGAGTATCAGTTCGTTAACACTGAGTCTACTCAACAACCTTAATAATAGACTATCAGATTTAGGTTTTGATTTTGAGAAAATGATTAGTTTGTTTTAAGGTGACCAAATATTTTAGTTTTTAAATTTATAATTCAAACAAGTTAAAATATAAATAAAGATTGAGATTATTAGAGATAATTCAGTGAAAGAAGGCTATCATCCTAATTTAGGTTCCACTTTATTAGTTGTGATAAATTTTATGGTGTGGTTAAAGATATAGATTAATTTAGTTATATTAATGTTTCTAAACGTGAGCACCAGCACGGAGTACTCAGGTGTGTAGTGATAAGAAATGTTGCATTGAGTCACATACAACACAACCACGAGCCCTTAGTGATGTAGGTAATGTTTGTCCATCCTTTCAACAAATAAATTTTTAGAATATAACTTAATTTTAAAAAGGGAGTGGATCAAGTTTCTTTACAAAATACCATTAACTTTAAAAATTATAACAATTAATGTAGATTTCTCCAACTAGTAAAAGAAACCCATAAATGATCAAAAAATTATGGTGATATAATTTCTATTAATCATTTCTAGTTCATTAGCAATGAGTTTATTATAAAGGCTTGTTTCGTGAATTAAAGTCAGTCCATACGTGTTTGAAGCTTGTATGACATTCATAATTACAAATCATAAGTTTATAAAACTCTGTTCAAATGTAAATGGTACCCATCAAAAGTTAACATAAAATTATTGTAACATTAACATAACATAAACCACACCATTAGTATATCAAAAATTACATAAGTTTCATCAAATTTGAATGATAATAAGAGTTAGCTCATAATGAGCTTGAACATAACGATAAATATAGAATATAGTAATGAAATCATCGGTAAGTTGGGATAATCAAACCAGTGATCAACTACGGATGATTTTTAAACAATCCCGAGCTTCTTTTAAGTGTTGAATGAACCTCCAAGGCCTTCTAAAGACCTTCAAGACTAGATTTCCAAGAGAAACACCATCACTAACCTTTCCAAAAGATAACTTCAAAGTTGCAAATGAGCTACTATTTATAGGCTTTTTGGAGTGCTAAACACGAACTCGTGCCTTCCAAGTCTTGGCTCAATGCTAGTACGATATATGTAACAGTTGGTTGGTTCGTACGCATGGATCCTGTCGAGCTTGGCCTTGTGCCTTATGAGGCATGCCCTTGTGTTGGGGTGGGGCACACCCCCATGTTTCCTTGGGGCATAGGCCATCCTTGATTCATGGAAAAGTACTTTTTGTCCATTGTAACTGATAGACATGGGGTTGTGGGAATTTAGCACAAAGGGTGTGTTTCAAGCTTGGCATGGGGGCATGCATCTTGAGGCGTGACCTATGCTTGGATTATAGAGCTTAATTTTCTTTTATTTTCTACTTGTTTGAACTCCTTTTGTCCATCTTGTCTTTTTCAAACCTGAAAACAAAATTTAAATGATTGACGTATCAATTCATCACTTTTACTTTGTGGTTTTGAAATATTTGATGTGTAATTGACATGTTTTATATGCATAATATAAAGCACATAATCATCTCCACACTTGAACTTTGCTTGTCGTCAAGCAAAATCACTCAAAATGGCATCTCCACCAATAAACCTAATTAATCAAGATATTAGTATGTCTTTTGAGAAATATGCAAGCAAACTACAAACAATAAATCATATGTGGAATGATATCCTTTCAACCAATAGATTGGTTTCTAAAGATTTCTAACATGTAAAAATTCAAACTTCTCATAAGGTGCAATCAAACTTAGATATATATATATATATATATATATATATATATATATATGAAATTATAAATAAGATGAAGTTTGACTAAGATGTTCAATTGCTTAGTATGAATATGTGTGAAATCATATGTTTGGTAAGGGATCAAATCTCCACCTTTTTAAGTATTTTCTTGGATAAATCATTAGGTATTTGATGGGTTGTAACTTAGCTCAGGTTGGGGGTATGGGATAATGCTAAAGCCAATGATCTTTTCTTGTTTAATTTACATAAAGTAGAAGAAAAGCTATAAGAGGGTTCCCTCTTCAATATTTCAAGCTAGAAGGTATGTACTAACCCGAGGACTTGTTTATGGTTAGATTTTTAAGACCGTATTATATCTTCAAAAATTATACCTCCTTCTTTACCTGAAGATATATGTAACTACCTTTTGTAAGGGTCGTTCCGATTGAAGCCTAATAGCACCCAATTGGATAAGTTCTTTATACGTGTATTGGGATTTAGTTTGTTTCTTGCTGCATCTACCTTCTTCGGATCAATTCCAACTTTTCAGGCATCTTTCGTATCGTTATTCCTATCTCTTTACGACACTTTTTGAAATTCCAAAAAACGATGGAACCTGTTCTTTTTCTAATCATTTCTTTCTTGAATCAAACGTGAGTGTGAAAATTTTTTCACGAATTTCCATATAAGTCCAAGCTTAGTATGGTGAATACAACAAAGTAAATTAAAATCAAAGGAATGTTTCTAGCTATTTTAGGTCTAACCGATAAAAGACCAAATTTTTCTTTTTCTTTTTTTCTTAAATAAGCCAAAAATGTACCTTTAACAAAAACGGGTTTTGTTGAAGCTTTTTGGTTTAGTAACTTAACGGTTTTGATGATGAAATATGACAATGTAAGGTACGGATATTTGAAAAATGGTTGAGGCTCGAATTTTAGGTTTTCCTATTGCCTAAATCATGTTGATGAAGAAATAGTTATAAGATCATGAAATACATACTCAAAACAAGTTATAAACGTAAGGCACCCTCAATATATCCACAATGAAAGCAAAAGTACAAAAATGCATAAACATAAAACTATTTAAGGCTAAAAAATATGCTCACACAAACGGTTGGAATTGGGTATATGTATTTCATTTTACATGTTTGAATATTTTCACCACTCGTGTTGCTTTTTGGATATCACAAAAATACATTTTTAAGGTTATTTGGCCTTTATTTAATTTGCATACTTATATTTAAAAACATATATTTATGCTTTTTTTTATCAAAAATTGTTTAGGTTTCGTTGTTTTTGCCACAAAAATTAAAATTTGAGCAAATTTTTGCAAAAGTGTGAATCCAAGGATCGCAATCAAGAATTATCAATATTAGATTGAGTTCTAATAGCGATCGGGAAATTATCACTATTAGTTGTTTGATTGATTGAATATGTAATAACAAATGTAATTGAATATTCAAATGAAGAATAGAACAATAAATTGCAATGAGAGAATGAACACGATTTGATTCAAATGTATTTCATTAAAAACACTGATTAATGATTACAAAAGAATTCAAACAGTAATTGCTAAAAATGATGATGTTTGTTGATGATTTTGGTGTAATTGATGTGACGGCTGCTAGGGTTTTCGTGATCATATTGATTGACGTATATTGTTGGGTGTCATCAAAGTGTGAGCTTATACGTTGTATTTATAGGCTCAGGGATTTACTGCTAGGGTTACAGTAAATCTCTTGGAATCAGTAACTTTCTTATCGTGGTAAGAAAGTTACTCAGAGAATGTTATGATGTAACACTCTGACTGAGAAAAAGTCATCCGTAGAAGTTGACTTTATGACATCACTCAGTGATTGACTTGTTGACTTGATGTACTTGGTGAAGTACAATCAAGTGTTGGTCTTCCGTAGAAGTTTTGCTTTCCGCAGGAACTTTGTCTTCCGTAGGAGTCTTCACTTCATTGGAATTCAAGTTGTTCATCCGTAGATCTTTGATCAATCCCTTGATCTTCATCCACTGAGTTGTTCTTCCGCAGAAGATCTTCGGATGTACTTTGTGTAAGAACATTATCTACGGAAGAACACACATGTTCATCCGTAGATATTTCTTACACTTGGTCAAATTTTCATGAAATTTGACTAATTATGGTGTTCATCCTGCAATCACATATATAAATCAACATAGTTATAGGTTAACCTGTATATATAATGCATACAAAATTGATTAATTTAAAAGAATTTATTACAAGAGATTGATTAAAGTGCTAAGCCTATACAAAAGATCTAGATCTATTGTTCCTAGATCTAACAATACTCCCCCTTAGGCTTAGCAGCTTTGAGATCAGCTCTTCAGGCTTGTAAGATCTTTGACTTTTGCAATAATCTTGTTATAAAAGTATGAGACTGCAGCCTTCTGGTCATCATACTTGTACTTAATCTCCATCTTGCTGATTCTCTTTAGAGTTTCAAAACTTAAACTCAGAACATCTTCTTCAGTAGTAAGGGTTTCCAAAATACTGTTGTTGTGAACTATCTCTAGTTCATCTTGTTCAGAGATTCTAAGTTCAGATACTTCTTTGAGTTGAGCTCCAATTAGCTGACCTGCTTCATATCTCCTTCTTTTATATGCCTTTGCATGTAATTTGTCAATTACTTGAATTAAGTGCACATACAGGCATAGGTCATTTTGACCTTTTTTATCAGTCAGCTTGGGAAAGTACTTGTCATGTAGATATGAAGTGTAACTGGGGTGAAGAAGTTTGATTTCTATGGAATCAAAAATTCTTATCCTTTCAGCTTTCTTTTTTTCTTCATTCCTTAGCAAAACTAACTCTTTTGTTTTCTCAACATATCCCCATTCAGTTATGGGGAATGTATATTGATTGCCATCAAAGATCTTTACTGCTGCTGTTTGTCTGTTTGAGTTCATCATCAATCAATGTAGAGAAGTTGGATTTTGATCTTTTCTACCCTTGCTTTCTTCTTCTATGCTCAGCATCATCTCTTTTTGCCTCTTTAATAACATCATCTTTGAACTTTGTTTTTAGTTTGCTCACTGATACAGAGAAATCCCTACCTCTTGGGTGTATTGGGTAGTTGGAGATGATTAGGCTTTGAAGATCCTTGATGTCACATTCAGGTAGGCACAGTAATCTTTCTACATCATGATAGTATTCAATCCTTCGTGATGTTCTTTTAATAACTGCACAATCCCAGTCTGGGTCATATTTCCAGGCCATGATCCTGTTATCTTCAACAGACCTGGGAGTTGTGAGATGATCGTATAGTTCTATCAAAGTTGATTTTTGTTCAGTAATCTCCCTTACTGTAGTGCCCAATGGCCATACCTTTCCAGGAATCACTTCTCTTGGTTCTCTGATGAGCTTTTCTATTCTTTTGTTTTGATCTTTGCTTTGAACAGTTATAGGTTCAGCAGAAATTTTGGCTTGATAATCATGGGAAGGATTTGGAGCTTCAGTTCTGAATCTTACTCAAGTTTCTAGTTCAACCTTCATAACATGCTCCATCATTCTCCTTAATTCCCCCACTGTCCTTCCTTTCAACTTATGCATTTTGTAGTTATGTCC
Organism: Flaveria robusta; assembly: GCA_025506415.1. NCBI lineage: Eukaryota > Viridiplantae > Streptophyta > Magnoliopsida > Asterales > Asteraceae > Flaveria > Flaveria robusta. Next base: position 5,402,088 of record CM046473.1, read on the forward strand.
TTGTAACCAACATGTCATATTGTATTTGCTCAATTTAGCTGTATCACAATGACCCAGCTCTTTCTTTGTTTTCTCAATTGACTGATATTCTATGAAGGTTTCATAATTACAGTTTGGAATCATAAATCTTGCAATCTCAAACTCTTTAAGAACTTCCTTCATCTCATTCATACTCAATCTTTCAACCATGTCATAAGGAAAGCCATGGTTGATCAGAGTCATGAACATGGCAGATTCTGGTCTTTCTTCCAAAATGTCTGCTGTAGTCATCAGTTTTTCTTCCTTTTCTTCTTGTTTCTTTGGAGATTCCATCTTGGTCAGCTCATTCCATTCTTCATCACTCTCTTCTTTAGCATGGGTCTTAGCCTTCACAGTAGATAAATCTACTGAAGGAGTAAGTTCAGGAGACATAAGCTTTGATCTTTTTGGTGAATCTTCAATTTCAATCACTTCCCTTTTGAATGCTCCCTAGTACTTTCTTTTCCTGTTGTATTGAATGATGGGCTTTGATGCTTTAGCAGATCCTGTTGTTGATTTTGTTGTTGGAGCACTTGCTTTAAGTGCATGAATTCTCTGTTTCAGCTCATCAATTTCTTGATCTTTCTTTTTTAGGATCTCTATTTTGTTGCTCAAAGAGTTGTTTGTTTTGTTGACCTCGATCATCAGCTGCTCCCTTTCAGACTTCTCTTTTTCACATGCTTCTTTTAGTTCATCCACCAACTGATGCAGAGCATCTATAACCTCATGATCAGTTACAACATCTTCCTTCAATCTTTTAATTGATGCTTCTTGTTTGATCAACATCTCCTCCTTCTCCCTCAACATTCTTTTTAATTCCCTTATTCTTTCCAGTCTCTTGTTAGACTTGATTATCATTTTGTTGTACTCAGCCACCAAATAACTCTTGCTTACATTAATGTCCTCATCACTTAAGTCATCTTTGTGATAGGCAATAACATCAACATAGTTTGCTTCCCCTTCATCTTCTTGATTAAATTCAGCAATTTCAGCATTATCACCTTCAGCTGGAGCTATACTTGCAGAGCTTGAGCTATAATCAACTGCTACATTTGCTGGTTCTTGATGAGGTTGGAGTTGGTGTTGAGCATCAGTTGTCGGTGAAACTGGTTCAATGTCATTAGAGAGAACATGAGTTTTAGATTGGCTGATTGAGAGTGGAACAGTACTTGCTTGGGAGGCTAATTCTGTCTCTCCAGAGTGAACTGAGACTTGGGAATGAGTAGAAGAAATAGGTTCTGTATGGACACTTTCAGGTGATTGATTTTGTGGTGTTGGTGTTTGTTGGTGAATGGGAGAGATAGGCATAGTGTTTTCACTTGAGATGGGTACGGTGTTTTCACTTGAGATGACCACGGTGTTTTCACTGACAGGTGATTGAGGTTGGGGTGTTGAAAGTTGTTGATGAATTGGTGATTGAGGGTGAGAGTGAGTAACTGGCTCAATAGTAGCAGGGGAGCTATCCTGTTGATCATCATACACTAGCTTTTGAGGAATGTTGGCATTAGGATCAGCCACATGGGCAAACATGGGCATATCTTCAACTTCATACTTCCCACTGATCTTATTCAATACAGATCTTCCTAGATGAGCTTGTACAAATACATCACCAACTCTTTCAATCCCAGGCAGCTCAACATTAATGATCAGTTGAAGGAACCTCGGAAATATGAACATCTTGTTTGGTTTCTGTACTTTGACTTGATCACATAAACAACCAAAAATGTATTTTGCGTAATTGTAGGTCCTCCCTTCAATTATTCCAATGATTCCAGAGGAAATATGCCTTGAAAACCTATCCAATCCTGATTTCCTATTTGAGATGCACTTCAGGTAAGTGTGACACAGGAATCAGTAGGGTTTGCACAGTCTCCCTTTCTTGATCTCTCCTTTATCATAATCACCATCATACCCAATCAGATAGAACATCCTTTCTATGTATTCGTTCTCAAACACATCAGGGTGACCTGCCTCTTATTCTCCTAATTCTAGCACCCTTCTAATGATTTGTTCAGTAATCCTCATCCTTTCATTCATCACCACAGCAACTATTACCTCACTATCTCCTTCTTCCTCTACTACTGCTGAATTCCAGAAGTCAATGATGTGTTGTTGATGAATCATCGGTTTTGCTGTCAGTGCATAGAACAGCCTTGATCTTCTTAAGTATCTGATGATATCTCGACAGCCTTCCGACACAGCGTCGTCAGCATTTAGAAACGCACATACGTTGTGCTCTCTAGCGAATCGATTAGCCATCTATACATAAGAATGAACAAGTTTAGGTTAGAACACAGTAAGAATGCGAATAGTTTTATCGATAATAATGAATCAAACAGTTCATTATTGATGATTATGATATGTTTTACCTTGAAAACAAAGATCTAAAATCAAGTTTAGGATTTTGTTTGATGTTTTGATTTTGTATTTTGAATGTTTGTGGAAAGGGGGAAGAAATTTTTTATAGCTCTGAAAAAGTGCTCTGAAAAAGTGAATAATGAACACTTGATTCAAAAACATCATTTATACTCCCTCGGACTTATTAATTTCATTTATTAAATGAAGTGGGTCCCTCTTCCTTTATTACCCTTCCGTGGAATTTATTGTTCCTCATATTTTAATTCTTCCGAAGGATTCTTCCGTAGGTCATCTACGGATGCCTAAATTTGATTTTCCATAGGATACCAATCCATGGAAATAAATTATACTTTTAAAATATAAGCACGTCCGCAGGTTACCAATCTACAGATGATTATATTTTAATTGCATCACGTTTCGCACTGTAGCATCTGCGGAAGTACAAATTTGCACTGTAGCTTTTGCTGAAGTACAAATTTTGTATGATTCTAACAAAATGCTAGAATCATCTGTTGTTTTTGAACCTTGTTGGCTTTATCTACATGGCAAATGTGCAAGAAAAATTTAACTTGAAGAACCTCATGTATCCAACAGCCAAGTTAGTGCTCAAGTTCCAATTCCTTCATTTGACTTTTTGATTTTGACAATTTAGATTACATTATTTCATGCATTGACTACTCCCCCTAAATTTGTGATTAATGATGAACTGATGCATTTTTCAAAAATTTATCTGGGAAATAGCATGAAAGACATTAATCTATCCAACAGAACTGAAAGTAACTTAACTATATTTATGAACAAAAAGAATGAATAACAAACTTATGTACAAGCATATATATACATATAATAGGATCATACTATGACACTAAGCACCTTCCTGTGTTAATTTGTTTGATTAAATGAGACCTGAATCTAGTGCTGATTGCAAGTATGGTGTTCCACATAAATTCAAGCAAGAGTATGTTGTCAACTAGGCATGCTGATTATCATGTTTTGATGTTGATTAAAGATAGACAATTATGAGTTCCACATCCAAGTCACATTAGAGTTTGTCCTCCATTTGTGAGTCAAAACATCACCTTTTCACACTTTTAATCTATGTACTTTAAGTTATAAGTTCTATCTTGAGATGTATGTTACATCTTATTAATGCATTGATGCAAAAGCTCTGAAGTTAATATACAGTTGATCACAATGGATTCTTTTGAGAGCTGAGATATGATCATCATCAGGTCACCAGATCTTTACTTTCGTAAAACAGAGGTGCCTTCAACCCAGGCTTTTGTTTACACAAAACAGAGGGATGATGAGGATCATAATCTATTCACCAGTTAGTTACAGATGTATACCAAGGTGTTCATAATCCCAGGTCTTTGTTTACACAAAACAAAGGGAATATGATTTGCAAAGATAGACATTATAAAGTGTTGTTACATAGTGTGCTTGGATGAGTGTTTTGATCACATCAGGATAAGACTTACTTGCTTGATCCTCAAAATGGAATTTTCCACAAACAGTCATCTTTTCATTATGTTATGCATGCACTTAGTGTAGTTTCCACTCAAGCTGAACCTACTCACATATCAAAGCACTTCTGATCCGTCTGTAGAAAGAGTTAAAGACTCAGGCAGGTAGCTAAGACATAGTGTACTATCATTTCCCATCAATATGGACTGCTAGATTTGAAAAACAAATAATTAAGACATTCTTTTTGTATTTTTATATTGTTTTATGAATGTTTTTGGATTTTGCATATGAACATATACATGGACAGACTCATGCTTTTCAGTTGGCAGATGATTAATCTAAGTTAATCATGCCCAAAGATTCAATTAGAAAATTAAATCTAACTGAATCAAAGGCTTTAGTGAATAAATTAGCAAGCTGATTTGTTGTATCCACTTTGATTAACTTGATTAAACCTTTTTCTGAGCAATCTTTTAGAAAATGGTATCTGATTTCTATGTGTTTTGTTTTACTATGTTGCACTGGATTTGCAGTGATGAACATAGCAGCTGAATTGTCTATATGAATTATTGTTTGAAGGAAATTGTAACCATAATCAAGTAATTGATTTTGCAACCAAAGAACCTGAGAGCATCCAGCTGAAGCAGCTATGTATTCAGCCTCAGCTGTGGATACAGATACATTTGTTTGTTTCTTGCACTGCCAAGAGACAAGCCTTGGTCCTATAAATTGACATCCACCAGTTGTGGATTTTCTGTTGTTGTTGCATCCAACATAGTCATATTTGAGTATGAAAAGAGGTTGAAATCTCCATCTTTGGGATACCATAAACCAAGAGCTGGTTTGCCTTTCAGATATCTAAAGATCCTCTTAATAGCATTCAGATGAGACTCTTTAGGATCTGATTGGTACCTAGCACAAACACACATAGCAAACATTATGTCAGGTCTGCTGGCAGTTAAATACATTAATGATCCTATCATTGATCTATACAATCTTTGATCAATTGATTTCCCTGTAGTATCAGGTACAATCTTTTCAATTATGGATGCTGGTGTTTTGCATGAAGAAGTATCAGCAAGATTGTACTTCTTCAGGATTTGATGAATATACTTCTCTTGATTAATGAAGATACCATCTTCTTTTTGATGAACTGGAAGACCAAGGAAGAAAGTTAATTCTCCCATTGAACTCATCTGAAATTCAGATTTTATCAACTCTTCAAAGTTTTCACATAATCTCTTGTTAGTTGATCCAAATATAATGTCATCTACATAAACTTGGACAACCAAGAGGTCTTGATGTTTTTGTTTTAGAAAAAGAGTCTGATCTATTGTTCCCTTTTTATATCCATGCTTGAGTAAGAAAGATGATAATGTTTCATTCCACTTTCTTGGAGCCTGATGAAGACCACACAAAGCTTTGTCAAGCTTGTATACCCTGTGTGGGTAATCAGGTCCTAAAAACCTAGAGGTTGAGTTACATAGACCTTTTCATTTATTTTCCCATATAAGAAAGCACATTTTACATCCATTTGGTAAACTATGAACTTCTTATGTGAAGCATAGGCTAGGAATACTCTTATGGCTTCAATCCTTGCAACTGGTGCAAAGACTTCATCATAATCTATTCCTTCTTCTTGGGTATATCCTTGGGCTATCAGCCTTGCTTTGTTTCTCACAATAATACCTCTGTCATTTAGTTTGTTCTTGAACAGCCACCTTGTGCCAATTGGATATTGACCTTCAAGTAGATCAACTAGATTCCAGACTTTCTGCTTTCTGAATTGCTGAAGCTCTTCTTGCATAGCTTCAATCTAGCTATTATCTTTCAATGTAGCTGTGATGTTGGGAGGAACCACTTGTGAAAGAAAACAAGTGAAGAGACAGATGTTGGCAGCTCCCCCTTTGCTTCTTGTGGTTCTTTCATTAAGATCACCAATAATGTTTTCTATTGGATGAATCTTATGAATTCTTGTTGTTGGAATAGATGCAACTGGAATAGATGATTTCAAGTTAGTCATATTCATTGATGGAGAGGGATTCAGCTGTGTTGGAGAATCAACAAAGTAGTCAAGATCTTCATCATTTTGATCCTCTAAGGCTGAATGATATCCCTCCTCATTAGTTTGTGAATTAGCAGTATTGTGAACAACTTCCGCAGGAGCATCTACAGATGTGTTTTGAACATCAGCAGGAGTTACAGGAACATCTACGGATGATGTTTGTTTATCTATTAAAGTATCTTCAGAACATGGAATATCTACTGATGTAGATGGAACATTTACTGATGCTTTATCCATATCTCCGGATGTTGGAGAAACATCTGCTGATGTAGAGTTAGCTACTGCTGATGTTATGGTGTTATATGCGGATGTGCCTGTTTGATCCTGTTTGATCATGATCTGCATTCTTTTGATGATATGAAGTGCCAGGATCAGAACCACTTGATGAGTGTATTAACGGTCTTGGAGGATCAGCAGATAGTGACACTTCATTCATGTTTGGAGGAACAAAAGGATAACATGTATCCGTAGAACCTGCAGTATTCAAATAACCAAAGTTAAATGAATTTGTTAATGCATCTATATCAAATAACCATGATGAACCTTTAACAGATGTTGGAAATAAAGATTCATCAAATGATACATTGGGTGTTTCTTCCATAATGTTTTGTTATGGAATGTAAACTCTATATGATTTAGATGTTGAGGAGTACCCAACAAAGAAACCATCATATGCTTTATCAGAAAACTTTCCCAATTGTTCTTTTATGTTTAAAACAGACACATGACATCCAAAAGCTCTAAGATATCCTATAAAAGGTTCCTTTTAAATAAGAGCTCATATGGTGTTTTGTTATGTTCTTTAACAATTAATGTTCTGTTTTGGACATTGCATGCAGTGTTCACTGCTTTAGCCCAAAAGGTGATTGGCAAATGTGAATCAGCCAGCATTGTCCTTGCTGCTTCAATCAGAGTTCTGTTTCTTCTTTCAGCAACTCCATTTTGTTGTGGAGTTCTTGGTGCACTGAATTATCTAGCAATGCCTTTAGTCCTGCAAAAAGAATCTAAAACATCATTAACAAATTCAGTTCCATTATCACTTCTTAAGATTTTGACTTTTGAATCAAGTTGATTTTCAATCTTAGTGATAAACTCCAGTAATATATTTGATGTTTCACTTTTATGTTTTAAGAAAAAGACCCATGTGAATCTAGTGAAATCATCCACAATCACCAAACAATATTGCCTTTTCCCAATGCTCATGACATTGGTTGGACCAAATAAATCCATGTGAAGCAATTTGAGAGATGTTGTGTTTGTGTTGATTGTTTTGGATTTATGTGACACTCTGTGTTGTTTTCCTTTATAGCATGAAGAACAATGATTTGAACAGTAGAATTCTCTTTTTGGTAAACCAATGACAAGGTCATTTTTCACCAATTTGTTCATGTTCTTCATATTGGAATAAGCAAGTCTTTTATGCCACAACTGAGATTCATCTTCTGATGATTTTGACAGTAGGCAAGTTTCATTGCTTGTGAGTGCAGTATTGTTCATATCCAAAACATATGTGTTTCCTTTTCTTGATGCTTTAAGAAGGATCCAGTCTTCTGGAATGGGAAAACCTGGCTTAAGAATGTAACAGTTAGTGTTATCAAACAAAGTGGTATAATTTTGATCACAAATTTGAGAAACACTCAATAAATTGTATTGTAAATTTTCACAATAATTCACTTTCTCAAACTTGAGCACACCATTAGTTACCATTCCTTCACCAATAATTTTTCTCTCCTTCCTTATCCCCACCAAATGCCACATAGGAGGCATTTTTATGTTTAAAATCATGGAGTAGTGAACAGTTTCCTATCATATGCCTGGAACAGCCACTGTCAATATACCACTTGTTATCAGTCCTCCATGCTTGTTCCTGCATATGTAAAGAAATCAATTAGAATAAGGGACCCAAGCCTTAATGATCTTGGGTTTGCCACTAGTATCTAGAATTGTTACTCCCTCATGAATGAGTCTTGAGGTTTCAGTGTTGATTTTAGATTCAATTGACTCACTATGTTTGGTTTGTGGTGAGGATGATTTTGTTGAAGATGAGCTTGTGGAACTTTGTTCTTGTTTCTTTTTCCCTTCTTCTTTCATCTTTTTTTTGTTAGGTTGCTGCTTTGAGTTTGATGATGAGCCTTGATTTAAGAAAGTTTCACCATCTTTTGCTTTTGATTGTGATATGTGAGTACCCTTCTCAAAATGATCAAAGAATGTGTCAACAGAATTGTCTTTCTTATCTGTCAAATCCACTTTCTTATGTGGTGTTTTGAGTTGAGGATGTGATTTCTCCTTCTTCATTAAAGGTTTACCACTAGCAGATGGTTGCTTCTTTGCTTTTGCCAACTTTTGTTTTTGCTGCTGCTTCTTAGGCTTTGAATCTTCTGAGTTATCACTTGAATAAGAATCAGATTCAGCTTTCTCAGATTGTTGCTTCTTTGTGCTCTTTGTTTTGTTCTTTTTGTTAAAATAACATTCCTGAGTGGAATGGTTATTTTTGTTACAAATTACACAATGTTTATTGAAGTAACAATCAGAAGTCATGTGATTGTTCATATTGCAAATGGAACAATAGCTGCTGAAGTAACAATCTTCAGTGTTGTGATTTTTCATATCACACCATTTACAATATTTTTCTTCTTCATCATTTTCATGAACTATCAGTTTCTTCTTCTTTTTCTGATCTGCCCTGACATGATATCAAAGGGTTCTTGTTTGGCAGTAACTGACTTTTGTTGCTTAGGATTCCCAGTCTTTTGTTGATTGACTTTCTTGATGTCTAATACATTTTGCTTTTGCTGATGAGTCACTGATTCAGCAGATTTCTTCTTCCGAAGATCTACTGCGGATGGAGTTTGGTCATTAATTTTATTCTTCCAGAGTTCTGCTTGAAGTAGAATGATCAGCATTTTTCTTTTTCTTCCGGAGATCTGCAACGGATGATTGACCAGCATTTTTCTTTCCTTCTACGGAAGAGACTTTTATTTCTTCCGTAGATGTGAACCTCACATCATCTTCACTTGATTGTTGTTGTTTGCTGAGTTCATGAAGCCCTTCATTCAGCTTAGCTATCCTCTTGCAGATGGTCTTCAACATGTTTCTTTGCTTAGGAGGATAAGGCAGCTTGGTTTCTTCAAGAAATTTAGGAATGATTGGTTCGAATGAAACATTCTTACCAATATCCATTTCATTCACACCTTTCTCAGCATGGTCATCAGTAGCATCCAAGTCATCACATTCATCATAGTCAAATTCTGAATCATTTTGTTTGATTGGTTCTGATTCAGATGACTCAGTTTCACTCACCTCAGAATTGTTATTATCACTTACCAACTGATTAATTGTTGTTTCAATTTTCGGGCATGGCACAAAATAATTTGACAAACTGTTTGTCATTGACTCAGGTAAGGGTGTATAATTATCATTTAGAGGGGGTGCAATAGCATTGTATCCCAACCCACACCTGTTCTTTGATTCAATATGAGAATTTAGCAATTTCTCATATTGCTGAGATGACAGTTGAAACTTCTAAAGTTTCACTTTAGTTGATGCATGACCAGACATTGATTTTGTTAAGGAAGTGGTCAAATGCTCAACTTGGGCTTTCAAGTTATAATTTTCAGAAACAAGTTTATCTAAATCTTTTTGCAAAGAGTTGATTTTGATTTGATAAAGTTTATGCTCTCTTAAATGAGATTCATTTAAAATAATTGTTTCTTTCACTTTATTTGACGGTTGTTGAGCATGGACTCTGTATCTTTCAACTTCCTCAACACATGATGATGAACACAATCTATCTCTTACCTCTCTTGCCATAGGTGGAACTTTGTTTTCCATATTTGCCATTAGAGCTTGATTTTCTTCCAATACCTCCTTCTCATACATGCTCCAGTCACATGTTCCATCTTGTAAGATTATCAACCCAGTCTCTTTTGAATTGCTTGGCCCTGATGAACTTGTGGTTGGTAGGGATGAGTTGGTTATCTGAGGTTGTCTATGCGATCTTTGAGATGATGATGTTGATTGATGAGATTGATGCTGATGAGTCTGATGCTGCTGATGTTGGTGATTCTGTCTCATGTCAGAAGTTGCTTGTTGATTGCACTCTCTTGAAAAATGTCCATAGAGATTGCATTTGAAACATCTTACTTTTGACTGATCAACACCAATTTTGGTTGTCTTTCCGGTTGCAGCTAAGTTTTTGTTTCTTCTCAGGTACTGTTTGGCTCTGTATGCTATCATTGCCATTTGCCATTGAAGATCCATTTCCTCTACTTCATCTGGATGGAGTTCTTCCAAATCTTGCTGGCAGATGTTAGTAGGAGTTAGAGTGCTTCCCAGATAAGCTTGAAAACTTGAGCTGAAAGCTGCAAATGCTGCTTTTTGTTCTTCGGAATCCAGAATCACAGTGATTGGCTCTGCTTGATTGTTGTTGGAGGAAGACTTTGCTGATGATGCAGGTGAATATTTCTTTTCATCAGATCTCCCTTTTTCTTTTGCTGACTTACTCTGAGTGGATGTTTTTGCATGCTTTGATGCATAGAAGCTAACTTCTTCCTCATCTTCACTCACAGTACAAGAGTTGTCATTATCATTGTTAGAAATAAAAGCACTTCCAGCACTTTTAGTTTCTTTAAACTGATAAGGGGTGACATGTGTTCGCACACTCTTGTTTCTTGACTTTTCATCCATTTCAAGAGCTTCTACTTTGGCCACCAAAGTATCTAAACCAATGGTTTTGAGATCTAGTGTGTTCTTGAACATGGAGACAGTTTGCTTCCAACTCTTAGGCAAAGTGTATAGCATCTTTTTGTTTAACTCCTCATTGGTATATTTCAACTCCAAGATGTTCATCTCGGTTACCAATTGCATAAACCTGTGGAGTTGTTGTGGTACTGATTCACCCTCAATATGATAAAATGTTTCATATTGAGAGCGAAGTGTATCCTTCCTTATGCTTCTGATTTCATCTCTCTGTGAAGAAATTTCCATAAGGAATTTGCGGTTTTGTAGTTCTCGCACCTAATCAGAATATCTTCAGGTAAGGCCATACTCAGCAGGCTGTAGGCTCTGATGTCAACTTTGACTCGTTTAACATCCTCAGGTGAGAGATCTTTTGTGTTTATGGGTTGATTATGATCTTTATAATCTGCTCCAAGAGCTGGAGGAATATAAGGACCTTCAGTTATTGACACCCATAAATCAGAATGTGTGTAATTCACATGATTTCTGAATTTTATCTTCCAGGATTTGAAATCAGCTTTGGTTTCCAACTTTGGAGGTTGATATGATGATCCACTGAAAGAGTTGCTCATTTTAGTCAAATGTTAATATTCAACTAAGCAAATTTCTGATTATGAATGAACCAATTAATGACAAATACTTGATTATTGACTAATTAAGTAGTTGAAGTCACAAATCAATCAATCCTCTTAATGATTATCAAAGGTGATACCAATTCGAGGATGTTTGTTGATATGTTTTGTTCAAATGAATTGAACACTTGTTGATTATCAATCAATAACGCCGATCTACGTTTCAATTAATTTTGAATGTAGATCAATGTTAATCGAGCAATGTAATACTACTCGTTGAACAATGAATCACGGTTTGTTGTTTTAGGAATGTTTTACACCAAATCGTTGATTATACTTCCTTCGTTATCTATTGATTAATCGATAAATTACTTGAATTAGAAGTATAACCTCTCAATTTGTTATGAACACCCGAAGGCAGTTTTACTTAAAATCAATAGATCTAAACAACAAGTTGATAAATCTAATGATATAGACAATCAATCAAACAATTCTAATACTGATAGATCAATTGATCTAAATCAATAAGCACTTGGCTCTGATACCACCTGTGAATCCAAGGATCGCAATCAGGAATTATCAGTATTAGATTGAGTTCTAATAGTGATCACGGAATTATCACTATTAGTTGTTTGATTGATTGAATATGTAACAAATGTAATTGAATATTCAAATGAAGAATAGAACAGTAAATTGCAATGAGTGAATGAACACGATTTGATTAAAATGTATTTCATTAAAAACATTGATTAATGATTACAAAAGAATTCAAACAGTAATTGCTAACAATGATGATGTTTGTTGATGATTTTGGTGTAATTGATGTGACGGCTGCTAAGGTTTTCGTGATCGTATTGATTGACGTATATTGTTGAGTGTCATCAAAATGTGAGCCTATACGTTGTATTTATAGGCTTAGGGATTTACTGCTAGGGTTACAGTAAATCTCTTGGAATCAATAACTTTCTTATCGTGGTAAGAAAGTTACTCAGAGAATGTTATGATGTAACACTCTGACTGAGATAAAGTCATCCGTAGAAGTTGACTTTATGACATCACTCAGTGATTGACTTGTTGACTTGATGTACTTGGTGAAGTACAATCAAGTGTTGGTCTTCCGTAGAAGTTTTGCTTTCCGCAGGAACTTTGTCTTCCGTAGGAGTCTTCACTTCATTGGAATTCAAGTTGTTCATCCGTAGATCTTTGATCAATCCCTTGATCTTCATCTATTGAGTTGTTCTTCCGCAGAAGATCTTCGGATGTACTTTGTGTAAGAACATTATCAACGGAAGAAGACACATGTTCATCCGTAGATATTTCTTACACTTGGTCAATTTTCATGAAATTTGACTAATTATGGTGTTCATCCTGCAATCACATATATAAATTAACATAGTTATGGGTTAACCTATATATATAATGCATACAAAATTGATTAATTCAAAAGAACTTATTACAAGAGATTGATTAAAGTGCTAAGCCTATACAAAAGATCTAGACCTATTGTTCCTAGATCTAACAAAAAGCTTTAATTTAAACTGACTATAAGCTATGTGTTAAACATGAACACCCTTTCAGACACTTGAAATTCACATTGTCCTCAGTGTGATTATCATTAATGATTAAATAGAGAATGGTAATTGAAAACTCCCCTAAAATCAAAGAGTTGAATGCATGTCGTCATTTTTTTACAGCGACCTTAAATGAGCTCAAAAGAAAGCATTAGGATTATCAAAAACATCACCAAATTAATAAAAACACAAAATTAAAAATCATAAACACATATAACAAAATAAAATGATATACAATATAAAAATAGAATGACACGAAACAATTGTACCTTAATTACGTAAATTTATACGATTTTCAAGGGCTTTATGGTGGGTTATCCCCCACTCGTGGTACATCCTACTTCTGATATAGGTTACATCATTGCTCAGCTCATAAAATATGTTAGATAGATGGTCAAACCGGTTCATAATTTGCTTAGAGTACTTGAAAGATTTGTGGACATAATTACATGTGGCCTGAGTTGCTCATATAGACCTGACATGGATGGAAATTTAGACGTACGTGAGCTCGATACCCCGAAATCTTCATGTTGTACTTCCTTGTCAAGGTCCATGATAATATGTGTAGGATTATTCAAATCCCAAACATATCCCCTTTAAATCCATTAAGCACGGATAAGTGACCATATTCATGTTGAGACAGATGATTAAATTAAGGAAACCTGGTGTAACTCCCTTGGTTCCTTTAGTATTAGCTCATAGAATTCATAAAGATTGACAATCTAGCTTCCATCAAGTAATGTGGTTGGAGCACCTACAACTAAATTTCTAGCAAACAAATGAAAGAACCAATAATCAATATTGCTTGGCTGATGATTCACCATACAATACAATTTGAAAAGATCCCTTAGGTTTACAACACCCTCGCTTTGACCACACACAGTAATCGAATGACATAGTAGAGGTGTATGTAATGATGAAATAGGTCCCTTATTTTTTTCCTTTTGTACTACTTGCTTTAAAATCCCTCCCAGATTCCTAAAAAATCCCACCACTTTATGGTGTTTTGCATTCTTCATCTAGAAAAGGATGGTAAGCTGGCATTTTAGATGCCACTACCTCCTCCATTTCTATTTCAGAACAAGTATCCAAGTGGACTCCAATTAAGGCTATAGATGTTGTATGCCATCATATGCCTATCATGAACGAGACTACCTTATCATCCCATAGATTTGTTTTGCTCATGTGAAACCTAAATGCAGTTAGGAACTCAAGAGTGAGTTCATGAACAGACTGACAGTCTTGCGAGAAACTCTATTCCGGTGTTTAGTAACTCCTTATATTGACCAAGTGAAGATGCAAAGGTTAGTGCTGCAATGTGATATTCCCCCCATTGGAGAATATTATGTAAACATTCACGAGACCATCCTTCTCCTCTCCCGTTGAACACTACATAAGCATGATCCATGTTGATGAAGTTATAACTAGGCAAGTTAAATCACAAAATATGAATTTATGAAACAATTTTAAGACGAGAGTAACGAGGCATGGAAGTATGCTTGGTAAGGAACTACTCCCTGCTTGGGTGAAAGTTTCCTAAAACAGTCAAAATTATGATTTGGGTGGAAAATCGGGTGACCACAATGGCATTTTGTTTAACCATTGTTTTTGCAATGGAATTCTTGTAACATGAATGTAATTAAAAAGAGTTTAGACACGGGTTTTGAAGGTTATCATCTTAACAACCATAATATAAGCATAACTATGAAAGATTAAACTAAGAGTTGTTATTAATTCAATAATAACAACATAATACAAACATAAACATGAAAGATTAACAACATTAAATCATTTCATAATAATATTTTGTCAAGAAATATACAAATGCTAGGGTTTTAGTTATTGAGTGACTTAATAACCTTACTAATATGAAAACTAACTTCATCATGTAATGGAGATAATTAACACAAACATTCCTTGAAGAAATTTCAAAGGAAAACTTGAAGAAATGAAAGAAAAATGAAGAAAAATGATGAAAAGGGATTGAATTCTGAATTCCTTGCATTTAAACCAATTTTGAAGAATAATAATTGCACCCTGACCACAGACACAGACTAGAAAGCATGCAAAAGTAGTCATAATTTGTTGTGGATGGGGGTGTGCCTAGGGCGGCATGGCCGTCTCTCCTAGTACAACTCCAAATTTTAATTTTTTCTTGAATGGTATGATAAGTTTTGAGGTTAGTTTTAATTAGTCTCAAATTTCAGTAATGGTATGATTAAAGTCCTAAAGATAAATAAAACATGCCAAATGACCATTTGATTCACTAATGACCTACGATTACAAAACACGTTAACAGCCTAGAGTTTAAAAAAGAAAAACAACATCACACATTTAACATTGCGTAATGTTCCAAGAAAAAATCTCCACATGTTTCATGTGGAAGGCTCGAAAAAGGATAATGCAAAGTGCGGTTGCTCAATTCTACAAGCTCGTGGTTATTGGAGACAAGTTCCTCACACATTTGTTGACTTTTCTAGATAATTTCAACAATACGTTGGTTGGCTTGATCATTAAACTCTGTTAATTCCTTTATTAGTTCTTGCGGCTTGAAGAAATACTCTTGTGTTGTCAGCTCTCGCGTTTTAGAATGCGGTTTGTTGATGGGAGGTTGAAGCAAGTAAGGAGCTTATATTGGCTTGATCATTAAACTCTGCTAGAGTATCTTATTTTGAGAGTTGTTTGGATAGATTTTGGGTATTGAGTGGTTGAAGCAAGTAAGGAGCTTATATTTTAGTCAAAGCTGCTAAACAACGGAGCTCGCTTGGCTAGACAGCCTGTGCTTCATTGAATTCGTCATAAATTTAACGTGTAACATTACAGAGTCATCAGAGGAGATCATAGGACAGATTTAGGTCGGGGCACGAGGGCATGCTTCATGGGGCACGTGCCCGTTTTGGCTTGTTAATCCTACAAAATTCTAAAAATCTAATAAAATTGATATACACATGCCACGTTTTGGTTTATGGTCCTTGGCAAGACCATTCCCCATACTTAATTTTTGTTGGGGTGGAGGTGTTGTTCCTCCAAGAAGATCCATTGGTGTACGGTTTTAACCGATGACCATTAATTATGAAACTTAATCCCTCATTGTTTTCAATCTTGATCATTTGGATAAACGTCTTTAATCATATATCGTCCAGACCATCGGAATTTTAACTTTCCGGGAAGTTAGCGTAACATGAGTTATATAGTAAGACACATTTTCCAATGTGGAATCGTTTGGTGTCCTTTAAACGGGAATCATAGAATCTTCTTGTTTATTCTTTGTAAGCCCTTAAGTTTTCGTATGCTTGAGCTCCAAGTTACTCGAGTTTGTAGATTTGGGAAAACCTTTGATATGTTAATAATTATTTAGGTTTACAATACATACTTTTTTGCATTGTAAATCATTTTTAGTACGAAATTCATTTATTTACATACTTATTTGTGATTTATTTTAATTTTGTAGTTGTCGGAGGACACTCGATGATTTTTATGAAGAAAACTCAAGATTTGAACAAGTTCAAGATGAAATATGCTTATGATATGAGTATACCAAAGCTGATATGCCCATATTAGCTATCAACTTCAAGCAACTCATTTTTGAAGATGAATATGTTCGTATCATTTCGGATATGACCATATTCGGACCAAAAATAGGTTTATAACCCCAACACAACCCATTTCCAACATAACTTTCATTTTCTCTCAATCATTGCCTCCCTTACACCCTTAGGATCTTACATCACCCAAATCATTATCACTCGTAATTGGATCTTATTTCTGTAGATCTACTATGAGTTCTTTTGTGCTTTTGAGTTTGGGTGTAGTTTTTGTAAGCCACATGGACTAAACTCAAATTATCACTTGGATTAGATGAAACTTAGCATGATTTAACAACTTGTACATGATTCTTGGTATTGGTTATGTTGATATCATTAAAAAACTTGATTATCCTTCAATGATTATGTGTATTTGTTCTAGTTTAATTTTTGGGTGTTTTAAGAATGTTATGTTGGAAAATCTCATGTTTTTATAAGACTGATGCATATGATTTCATTTTTTGTATGTAATTTGTGACATTTGACTAGGAATGGTGAACGAAGATTGAACGTTTAGTGAAATTGGGTAAATGTGCATCCTTGTGCTTATGTTTGACAAACCATAGTGTATGTCATGAATCTCTCTTGTCAATGGTTATGAATTGATTTGGTAATCGTGATTTAATGTTGATGAATTGAAGGGTAGATATAGTTTTTTACATTCTACGCAATTAAGAATGTTTCCATGTGTTTATTGTGTTAAATTTTCAAAATTTGTGGAATTAGATAACCCTAGAGATATTTTAGTTCATCTTTAACATCAACATAATTATACCATTAATTCCTCATGGCATAACATTAAATGAGAATTGTGTGTTCATCGTTCTAGATTTCCAAGTAGTTATGTGTCTAGATGATGGGGGTTTAGGCCACTTTCATATATTATGCGTCAATGATGATTTCATGTTGAGTTCGTGCTTGTTGTTATTGCTATGCTAAGTGAAGTCTAAGTCCAAAAGGTATCTTTAATTGATTGTGTATCCTTGTCTTTATTTTCTTGCTTTGTTAGTTTAAATAGCTAATCATTTTTAATTAATTTTAATAGTCACAAAGCCAAACTTAATTGATTGGTTAGATAGTGAAAACGGTTTAGTATTGGGAGCCGTTGTGTCCAAGGATTGATACTTGGTTCTTACCTCAAGCTATACTAATATGCGATGGGTGCATTTTCCTATTGGGTGTAGTTAGTCTAAAGGTGATAAATATTTCCTAAATTAAAACCCAATTATGTGAAATATCTTTACTAAAATCTATATACATTAGCACACATCAAGTTTTTGGCACCGTTTATAGGGACATGATGATTTCAAGATAGATTCAAGTAGCTACTTTAACCATCTAAGCATATTTTATTTTCTTTTATCTAGTTTATTATTTTCTTAATAGTTTTTCCATTTGGTGACCTTGATTGTTTTTTGTAAGTGTTCTTTGCAATGAATTTTATGGATCACAACTATAGTAGTTACTATAGAGGATACCAATTTAATCATGAGGATTACCATGAGAGTATTCGATGCGAGATATGTGGAGGACATCACTACCCACCATAGTGTTCCTATTTTCAGGGGTACCCCACATATTATTATGAAGAATTGCATCCTTACTATAATGATTTAAGGAGTTTACCATACCATAATTTCAAATCAAGCCCCATCTACCATTATATGAATTGCTGTAATAAGAAATTACCATGTTTTCATAGTCTAACACTACTTGTAATCAAGATGTGGTTGAGAAACAAGAAACCTATGTTAGTGAACTCGTAGAATAATGTCATTGATTAGAAACATTGAGTGTTAAAGTTTATAAGATATATGTTCATCCTCTACAACAAAGTTCAACTTGTAAAATATATTAGAGCATCGATTTAAAGGGAAATGAAAGTGACGTCAAACCTGCTATGTACTTTGATGTGTTAGAGCAAGATTCAGAACTAAACATAATAATGGATGAAGCACAAATACCATCTCCAATTTAAATCTCATTCAAGTTTAACGAGCCACAAATAGTTTATCCCTGTGTGTTGACCAATGATGAGCAAGATGTTGATGAATCACGAAGGATAGAAGAACATCAAGATGAGCTCATGGATGAGATGGTAGTGGTTCTCAAGGGCCTCACTGATGGGTAAATCACAAATCACACTATTCAATATTGGGAGGACTAGTTTAGAGATGAATTTGTGAAAATACCTCTCGTGGAAGGGAAATGATGATGGTTTGACCTTATTAGTGACCTAGATGACATAGAAGCATTGCTTTATAGGAAGCTAATCATGGTGATGTAGGAAGAACCACAATAAGAAAAATGGGCAAGCAGATGGGTTCACCAATGAACCGATAACCATGGCGATAATTAATCCACATCTTTACACCGAATATGGGCGACTATGATTGAGCATTGTGATGAGTCGTCACATGATCAAACGAATTACAGGTTAATACAAGAGAGCAAATAAATTCTCATATCAACCAACTATGAAGACGTGACATCCTTCCATCCAGGACGATCACCTCCTTCATTACATAAATTGTATCATATTTGGTTCAGGCAAATACAAGTGTTGGTAGCGTGACTAGTTTGTATCTTGTTTGCGTTTACCATTAGGTTCCTCACTAATAGTTGGTAAATGCACTAAATCAAATATATGGATAGATTCTTAAGTATCATAAACTAAATCGTTTGTTAGTTTGTTCCGTCACATGTCTTAGAATGATATATATGTAGGGTGGACTCAAGCTAATAAGTCATTAATAAACAAAGCGCTTCCTAGAGGCAACCTGAGATTTTTTTAAGTCTATCATATTAGTTTTATTTTTTGTATATATTTGATGAGCTTTATTTTTATTTTTCAGCAAGAGAGTGATCCTAAAGTTTGAATCATCTTGTGAATAGATGGTTTATGTTATCGATGATCGTGGTTGGAATCTTAATGCGTGGAATCGCTAACAACTATTTAAGAACTTGTTGGGCATTGTTTCCATGAATTGTTTCCCAGTTCACCTTCCCCCCATGTTGTCTGGGTGAGATTTGATTGGATCAAACATACTGATTGTTGTTATTAAATCACTATAGTAGAATTACAATAATTAATAATCAAATTGAATATATGATAACATTAATAAAATTCTTTTTGTATATTAACAAGTTTCTTAAAATACAAAGTATGATAATATGGTTGTTAGGGTTGCAAAATATGAATGTTAACATTCTATTTATAGTCCTTGCATATGGTCTCTACTCTTGATTATAATAGCCTTACTAATTTTATTACATCAAAAAGTTACAAGTCAAAAAGTACAAATAAAAGAGTTTTTTTTTATTCACATAATCTTCATCCACATTGACTTTGTTCATCCCTATTGACTAATGCGGTCGAACGAAGAGTCATCCACACTAAAGTACTTGAACAGCCGCATTGGATTTGTTCAACCGCAATAACTCAATGCGGATGACAAATGACTTAGCCGTATTCTTTGTTCTTCTTTCGCATTAATGAGTCATCCACATTGACTCATCATCCGCATAGCATACTTCGGTTTATATCTTCACTCATATCAAATTGAACTCACCCACATTGGTTCAACATTTTTGCTATTTTAATCTTCCGCATTACAGCAACACTTGTAATATTTGTCCAAACATAATAACTTACCAACCATCAATTGTTTCATGCATGATCCTTTTATGGTCTTGGTCCAACACATGTATTGACATTACATGTCCATATATTGGTACATGGAGGGCAATGTACGTTTTAAATGTGAGGATGCGTAGGTTTTTGTGAACTTTTGCAAGTCTTTCATTATTTCATGTTGCGCCTTAAAACATTTCCGTTTTTTAACAAAAGTTTTTAAAAATTTGAATAAATGACCTCCATTTATATCTATTTTGGATCTTCAAGTATGATTGAATTTGTAAGCATCACAGAATTAAAAGAAACTTGGTGCGCATTCATGTGAGAATTTCCCTATAATTTATATTTTAAGACCATAAACTAATTATTTTCATAAAAATGACAGAGGTATTAGAATTACCCACTTTATAAGCCATTTTTATCTTTTACTTCACCCAATTGTTACCATTAGTCAACATGTTGAGCAATTTTCTATTGTTTTGTGTTTTTACCCTCATTGTTAGCCATTTAGCTAAATTTGATTTTTTGTCTTTTAAATCCTTCCGTTAAAATTCTGGTGATTTCTAGTTATCTAAATGTTATTACTGAGTTTGTTTAACATTTATTTTGTTTTAATCAGGTGTTTGTTATTCTAGGAAAAAAGAAAAAAAGGGGAAGGGAAAAGAAAAAGAAAGCAAATATGTAAAAAAGATAAAAAAATATTATATTATTCTATTATGTTATGTAAAATAGGAATAAATAAGTATGAGCCATTTGATGTATGAAAAAGAATAAATTCCTTATATAGCTCATATTTAGTGAGTTTGTACTAGTGAGGAGGGTTCAAATGCTAACTCTTCATTATTATGATAACCATATTAACTCTTCATCCGCTGTGGACACTTTGCAAAAATTCCTTTTATCTACAATCCCGAAAAAAGAAATTTAAACTGAATTAGTGTATGTTATGAATGTTAATGATACTAATATGTTAGTTAATGATTGTTTGAATGTTAGAACATATTATGTTTGATTATGGCAAGCTTATCCATCCTAATGCACTTGCTGAGTCCAACAATACTCCCCCTAAGGATGATGTTGCCATCTCTTAGATGTTTGCTTGTTAATGTTTTGTTTGTTAGTAACAATGTGTGTGTTTTTGTTTGATATAATTGATTGTAATGGTTGTTTGTTTAAATTATACTATTTGATTGCATGTTTGAATGTTAAGCATGATTGATTGATTGATTGTTTGTTCTGATTATATACTTAAATGATTGTCTGTTTATCTAATAACATGAATGATTGTTTGTTTGTTTGATTTACATGTATGATTGTTTGATTGTCTGTTTACATGAATGATTGTCTGTTTGTTTGATTTACATGTATGATTGTTTGATTGTCTGTTTACAAGAATGATTGTCTATTTGTCTGATTTACATGTATGATTGTTTGATTGTCTGTTTACATGAATGATTGTCTGTTTGTCTGATTTTATGAACGAGTGGTTGAATGTTTGACTAGTTTGATTGATTGATTCACTGATTACACATGTGTAATCAGATTGCCTTGTATGATTGATTTATGTATGTTTGCTGGTATGACTTGTTATTTACCTGATTGATTGTTATGTATGATGATTATGAATGATATACATGAGTGAGTGATGTTATGTTGTGTTTGTTGTCTGTTATATATGTTTGAATGTTGTGTTTGTTTGAAAGGTTAGACATGTTTGTTTGTTTGTTTTGTCTGTTTATATATTAGAAACCTTCAAGAATGAGATGGACTAGCCCATCAAGACTCCTTTTGACTTCTATAGTAGCTTTCAAAGATTCTTCTACCTCTTTCTCAGTGATGAGATCTTTTTTAGCTTTCTTTATTTGATCAGCCAAAGGTGTAATCATTAAAGCATTGAGGCAGTTCACTATGTGTTCAGTAAAGTAGTGAACTGCACTCTTCTGATCATCATATTTGTATGTGATTGGAAGATGCACCATCTGCTCTAGGGTTCTTTGATCAAGGCTTTGAATTTCAATGTTGCCAACCAAAGTGGTTACAACATGATTACCCTTAAGTACTTCAAAATTGTTGTTCTCATAAATTTTTAAGCTTTTGATACCTTCAATGTGTGTCAATGCTTGGGATTTGTTTCTAATCTTTTGATACCTAAAATTCTAAACATGTGTATGAAATAATACCAATCACCTTTGCAAAGAACATCTTCTATTGCAGGAAATGTCTTTGTCTTTAAAAAATGATACATCGGAGGGATGAAGTAGTTTGATTTCCATTGGATCAAACAACCTTATGTCAGATGCTTCCTTTACTTCAAGCTTCCTTTCAAGAACAACCTAAAAATGTGTTTCATCAGAATACCATCTTATAACAGGATGATTGTACTGATTTCCATCTATCTTTTTCATGATAAGCTTCAAATCAGAGGGTCTCATTGGGTAACCAACCCTTTCCAAAATTTTTGTGTCAATGTTGGTAGATGGTTCTTCACTGGTTTTCTTTTGCTCGCTGGCCAATTGTTGCTCTCATCTTAATTTGGCCAAGTGAAATTTATCTTCTCTGTCTGCTTTTAATTTCATCTCATGATGTTGCTTGTTCATGTAAGACCTCATGATATGATAGAAGTCTGCTCCTCTGGGATTGTTTGTATGATTGACCATTCTTAACTGCATCAGGTCTAGCCTATCTTCATTGCTCAAGGATCCCAGTTGGAATATGTATGATAAGTATTGGACAAGTACAGATACTCTTTTGATCAGCACTGCATCCCAAACTTCATCATATTTCCATGCAACTATTTTCTTTTCATCTACTGAGGCTGTGAGTGTAATTTTGTCATATAACTGAACAAAATTGGTTTTCTCATTTATCATCTCTCTCACTTCATTTCCCTCTTGCCATAGCCTATAGGGCATGAACTGTCTAGGATCTTCTATTGAATGGAGCTCAGGAGGATCTTGATGATATATTGACAGAGAGGATGCAGGATGTGGTCTAAAGATTTGTGGCTTCAGTGCATTTGCAAGCATATTCTTGTATATCTCCCTAGCCATGACTTTCATTTGAGAAACAAACCCGCTTGCATATGACCTATATGGTACTCTTGTATGACTCAACCAGCGTTTAACCTGGGAGTAGGTCATCTTCTCTATCCGAGGATCCTTAGGTAAATTCTTTTGAAGTTCTTGTTGATTCTTGATTTCTGTATACCTTCTGTATGTTTGCTCTTTCTCATTTTTCATGACTTCTTAAAAGTCTTTGAGCAAATCTTTAACCTCAGTCAGGTTAAGATGTATGAATGATTCATAAGGAAAGCCCTTTGTTGTTAATTCAATCCCCATTAAAGTTTGAGGATCATCAGTAAAAAGTTCTTGAATGTTTTGCATCTCCTCATCATCATCCCTATCTTCATCATCATCATCAGAATCACTTCAATCCCCATTAAAGTTTGAGGATCATCAGTAAAAAGTTATTGAATGTTTTGCATCTCCTCATCATCATCCCTATCTTCATCATCATCATCAGAATCACTTAGAATGATCATGGGTTCTTGTTGTTGATCTTGTGCTTGATCTATTTCTCCTTCTTCAAGAACAGCAGTCTTAGATGTTGTCTATTTAGGCTCAGTTTCATCAATTGGTTTAGCTTTAGCTTTCAGAAGTTTGAGTGGAGGAGATTCAGGTTCATCAACATCTTGGACCTTTTGTTTTCCTTTTCTCATGGAAGCTAAGTGAAGCCTTTTTCTTTTTCTTTTTCTTTCATGGGTTCTTAGAGGAGGTTTTGAGGATGATGCCTTATCTTTGGGTGATTCAGTTTGCACCTTTGTTGATTGTGAAAATTGTTTGATTAACTCCTTTTGTTTCTCGCTTAGGAGGTTCACAAGCATGATGCTTGATTGAGATGGTTGTGTCTCAAGAGTGTGAAAATGTTGTCTGAGAATGGGTGAATAATGGATGTTTTCAAATGGATTTGCTTCTTCAAACAATTGATCCATTGTGTATGTCTCCTCAAGAATAATAATTGCTTTGTCAGTTTCCCTTATGCTAATCTCTTCAAAGTCATCACTCAGGTCTTGCTCTTGACCTTCTGAATGTTGTTCCTCATTCAGTTGAGTGTCTTTGTATTCTAATTCTCTATTTAGCCTGGTAATCTTTTTAGATTGAACAGCAATGATCTTTTTCAGCTCATCTATTTCATTATCCTTAGCATCTATCTGCTCAGTAAGATATGCAACATCTAATCTTGTACTGTTTAGATCTTGATCTTTTGCTTTTACCTCTTCCTTTGATTGATCTAGTTGTTGTTCTAGAACTTGAACAATCAACTTTTGAGCTGTTTGATCTGCTGTGAGCTTTCCTATCATTTCATCTTTGCTCTTGAGCTTTTCTTTCAATCTTTTGGCTCTGTTGTTTAATCTTTCAATTAGTTTGTTGTACTCAGTGAATAGAAACACTTTTGAGTACTCAATTTCATCCTCTGTTGGTATTTCACTTGTTTGCTATTCACCTTGTCTTTGCTCATCATGAGCACTTGGTTCTGCTTGATCTTGCTCAAGTTGTGATGATGTGCCAACTTCTTCTTGATGGCTTGATTGTTCAGCCATAGAGGCATCAATATCTCTCAAAAGAGATGATAATGTTTGTTGATCAAAGAAGGTTGGGCTTTGTGCTGGAGAAGGCATGTGATGTTCAAAGTGAAATTGTTCCAGTTCTTGTGTTTCTTCTATAACATTCTCTTTTTCTTGATGTATGAATGGTTCTGGTTCTGGTGTAATAGGATCTTGTATGATTGGTTCAGGTTCAGGAGCAGCTTGCTCTACAGGTATGATTGGGGCTGCTTGTAGGATTGGCTGTTGATGAATGACATTCTGAAACATCATGTTTGGTTCTCCTTGTCCTAGAATTCTCATAAAAATTTCTGGTACAGGGAGATCATAATCAATCATGTGAGCAGGCACAGGCATTTCAACTCTGTTAAGTTATCATTCCATTGAGGATTTGGGTTGCAAAGTTGAATGGTCTCCTTGCTATGATACTTGCAATAGCAGAGGAACTTCGTAAAGAAGTAGCATCCCATCCTGTCTTTTTGTTTGTCATTGTCTTTTGGTAAGTTTGCATCAAGAACTTAAATTGAGCACACATGTATGACTTCTTAATCTGTTTTCTTTCAATTTTTCCTGTATACCCAATTTGTCTAAAAACATGAAGTACATAGTTCTCATCTAATTCTATTGGGCCTAGGGCATCTTTTTCACCAAACTGTAGTACTCTCCTTATTACTTCCTTAGATATGATGATCTGATGCTCATGTATGTTAGACACAACAACTTGTTGGTCATGCATTTGCTCTAGATGAGCATTAGTCCAAAACTGGATAATGTGATCTTCATATATCTCAAGCCTGGCTGCCATAGCATGAACTAGTCTGGTATGTCTGATAGCTTGAATTATATCTCTGTAATTCTCAGCCTTGGATGAGTCAAGGTCAAGAAATGCACAGAGATTATGATCTCTGACAAATACTAGATTTGCCATATCTATAATGAATGAGATAAATATGCTAGTAAATTATGTGATAATGATGTATGATGTTTGAAATGATGAAATGTTGATAAAGTGTTCATTGGACTGTTGTGTTTGTTATTATATGAAGACTTATGTTTGCTAAACACTTGTGTTTGATCTAAAGTGTAAGTTTGATTGGCATTGATAGGTAAGTCACTTTGACTTGATCATAGGTCAACTGCTTGATTAATTTTAATCATGAAAATCTTGTTTGATTCAATTTTTTTTATCCAAATTGTTTTCCATCCAGTTGTTTTATCACAATGTTTTGATTGTGTCTTTTTGCATCCTAATTTCATTTTATAACATCACAATTTGAACAATTTAGTTTGAATTTGAATGTCAACACTTTCATTGAATGTACATTGAATGAATGTACATTTAATGATGTTATGATGAATGTTCTACAAAATTAACTTACTATGCATGTTTTCAACTGATTTTTGAGTATGTTTGATAAGTTATAACATATTTCAACTTATGTTAAACAATTTAAATGATCAAAAATCAATTTTGACTGATTTTGGCAAGAGCATCATCACTGTTCATAAACACGATGAACACTTAATCAAATTACATCAAATCAACAGTCAATACATATTCAACTATGGTCATCTAACACATGTTCAGTGTTTGATTTGGTTTAAAAACATCAAAACATTCATGATTGATTTCGATTCAAGGTTCGACATAGGTCAAACAATGTTCAAATCTGAATCATAAAACAAGATGTTTTAATGTATGTTTGATGTTTAGAATCATGTGTTATACCTCTTTGATTGTAACTCAGATGAAAAATCAAATAGATTTTAGGTATGGAGTCGAACAGGGGTTTAAGGGTTTATTGGAACATTTGAATGTTTTGAAATTTTGATTTTCTCTCTCTCACTCGTGATGAATGAAAAATCACAAGTGTGGAACTATATATACAACGAACACAATGTACGTTCGCTGTGTATACAGTTTGTATGTCCGTTGTATAAACAGTTTAAACTAAAATTTTAATTTTAGATTGTCCGCTATGAGTTATACATGCGCTGTTTGTATGCCCGTTGTATAAACAGTTTAAACTGCACGTTGTGAACCCTTTGATTATTTGACTAAGTATACAGTGGATGACCACTTGGTCATGCGCTGTGAATCCTTTGCTATGTTCACAACGGATGACTACTTAGTCATGCGCTATGGATCCCTTTGTATGATGAATTTTGTTCACAGCGGATGAACATTTGTTCATGCGCTGTGGAGACTTGCTTTTTAATTCACACGGCGGATGAACATTTATTCATGCACTGTGTAATGGTACTGTATTCACAGCGGATGACTTATCAACTTCATGCGTTGTGCGCACTTGTGTGTTTGTTGAATTTGGATGGTACTGTATCTATAGTGGATGTATGTTTGTATGTCCGCTGTGACAACAGTTGTGAAATTTTGTTTGTTTTGAAATGATTTCTTCCGAGAATAAATGTTTGATAGATTTTCTTCCGAAGCAAAAATTTTATAAATTTTCTTCTGAAGCCTATTTTTATTTGTTTTTCTTCTAAAGGAAATGTTTGTTGACACTTGTTTTAGTCAAAATGTTTGTTTTAAAATGTATGTTAAAATTTTAAAATTTTAACATGATCAATATATGGATTTTAAAATATCACTCACAAGCAATATTATGCAATAAAGTGCATATGTATGTGTGTCAAATTGCTATGTTTGAGTGCTTGCTTGACATGGCTTTATTTAAAAATTTGTCTGATTATGCACATGTTTTGCTAACTTTGATATTTCCACATTTTTCCTCCTTAAATTTTTGCATATTTTATAAAATGACAAAAATTTTAATTGGTTATGAAAATTTTGCAAAGTCCAAAATTATTGTTAGTATGATATCCTTTGTTAGAGTGATATAACATCATCTAACACAAAATGTATGTATTGATTGCTTGTGACTTGAATAATTTATACATGACATGAGATAATACTAGTCATGATTTCTCATTGAGTTGTTTGGATGATTTTAAGAATAGGCATAGACTAATACAATGTTGATTGTAGATATTGTTGTCCACTTAAACTCATGTATGGTATTAATGATTTATTGAAACAGTGAGTGATTTATCATGTTTTAGGTGTATTGATATGATTTGTATGTAGTCTATTGATATCAATCCTCCTCAAAATATACTAGAAAGTACTTGCAATACTTATGACCTAGTTACTTAGGAGTATAAATGCTCAATTTGATCGTTGTTGTTTGATCCACATTGGGATTCTTTGCTCTTCACTTTGGAAGGTGATAGACTTTGGGATTCTTTTGAGTCATTCACTAGGAATGTAGTCTAAAAGACTTTATTGATTGTTCATCCAAAAAGGATGTGTTCCCTTTGGGAATCTTTTAGGATCAGGATGTAGGTCATTCAGGTCTATGATCAGCACAACAAAGAATGCCTGAGTGTACTCCAGGTTTATGATAATCATAACAAAAGAGACACTTGTATGATTGAGCAATTTATAAACTGTTTCACTTAGTGTAAGGCAGTTATTTTACAAGTAATTTATATTGGTTAGACTAATACTTACCATAAATGCAGATGGGTGTTTGCTTATAACACAATCATGAGTTTTTAGTTTTTCACTGTTGTATGTGATGTTATGTGTCCCATGCTGAGCCTATCCACACATCAAACAAAGTATGGTCGGTCTTTATTAGTGAAAAAGGCTCAAATGAAAAAATAAACCAGTGTATTATCATATCTCATGTTATGTTATGTATGATTCAACCTTGTTTGTTATTTGGAAATCATGATTGTATGATTGATAACTTGGTTTTGAAAGATTTTATGTTTGATAAGAACATTTGTACTTTAACAAAATCAAGTGTGTTTGTTGTTAATGTTTGAAAATCATTACTTATTTGGTTCATACCTGATCATACCAAGTGACTGGTGAACCAGAAATTCAAATCTTGTTGAATCAAATGGTTTTGTAAAAGGTCAGCCAATTGATTGTCTGTATGAACTTTGAGCAACTTTATCAATCCTTTTTCTGAGCAATCTCTCAGAAAGTGATATCTGATGTCTATATGTTTTGTTTTAGAATGTTGAACATGATTGTCAGTGATAAACATGGCAGTAGAATTGTCCATGTGTATGGGTGTTTTGAGAAAATTAAAGCCATAATCAAGTATTTGGTTTTGAATCCAAAGCACTTGAGAACAGCATGCAAAAGCAGCTATATATTCTGCTTCAGCTATTGACACAGACACATTTGTTTATTTCTTGCACTACAAGGAGATCATTCTTGATCCAAGAAACTGACAACCACCTGTTGTGGATTTTCTGTTTTGATTGCATCCACTATAATCACTGTCTGTGTATGCAACTAAAAAGAAATCTCCATCCTTGGGATACCATAAACCAAGTGCTGGTTTGCCTTTTAAGTTTCTAAAAATTCTCTTTACTGCATTGATGTGTGATTCTTTTGGATCTGCATGGTATCTGGCACACATGCACACTGCATACATGATGTCTGGTTTGCTTGTTGTTAGGTACATCAGGGAGCCTATCATAGATCTGTAGAGCTTTTGATCAACTGATGTTCCTTCTGGATCTGGTCCAAAGTTTAGTCCAGTTGCAAATGGAGTTTTGCTAGATGTGCAATCAGACATGTTGTATTTCTTCAATATCTGGTTGACATACTTGCTCTGATTGATAAAAATTACTTCAATAGATTGTTGAACTTATAGACCATGAAAGAAGGTGAGTTCTCCCATTGAGCTCATTTGGAACTTTGATTGCATAAGAGCTTCAAACTCTACAAAGTTGAATGTTGGTGGAGCCAAATATGATGTCATCCACACAAACTTGAACCACTAACAAGTCTTGTTCTTTTCTCTTTAATAACAATGTTTGATCAATCTTTCCTCTTATGTACCCATGCTGTAATAGAAACTTAGATAAAGTTTCATACCACTTCCTAGGTGCTTGATGAAGACCATAAAAAGCTTTATCTAACTTGTAGACTCTATGAGGAAAGTCTGGGTCTTCAAACCCCGGTGGTTGTGCAACATAAACCTCTTTATCAATCTTTCCATAAAGGAATGCATATTTGACATCCATTTGGAAGACAGTGATGTTCTTGGATGAGGCATATGCAAGGAACACTCTAATTACTTCTAGTCTAGCTACAGGAGCAAAGACATCTTCATAATCAATGCCTTCCTGTTGAGTGTATCCTTGGGCAATAAGCCTTGCTTTGTTTCTAATGACAATCCCTCTGTCATCTGCTTTGTTTCTGAATAGCCATCTTATGCCAATGGCATATTGACCTTCAGGTAGGTCAACTAACTTCCATACTTCTTGCTTTCTGAATTGCTGTAATTCCTCTTACATAGCTTCTATCCAACTGTTGTCTTTGAGTGCTTTTGTGATATTTTTGGGTACAGTGAGAGATAAGAAGTAGGAATACAAGCAAATGTGTCTATTTGACTTCGTGTCAATCTGACATTGAGGTCACCTATGATATTTTTTCAAAGTATGATATTTGTGAGCTCTTGTAGTTTCAATTTGATTAACGGGGATAGATGAATCAAGATTATTGATTTTTTGCTCTAGTGTGGATGGATGAGCAAGGGTATTTGAAATGGTGAGATTTTCTAGCAGTGAATGATTATTGAATGTTTGTGATGAATCATGAAAGAAATCTAAGATTTCATCATCATGATGTGTGTCTGGAAATGAATGATAGTCATTTTCTTCTTCAACAGTATCCGGATGATGTGACCTTGTTTGTTTGCTTTGTTGAGGGTCACCAGATGGTTGTGGTTGATTGATTACTGGTGGTGAAGATGATGGACTGGGTGTTGAAGTTCCTCTGAATGTGTGTGTTTGATCTTGAGGAGGGGTAACTGTTGTACTTGAAGGAGTGATGTTTGTTCTCCTTGGAGGATTAGCAGTTAATGGAACATCATTTGTTGGAGAAGGTACCATAGGATATTCAATATCTTCTTTTGTTAGTGAGTCAATATCAAACAACCAGTCTGATTAAATGACTTTCTTTGTGAAAGAATGTTCATTAAAAACATCTGCTGTTTCTTCCACAATATTAAGTGTTGGATTGTATACTCTGTAAGCTTTTGAGCTTCCAGAATATCCAACAAAATCCTTCGTCTTCTTTTGGAGCAAACTTGGATAGATGTTCTCTAGTGTTTAATATGGAAACAGAACATCCAAATGCTTTAAGAAAGCCAATAAATGGTTTTCTTTTAAACATTAACTCATATGGAGTTCTGTTTTGTTCTTTAATAATTAATGTTTTGTTTTGAATGTAACAAGCTGTATTGATTGCTTCAGCCCATAAGGATATGGACAATAGAGAGTCAGCTAGCATAGATTTCGCTGCTTCTATCAATGTTCTGTTTTTCCTTTCAGCTACTCCATTTTGCTGAGAAGTTTTTGCTACACTGAATTGATGACTGATTCCTTTCTCTGCACAAAAAGCGAAAACAAAGTCATTCTTACATGCAATACCATTATCACTTCTTAAATATTTAACTTTAAGATCCAATTGATTCTTAATCTTAGTGATAAATGATTTGATGATTTCTGATGTTTCTAATGTTTCTGACTTGTGTAGTAGAAAGAAAACCCATGTAAATCTTGAGTAATCATCTTCTATAATAAGACAGTATCGCTTCTTTCCTATGCTTAGGATGTTGGTTGGGCCAAAAAGGTCCATGTGAAGCAATTTGATTGGTGTGTTATTAGAGTTTACTAATTTAGACTTATGGGAAACTCTGTGTTGTTTACCTTTCAGACATGCAGTGCAGTGGTCTGTACAGAAGAATTCTTTTTGTGGTAAACCTATTACTAAGTCACATTTTACAAGTTGATTCATTCTGTTATAATTAGAGTGACCCAAACGTTTGTGCCATAATTGGGAAACATCTTCTTATATTTTTGACAGTAAACATGTTTCAGGGGTTGATGCTGAAACAATGTTCATATCAACAATGTATGTGTTGTTATGACGAGGTGTTTTCACAAGGATACAGTCTTAGGGTATTTGAAAACCCATCTTGAGGATGTAGCAGTTGTTGGAGTCAAATAAGGTGGCATATCCCTTACCACACATTTGGGATACACTTAGAAGATTGAACTTAAGGTTGGAGCAACAGTTCACACTTTCAAAGCTAATCAATCCATTTGATACTGTTCCTGCACAAGTAATCTTTCCACCTGTCTTATCACCTCCAAAGGCTACGTTTCCTCCATGTTTGCTTTTAAATCCCGAAGGAGGGAACAATTACCAGTCATGTATTGAGAGCATCCACTGTCAACATACCAAATGTTGTCAGGCCTTCTTTGATGTCCCTACACAAGTAAGGAAATTAGTTGGAGGGCGCAACCCAAGCCAAGATGGTCTTGGGTTTTTCGTCTTTTTCCATTACACAAATTTCTTCAAGAGTGGTATTGTCTGATGGTTTAGGAAGTTTAGACACACTTGATTTCCTTTGAGTGTTTTTGGCTCTGTCGGGAGAAGTGCTTTGAGCACTTCTCCTTAGAGTGCCAATGTCTGATTGTTCTCTGTTCTGAGACTTATGTCTCCTATTTGATTGTTTAAAGCTGTCATCAAATGATTTATTTAATGCAACTTTTGTGTGAGGAGATTGTCTTGGTCCTCCTCCTTTGTTCTTGTTAGGAAAAAATGTCTGTTTTTCAATTTGCTTTTCAACTTGATTTTTTTAGTTTTGCTTCTTATTTTTCTTGTTTAAAAAGCAATTAGTTGTGCTGTGATTGTTTCATTCACAAATTAAACACTAATTGTGAAAGTGGCAAGATTCAGTACTGTGATTGTTCATGCAACAGTACTTGCAATATTTACCATATTTGCATTTGTTAGTGGTGTGAGTGTTTTGATCACACCACTCAGGTAGCGTTTGGTACGCAGTAATGAGGGACGAAATGGAATGAACCATTACGGGTGAATGAATAAAGACATGTTTGGTTGGTAAAGGTAATGGAATGAACCATTACATAGTTGATTCCATTCCCTCAAATTCATTCCATCCATCCCCCCTACTTTTTTTTCATTCCATCTCTTCTTTCATCATTAGTTAACAACGCCACCTACTCACCCACCACCATCGACCACCACCGCCGCCAACGCCAACCACCGGCCACCACCGCCACTAACCGCCGCCGGCCACCACCATCGCTGGCCACCGCCGCTGCCGGAAACCACCACCGGCTACCACCATTGCCGGCCAACACTGTTGTCAGAAACCACCACCATCTGCCGGCATCGGCCACCGCCGGAAACCTCCATCGGCCACCACCATCACCTGCCACCACCGCCTCCTGAAACCACCATCGGCCACCGCCACCGCCGGCCACCGCCGCCGCCAGAAACCACCACCACTGCCGGCCACCACCATCGCCGGCCACCACCGCCGCCGGAAACCATCGCCGGCCACCACCGCCGCCGGAAACCATCGCCGGCCACCACCATCACCTGCCACCACCGCCGCCTGAAACCACCATCGGTCACCACCATCGCCGGCCACCACCGCCGTCGAAAACCACCACCACCATCGCCGGAAACCACCACCTGCCACCACCGCCACCGGAAACCACCACCGGCGGAAACCACCATTGCTGGAAACCACCGCCGGCCACCGCCACCGCCGGAAACCACCACCGGTCACCACCATCGCTAGCCACCACCGGTCACCACCATCGCTAGCCACCACCGCCACCGGAAACCACCATCTCCTGAAACCACCATCCACCACCACCCGCCATCACCACCATAACTACTTTTATATTTCAATCATTCGTTTTTTTATATCTAACAAACAACACAAAGTAATGATTCATTCATTAGGGTAACCAAACAGTACAATGGAATGTAATGATTCATTTCATTCCCTCATCCATTCCATTCTCTCATTCATTCCATTCCTTCGTTCATTCCATTACCTTATACCAAACAGACCCTCACTATATGGTAAATTTGTATTGCCTTGTTTGTTTATAACTTTTGATTTTAGATTTGATTTTAGAGGTATATCAAAAGTTACAGTAGGTTGTTTGCTCTGAACAGGGATTTTTTCTTTCCCTTTGTTTGAGTGTTTGTTGACAAGAGTGAATGATTTAGTCTTTCTTCCACCTGAGCAGATATCAAAACCTTGTGTATGCTTTGTTTGCTTGATTTGAGCATCAACCACACTTGAAACTTTTGTAGTTTCAGTAATTGGTTGATCTGACTCATCAATCAACAGATCAACATCATCTTCATCAGTTGTTTGTTGATCAAATTCATTATCTTCACCTTGATAAAAATCTGTTGGTTTTATATGTGGAGGTGCTTGACTTTTAACAAATTTTATCATGTGGTTTTGATATTAATGCTGATTTTGATGATGATGATGATGATGATGATGATTGTTTTGAATCATCAGTCCGGTCATGTGGGTCAAGAGACTCACTCTGTTTTTTGGTCATTGATTCACGTAGAGGTATATAATAGTCATTATATGCTGGGTTGACCGTATTATATCCTAAACCTGAAGGGTCTTTAAAAGCCCTTTGCTCAGAAAGAAGTTCTTCAAACTTCTTGTTGCTCACCTAAAATTTTTGAAGTTTCACTTCAGTTTCAGCTTGTATGGTTTTTGTCTGAGTCAAAGATTCAAAGAGTTGCTCAACTTGAGCTACAAGTGATAATTTTTCAGACAATAATTTGTCCAAGTCATTTTGTAATGAAAGAATTTTAATCTCGTATTATTTTTGTTCTGATTTTAGACTTTCATTCAAAATGTTTGTTTCAATTACTTTTTTAGAAAGTTCGTCTACATGTTCTTTGTATCTATTGACTTCGTTAATGCATGCTTGTGTACAAAGGTTTTCCCTCACCTCTTTCGGGATTTCAGAGATCTTATCTTTTATATTTGCCATGAGGGCTTTATCACGTGATTGGATATCAGCCTCGTACATGCTCCAATCACACTCACCATCTTATTTGATGATCATGGCAGATGATTTTGAGTGTTGATTTGGGCTATATTGTGTGATTTGAGGTGGAGTTGGTGCAGCAGGAATACTAATAGGAGGTAGAACTTGTCTGTTTGAATGGTAGATGCTTGAAGCTTGTGTTTGGTTGTTGTTTGTGTCAACTCTTGGTTGTTGGCATTCTCTTGAGAACTGTCCATACAGTTGACAATTGTAGCATCTCACCTTTGTCTTGTCAAAACCAATTTTGGTTTTCTTGTCCATGCTCAACCCTCTGTTAAAATTTAGGATAATTAGAATGTGTTATTTTGTGGAAGACAAAAAGCTACAAAATACATGTGTTAAGAACCATAAGAAGCTACGTTAACACAACGCTAAAGCTAATATAGCCGCAACAACACGCGGCAATAATATCTAGTTTCCTTTTAGGGAAAATGTCATAAAATAGTAACCAAGTTTCAAAAGTGTTCTAATTTAGTCACTCGTGCATGTTTTTCTCAAATTAGACCACTAAACGATCAAATCGAGTTATAATCGAATTTTCTTATGTAAAGAAAGTAACAGTGAAGTAGACGTTGGGGGGGGGGGGGGGCGGAATTTTTAATATATAAAATTATATTAAAAAATATAAAAAACATGTTAATTATGAAAGAAAAAAAAAGTAACTAAAATTTATGTCAACGTTCCATATCAACATCAAAAGATATAAAAAAATATTTTATAATTGAAACAAGAAATATAACATGCTAAAAAACATGTTAAGGCTTTTAATTTATATAAAATATGAAAACTTAGTGACCTAATTGAAACATTTTTAAAACTTGAGTTTCTAATTAACACATTTTAAAAAAGTGATTATTATTTTATAATGTTATTCCATTTTTTTAATACTAGTATACTAGTGGACCATAAACATAAGCATAGTACTAGGGAAAGTATGGTATTCAATTATATGGTATTTCTTATAGTTTACGGCACCAAATCTTTATTTCATCCCGGTGTAGTTAACGAGCCTAGGCTAAAACCATAACAATCAATCACACGCACTTTTAGTCGATGGCAATGCCTGGTAGACGCACCAATTACACCTTATTGGCTCAGACTCCCGACGAACCACCTGCCTCCATGTTCTCCTCCTCCGCCACAGTCACCGGCGGCAGCGGTGGTGGTTACGATTCATCTCATCACTCTCACTCCGGTGACAAAAAGAGGGCCGAAAGGCCTGGATTTGATTGGGAATTGATCAATTTCACAACCGATCAGAGGCTGCAGCAGAATCGCCAGTTTGCCCCTTCGATCGGGGGTTTGCAGAGGCAATCGAGTGGGAGCAGCTACGCGGAGAGCTCGATTTCCGGTGATTACTTTGTTCCGTCGTTGTCGGCGGCGGTGAACGGTGATCCCGATGCTGCTTATGCGCAGTTGCCGGATGGCGGTGGTGGTGGTGTTGGTGGTGGAGGTGTTGGTGGTGGTGGTGGTGGTGGTGGAGGGTCTTATTCTTCGAAAAGTTGGGCCCAACAGACGGAGGAGAGCTATCAGTTGCAGTTGGCTTTGGCGCTACGGCTTTCGTCGGAAGCTATGTGTGCTGATGATCCTAATTTGTTGGATCCAGTCACGGATGAAGCCGCAGGGTCTAGGTCGTCTGCCTTTTCTACTACATCCGCAGAAGCTTTATCGCATCGATTCTGGGTATTTGTTTCCGCTATATGTTCGTGTTATTGCAATCATGTTAGTTTGATAATTTGATGGCATTATGATTCTTGTAGTGAGTGGTCGAATATCCTTGCATGAAATTCGTAAATGGACCGCTAGATTTCATGCTTAGGTACATTTGCTAAATGAGTAGGCAGTAGCTTATTTCTGAATATAACATTGGGCATGTTACCCTGCTGATAGTGTGTAGCATGTTTTCTTTGATTGTAATTATTTGCTACCTTATATAGAAGATAGATTTTGCGTCAGCCACCTAAAATTTATGCTAAGTTTTGTATCGATCAACGAATATATGAGTAACTGGTGGCATATACTAGAGGAGGATTTTCTTTGTTTTTTTTGGGGTGGGGGGTTGACGGTGTGGGTTTACTACTACAGAGTGTAGATTAAGTAGGGTGTCAAGGGTGGCTCTAAGCTCTATTTTGGTTGGAGACGTAGTTCAAGAATCTCATCTTTCTTGACGGCTGTTTCTTGAAATGTTAGAGCGTAGGTGTCATGCGGAGGGCTTCAAGCTTTATTTTTGTAAGTTGGAGATTAGACAAATCCTCAAATCTGGACATAGATTCTTAAGAACAGTTTTGAACATAAATATTCGTAATTATGGACTTGCTTTGAAACTTATGCTTCTTTAATAATTACAAATGCATATCGTATAACATGGTTTGTAAAATTAGGTTTACGCGCCTAATGGAATTTGGTCTCTTATCATACAATTCATATTTTGCTTCTTTATAGCAAGCACCGTATTAAATTACGATTCCAACAGAGTTTCTTGTGTATTTATATGCGGGTACATATTTTCTCACACCTTGAGGGTTTTCATTTAATGCCACATATTTAGTTTGGCATCTCAAAATTTGTACCTGGTTAGTAAATATTTTTGTAGCTATAATGCTTCCTTGACATAGCTATGATTGCTCGATCTTCATAATATTTTGTTGCCTCGTCAACCATGACTATGTGCTAGTGTGAATGGACTTGATTGGGGTCCTCAATCTTCATATTGAGACATTATCTCTGACCACTTTGTAACTTCTTAGTATACAGCCATGCCACGGCCTTGATGACAGATATTACTTGGTTTTGGTTTGTAACTTGTGTAGAGATGTGTAGGAAAAAAAATTCTCTTGAGATCCATATGTTTGCATAAATAAATAACATGTCTAGATTTTTCTATAGATTAGTGTAAATTTCTTCCTGTGAGATAAGATTATGCAGTACTGAGGTGGCAATTCGGCTCTTTTGCTTGGTAAAAGGTTATAGGTTTCAATTTATATTTGACCTGTCAAACTGGTAGAGTAAAAAATGTAGTTAAAAATAAAGCATGCAAAATAGTTTGACGGCTGAAAGTGACCCCAAGTGTATTTTAGTTCTTACAACCTCTATTCATAAAGAACAGATGAATAAAATTTTGATAATGTTATATAATAATTTTCATTGCATGAAGTATCTATAAAGTTCAAGGACAAAGGGAACAAAAAATGTAACGGGGTCAAACCAGCATGACCCTTTATGACATGTATTAAAGTTTATGGTTTTTGACGTAAACCTTTTACCTGGCCGATCTGACCAGTCCATTCATCTATAATGTTTGCATGAATATTAGAAAAATAATCTAGTCATTATTTACAAGTGCTATTACAGTGAACTAACTATTGAATATATAAGCTCAAAGTCCCAAGCTTGATATATTCCAACTCTAAAAGTTACTATGTTGTATTAGGCAAACGGGTGTTTGTCATACTTTGACAAAGTCCCTGATGGGTTTTACTTGATAAATGGGATGGATCCTTATGTATGGACAATGTGTTGTGATCTGCAAGAGACTGGACGAATTCCATCACTTGAGTTACTGAAGGCCATTGACACTGGTAGTGAATCTTCCATTGAAGTGATTTTGATTGACAGACGTAGTGATCCAAGCCTTTGGGAGCTACAAAACCGGATTCATAGTATATCATGTAATAGCATAACTACATTAGAGGTTGTTGACCAACTTGCAAAGCTTGTCTGCAATCGAATGGGGTGAGAACTTATTCTCTAAGTGATGTAAGCTGTAGAAATTTATGCATGTAGAGCTGGAAGTTTCAGCCTATTTACTTAGGAATTGGTGATTTGGTTATGTTATCGGTAAAATAAAACAATTAGCTAAAAAGCAATTACTTAATATATAAGTCTTCTTAAATAATTAAGTTAAAAGAATTAGTATACTGTCGAGACATACAATTTTTGCAATCATATTTGACACCCTAAGTTTTTTAGAAATCAGGCATGTAAGGGTCAACCCTACTAGGACTGATTCATTTCAACTTGTAGCAATACTTATGGGTTTTGTAAGCAACCCTCTTTATTGTTATATTATTGTTGTTATATGTTATCATTTGATTTGGGAATTTTGCCTACACAAGGGGTGCAACTTTAACCGGAGAAGATGAATTGGTTTCAATGTGGAAGGAGTGCAGTGAGGATTTTAAGGATTGTCTAGGATCTGTTGTACTTCCAATGGGCAGCCTCTCTGTTGGGCTTTGCAGGCATCGGGCTCTATTATTTAAGGTATGATGAAGATTTAAATTGTTGTACTATAATAATCTCCTTGACCTATGAAACTGTTTATGCATAACTTCAATTACAAACTTTGGCATGTTTTTGTATATTTTATCTCTGGTTTTGTAATTCTTTTAATGGATACCAGAATTTGGCAGTGGGGGTAGGGGTGGGATGGGTGGTTTTTGGGGGGGTAGGAGGGGGGTTCTTTTTAACATGTAATGCATCTTAGTTGTAATCTGGACAAAATTCTCGAATACATCCAAAACCTGAGCAGCATCATGTTTAATGCTTTATTTCTAAGTCAATAGCACAGTTATAGTTAGAAACTCAATCATGGTGTTGAGACAGAGAGACAGTTAAATGTAATGTGTATGTAATACTAATATGGTATAGGGGTTGTTTGGAAACTATAGAAAAGAAGTGCTTGGGTTTTGGGATGTCATTTTATCAGAATAATACAATATATTGAGTTGCAATAATCAATGATAGCAATCAGTAGCAATGACTTCTTTAGTTCTTTTATACCATGTAATACTTATGGTATTCCTATCTGCCCTTGAATATAACTAAATATGGCCCACAAGTTGCACATACTGTTAATTGCTGCTTCCCTTGATGTTAAATTGTGATCTTACATTTTTATTTATTTTAATAATGGCAACAGATTTTAGCTGACACGATTGATCTACCATGCCGAATAGCCAAAGGTTGCAAATATTGTAAAAGAGATGATGCTACATCTTGCCTTGTGCGCTTCGGCGTCGATAAGTAAGTATTACTAGCTTTGTGTGGCAGTTTGTTTTTTGCTCTAAGCAGATGAAGTTTACTAAAGTATATAAAAGGTAGAGATAGGAGAATATTTTAGAATGTGACATGCTCAGAACATATCTTGATTTAATCTATTTAGTTAGGATTGATTTAGTTTCTCTTTATAGCAATCTTTTGTATTATCAATCTATAATAGATAATCTGAATTTCACAAAGTTACACTTTTACGCAGAGAACTTCTTGTTGATTTAATTGGGAATCCAGGAAACCTCTGTGAGCCTGATTCTCTATTAAACGGTCCATCTACGATCTCAATTTCTTCCCCGTTGCGCTTTCCACGTTTTAGACAAGTTGAACCCCTCGTTGATTTCAGGACACTTGCCAGACAGTACTTCGCTGATTGTGATTCACTAAATCTTGTATTTGAAGATCCATCTATTGGTAAGTTATTTTCTTGACCATATGTTGTAACTTGTAACTTTGGGGTCTTACTGGTTACTAATTAATCAAAGTATTAAGGTTGGTGATTGTTTGACTGCAGGTGATGGAGATTCTGGCGACACTTTTTATCCTAATAAGCAATCTGAGAAACATAATATTGATATGAATATTGTTGCACGTAGTCCAAGCAACAGCAATGATGGTTCTCGTTTACCTCCTTCAAAAGCTGCCCGACCAAAAGGTCATGATAGAAATTCACTTCTTCCAAAATCATATGCTCAGAATAGCATAAACACAACACAAGTTGTTAAAGGTTCCCAAACATATGCCTTATCTGATGCTAGAATGGAGGTGGCTAGTAATCAGAGGTTTGATGGGGGTCAACCAAATAAGCCAAGTGGAGATTTTACCCTTGATTTTGAAGATTTGGACATTCCTTGGAGTGATCTGGCTTTAAAAGAGAGAATTGGAGCAGGTAATTTCATATTTGATTTGAATAGCGCTCTATTCTGCAAAAGCGGGAGGCGCAAACACACACACACGCATGGACTTGGGGTTGCTGGTGTGGGGCGGTTAACGGTTTCCCGAATTAAACAGTTTGGACAATACACACACACGTATGTATGTGTGTATGCATATCTGGATGTACATATGCTTGCATAGGCATTCATTAAAATATATATTGGTACATGTATAGACCATCCAAAAAGGATCATGTCTGGACCAAATTTTGCTGACCACTAATTTATGCAAGTTATGTATTTTCAGGTTCTTTTGGTATTGTTCATCGTGCTGATTGGAATGGCTCTGTAAGCACCCTTTTTGTTTAAACCATGCTCTGAGCTCATTTTGGTTTTTATGCATAGACTGGTTGGTGATTAGGTACATTTACTGTTATTTTAGTATGTACTTAAGATTGCAACCTGTATAGTTTAATCTAGCATGTTCTGATAAGACTCGGATAATATATCTATTGACTATTGTTCACGACCAGAAGAAGGTTTTTCTTCTTTGTCTTGTACGGGGATGGTTTTAACAGGAAGTATTTTTGCCCCTCCTATTCTTTTGGTAGTTTTAACTTGAAAGGAAAAAAAGGCATGCATCAGTATTCGGTAGTAGTTGTGTTGTTTAAGTTACATAGATAGCAAATCAACAATGGCTTAAGCTCATGTTGTTGTGGACTAACGAGCTGAGATAAATGCAAGTTGTATTCTTGAAGTGAGTGAGAGTCTACAAGTTCTTTGGCAATAAGATCTTATACGTCTTGCTAATGCCATGAAACTTGCTTCATAGTTTAGGGCTTTAGCTTGTGCTTGGCAATTTATTTGCGTGATTCAAAAATCTATTATGATGGTGTTGGAACCTAAGATTATTATTTGGGTATTTCAAAGATATGTTCCTGGAGTTAATCGGTTGGTTTCTAATGTCTATCCCTGTTTGTACCGGAACAAACTATATATTCAGGGAACACCAGCTTTTGTTCTTGGCATTCTCTAAGTCCAAGTTAGGTTATGCCTTCTTGTTTTGGCAATATTTTTGACCTGCAACAAGTCCTAAGTTCTAACGCATATTTGATCCTCATTCTGTATTTGGGTCTTGTAGTTCATAATAGTGTATGCCAAGTGACATTCATTTATTAAAAGCTTACAAACTCAACTACTTTTAGGATGTTGCTGTGAAAATTCTGTTAGAACAAGATTTTCATCCAGAGAGATTGAATGAATTCCTGCAAGAGGTAAATCCTAATGTTTTTTTGGTTGATATGGATTTATTATCTATTTTGTTATACATTATCTTTAGTAAGTGTTACTTTATTCCTCCACTATTTCTGTTAGGTTGCAATAATGAGACGTCTAAGGCATCCAAATATTGTTCTTTTTATGGGTGCTGTCACTCAGCCCCCTAACCTATCAATAGTCACCGAGTATTTGTCAAGGTTTAGTGCCTCTACAATTTTAGTTCAACAATTATGGGAATTTGATGTTATTATTTGAATGGTTGGGATAATTTTGTAATAATTGTTTTTAACTGCAGAGGTAGTTTGTATAGGCTGTTGCACAAACCTGGTGCGAAAGAGACCTTGGATGAGCGACGTCGATTGAGTATGGCATATGATGTGGTATCTACCTCAATTCTTTCTATGACAGGTGTTTTCAAACATTTTTTTTCCTAAAAAGGCAAGAGTGATGACCACTTCAAGAAATTGATCATTAATTATTGTATTATACATGATGTAATTTGTGATAACAATGAAGCAGGTAGTTTTGAAGTGCAATCCAGACTTTGGAAAGAAAAAAGGGTTTTTAATCATCTGAAATATAATTGTACAAGTGTTATACTGGTGATTTCAAGATGGCAGCTTCTGTTGATGCATTTAAGCGAAACAATTTGTTTTATATCAGCAACTGTCTCTTGTTTCTCTGTCGTCATTATTAATATATTAATGAATATGGCTTATTTTTTATGTAGGCCAAAGGAATGAATTACCTTCACAGACGCAATCCTCCTATT
Source organism: Flaveria robusta (assembly GCA_025506415.1). Taxonomy (NCBI): domain Eukaryota; kingdom Viridiplantae; phylum Streptophyta; class Magnoliopsida; order Asterales; family Asteraceae; genus Flaveria; species Flaveria robusta. The sequence continues at coordinate 5,444,637 of CM046473.1, forward strand.
GTTCACAGGGATTTGAAATCTCCCAATCTTCTAGTAGACAGGAAATACACTGTGAAGGTAAAACAGAGAATTGTTAGGCACATTTTTCGGTGTTCTTTCCTATAATTCGTTAGTTATCTTTGCTAATGACTTCTATTCTAGTAAAGAACACAGTAAGTGAACCTGTGACCTTTCTTATTTTGATTCCTGCAAATATAGATTTGAGTTCTAATCTTGGGAAATTGCTAATGCTTTTGGAAATGCGGTTGCTGATTTTAGAGAATCCGATAACAGGTGGGAAGAAAAAACGACACAAACGAAAAAAACGACACAAACAGCTCCCACGCCATTTCTAGAATAGAAGGGGGGGGGGGGGGGGGAGATGTTAGTTCCATTCATGGGGCGTGGCTTGTTTGTGAGAACAACTAGGTTAAACTCACAAGAAAGTTAATTCATGTATCACTGTACACTATTTTGTTTAGCGCTTAACATTATCTTCTACTAAAAACATTATTCCGTGAGCCTGTTTTATAGGGAGGCTTTCTAGGTTTGGCTAAGTTCAATCAGAAAGTACAGAAATGGAAGGAAGGAGATTGGTCAAATATTAAGTAGAGGGAAGTAACTATTTTGGATGCCTATGTAATATGAGATGAAGTAAACCATGGTTAATCAAAATTGATACAGGTGGCAATAAACACCAGTCTCATGGACCCTCGATTTAGACAAATGTTACGATTAAATGTTTTTAGGGATCCGGGTGCCGATCAACACGCAAACACAATCAAACTGTGAGAGAAAATAATAACAAAGATGAGCACGCGAGATTTAATGTGGTTCTGTCGATGTGACCTACGTCCACGGGCTGCAACTAGGATGATACTTTTATTGCTTTTTGCCTCACTCGTGAGGAATTACAAGTACAATACATGATATAAATAGGGAAAATTAGGGTTTACAACTTAATCCCCAAATAAACCTTAATGAGCAATAATTAAATAATAATGGGCCAGGTCTTTAATTTAATTAATCTACCACGAATTGTCTTCTAACACGAGCCCAAATCAAGGCTCCACAAAACCCAACAGGATTTAGACAAATGTTACTATTAAATGTGGTTAAGTTTATATTATTTATGCATCAAGCTCATGAAATTCTATGTTTGCAGCAGTTAACTTCATCACATAATTTCTTATTACCCTTGTTTTCCAGGTCTGTGATTTTGGACTTTCGAGGTTGAAAGCAAACACATTTCTTTCATCCAAGACTGCAGCAGGAACGGTAAGTTCCTATTAATTCACTTCCATCGTTAACAAGCATCTTTAACGTAGTATTTTTTACAATTATATTTTTATAATCTTGATTGGAAAACAGCCTGAGTGGATGGCACCAGAAGTTCTTCGAGATGAACCTTCAAATGAGAAATCAGATGTATACAGCTTTGGGGTGATTTTATGGGAACTTGCTACTTTGCAGCAACCTTGGGGTAATCTAAATCCTGCACAGGTTCGTTTCTACCACTGCTTATTCTTTTATTTTTAGCAGTGACAATTTCAACCTATTTACTTTTGAAAGGGCTGTTTTGGGTGATATTTTATTTCCAATCAGTCACATGAAAAACGTTGCTAAAAGATATGCTGGTTGATGGGCGAAATGGGTTGAAAATTGGCAAAAGTCTATTTTTAATGCATTGCAGCTTCAAATTGTTATATTCGGGGATTTATTATTATTATTATTGTAATATTATGTTTTTATAATCATAATTAAGCTTTATATATCAAGAATATAATCTCTGCAGCAGCGACAACTATTAGCTGTGTTACTGCCTGCAGGTCCGCTATATCTGATTGTCCATAGTCCATTATACTTGATAATAATTATAGCCGAACATCAATAGTGTTATAACTTATAAATGAAACTTCAAATAAATGATTTCTGCATCAGCACATATTTTAATATAATATGTCATTTCTGTTTAAAGATAACACATAATCACCATGCATCATGTCAACCTTTTTGTCGGTATAACAGTATTTGAATTATGAACTAGTTAAGAGCCACAATAACCAGGTTGGAACAGCAATTCTAAGTTATTTGCTGTACAAAAAGAAGCGTGTTGACAAATATGTCATCAAGTACATTGCTATTTTAACATTTGCTTTAATAATCATCATTTGATATGGCTATGGATCAAGGTAGTGAAGATGAGCTAGTTGCTCGCCTATTCTTCCAGGAGTGGTTTTTTTTTTTCTCCAAAGCGCCTTGGCACACCTTAGAGGCGGCTTTGTTCTGGCGCATGATTGTGCCGACTAGTCACAATCATCCGTTGGTTTTGGTAAACGGGTTGAAATGCTACCTATAAAATGAAAAAAATATCAACAACTGTCTTGATGAAAATGCATAATTTACAATAGATCTCTTTTTAGGTTGTCGCAGCTGTAGGGTTCAAATGCAAAAGGCTCGAGATTCCTCCTGATGTGAATCCACAAGTAGCAGCATTGATTGAAGCCTGCTGGGCAAAGTAAGTATAAAGATGGAATAATTCCATTCGGGATGATATACCGTTTTCATGCAATACATTTTAGGCTCGTATTTGTTTATTTAGTTTGAATGGCAAACACACACACACGTACACACATCCTATCCTACGCATTAGTCTCCAATTGATCAAAAAAATGATTTTGCAGCGAGCCATGGAAGCGCCCTTCCTTCTCAGCCATCATGGACACCTTGAGACCACTAACAAAACCTGCTACTCCACAAACAAGCCAAACAGATGTTTCATTACTTGCATGAAGATGTGAAAACCGCATCCGATATTTCCCAACTCATGGGGAACCCTTGACAAAGTAGGAGTCATCAGCATAACAATGTTGTCATTTCTGTCAAATTTCATCCAACATTTGCCCATGGATGCATTGTGACATAACAAACCTGTGCTGAAGTTGCATCGAAGTAACCCTCTTGTTCCTCATGTGACTTTAATGATGGGATGGAAAATGGTCACACCTTGTTAATTATTCACTAAGAGGCTATGCTTGCCATTTTTGCATCCAGTCATCAAAGTAATAAGGGGGTCGGGTAACTATAGCAAAATGGTGAAAACAAGCAGGTGGAGTTATTTTGACCCGCAAACAACTTTGGTCCATGTTTTATAAATAATTAATGTGGTACTACTTTAATTTTTCAAATATAAAATGATGGCATTGTAAGTATTGGAATACACTTTTCACCTAGTATCTGGCTCATATGAGTCGTTTTCAAAAAAATTAATTTGACTTTTTATGGGCAGCTAATGACCCATTTTGGTTGAAATTGCTACATCTGCTGTTTGTTAACTTGTGCTAATTAAATATCATGTTTGTAGGTTATATAATCTCAAATGATTGATTGCCTGCTTCTTGTATGGTTTAAATTTTCATATAGTGAAGTTCTGATTTGTATATTTTTGTTTTGTTACAGGCTGTACATATGTTTTCAGTTACTGGAATTTCATTTAATCTAAACCCGAAAGAGTGTTTGTATACGAGTATAAATCTCAACTGTTTAGTTACAGGCTGCATTTTTTTTTTTGTTGTAATGAAATAATGCCAAGTAAATGCCCTTTTGAGTGGTGAACCCCAAAACAACAGCCAAGGAAAAACAAGTACATCTTTTGTGGTAATGTAAATCTCTAACTCCTTATAAAAATGTATCATAAAGACCATCCTCTTTTTTCTGAACTGTTTTAGTAGATGTTTGTTTGCATCTATTTAATAAGCATTAGTTTATGTTTGTTAAATCATTCGGACTAATAAACGTTTGTGTGAAAATCTTATAGTAAATTTTATTTATGCTTAATGATGCTCAAATAAGAGCATTCACATGAATATATGTTTGACTAAATGTTTGCTTTATCTGTGAGTGTAATTCTTATATTATATAGAATAGTTGCGGTGGTTGTGAGTAAAGAAGCGAGAAAATGTTTTTGCTTATTTGTATATTTAATAATTTAACGCATATAAATTTTTTTAATATTTTTGAAAATGTTTGAGTGGAGAAAATGGATGAGATAAAGAGAAAAAGGTAATGATAAAGATATAAAAAAATATTATTTAATTAAAATCCTCTGTCTCACTCAAGTGAATTGGTTTCGAGAGCATTCTGCAACTTTTTGGCGATTTTTATTTAATTAAAAAGAAGAGAAAAAATTTTTAGTTTAATTATAAGGATGATAATAAAAAATAGGATGTAAACGCTGAAGATACTTTTATATAATAGTTAATTGCAAAGTAATAATACTTTTTTAAAATAGTTAATTACAATGTAATAAATATTGACTAGTATTTTGTATGCTGTAGCTTGTTGCTTCTATATTTATGTTTATTTATGTGTTTGTTTATTTGATTAGCGTTTATTTATGATACGTTAAAAAAAATTTTAACGGCAAATTTCATTAAAAAAAAAAAGGGAAACAAAAGGCAACGCTAGCAAAAAGCTAGGCCCAACCAAGCATCAAGAACCAAATTTAAATTTACACCAAGACTTTCAATCACAATAAATTTGCTTAAACTTATTTTACACTCAAAGAAATAAGATAAACTTGATCTCTTCTTTCAAATGATTAATATTAGGTTTTTTGTTCTTAAAGGAGGCTTGGTTCCGGGCTTTCCAGATACACCATATAGCTGCAAGAATAATCGCATTGAGAACCTCAGCCTAACACTACTTGAACTCGCTCCTTCGCGTACCCGGAGGAGATCCCGAATCGATAAGACAAAGATGGACGGAATATTGCACCATTCAGCTATGAATAGCCATAACATACTTGTCATGTAGCATGATGTAAAAAGATGGAATATAGGCACCGCGTCCGGTTAATCACAACCCCCCTCTTGGCTAACGAATCAAAAATGGGTATGTGTCTAAATTCAATCTCCATACCAACACATTGACTTTTTCTAGGACAAGTTTACTCCATTTTGGCACAAAACAATTTGCATTAAGATGCCGAGGTTTGTTCTTTGTCCACCCCCATCGATCCCTTCCTTCACCCAATGAGATTAGGCCGATTGAATGTATAAGTGTTGACAACTTATTTATTTCAATCAAAGTTGAGGCTCTTTTGATCACAACCAGTTGTAGGCTAGGGTGTCACCATTCACAAACATTCTTTCCTTTATCACACATCTTTTTTCTTTTCAAACTGAAAAAGAAAGGGGTAGACCGCGCTTAGAGGTTGATTTAGCACCCGAAAAGGATTTGCTCACCCCAACCAACTACCCCAGCGATACATGAGCTTAATTCATTATTATACTTTCCAAAAGAACTTTGAATTTTAAGGATATTACTCCATGTACTTATGAAATTTTTACTTGCAAGGGAAAGAAGAAACACATTTAACAGTTAAGGGAATTGCATCAACTACTCACTTCCAAAGGCTCTTGGGATTTGATTTGTAACGCCACCATCATTTAGCAAGTAAGCTAAGAATATTATCGTAAGATTTTCAATTCCGAGACCCCCCTCCTCGACCGGATTAATGACCAAATCCTATCCTACCCAGTGGATTTTTCTTTTACCACTAACACCTCCCCATAAAAAAATTTCTTCTTATTTTCTTCAACTCCTCAATCACCTTTCGAGGTGCTTTGAAAATAGATAGGTAGTACAACGGTAGACTATTAAGAACTGGTTTGATGAGGATAATTCTACCACCCATCAAAAGATTATTGGACTTTCATAATGATAGTCTAGAATGAAAAACACCGCAAATTTAAAGGGGATGGAGCCGGAATTGCAATGAAGTTCACTAACAGCCTCATTTGCCTCATGAGAGGAGATATTGAAACCCAAAAAATTACTTTCGCAAGTTAACTTTTAAACCGAAGCAAAGATGAAAACATCGCAGAATGGTACCCAAGTTCTTGACCGAGGAGATAGACCATCTTCCTAGAATAATAGCATCATTTGCATGGATAATATTAATGACAATTTGGCCATTATTGGGAGTAGGGGTACCACGGAAGGAGCCCAAGGAAGAAGCTTTGGAAATCATGTAATGAAAAGCTTCCACAACAATGATGAACAAATACGGGAAAAGAGGGTCTCCTTGATGAACACCCCGAGAGCATTGGAACTCCCACGAGGGAGAACCATTAGTTAGGACCGATGCACGGGCTAAATTAACACACCCTTGTATCCACAATCTCCACCTTGCTGGAAAATTCATTTGATTGAACACACAATCAATAAAGCTCCAACTAACACAATCAAAGGCTTTATCGAAATCAATTTTGAAGAAAAGCGATACCATCTTGGATTTCTTGACCCAAGCAAACATTTCATTCATAATCAAAGCACCATCAGTAATGTTGTTCCTCCCGGAAACAAAAGCCAGCCGAGCCTTCGGCTTGAGGTCAAGAAATATTATTCGCATTCTCATAAACAAACGTATATTCATGTTTAATTGTTTATTTTTGTTTAGAGACTAAGTGAAACGTATCATAAATTAAATGTTTTGATAGTTTAATTATGAATGAAATGAGTAGAATTGATGGGCTAGAACCCAGAAAGCAAAGCCTAGTGTAAGTGTAGCGTGTTGTGGATTGTGACTCCTTCACTAACAACTTAGCTAACCATCAATTTGGATTCATAAATTACAAATGGATATTCATATTAGGGTCTTTACTTGTTTGAATGAAGAACAATATGAACAATCAAACACACGGAAATTTTAAGATCGTATAATTAACGGGTAATACAATTTAAAGTTACAGTGAACTATTGATCACAAATTGAATGACTTCTAACACAACTAATCTCTATAGCAATCATTCCTATGAACAAGTTGGGGAAGAAATGATGAAAGTGGAATCTCTCTTCTTTGTGCATACATGTTATTTCAACTGCAACTTCTTGTCTTCATTAGTGGTATGTTGTTTCAACTACATCTTATCTTCATCAGTGCTAAGTTACTATGAGTGGTACTAACTCTATTAGCATTAAGTTGCATTCTCAGCACTCAAGTCTTTTCTTTGGTAGTAACTTGCCACAAGATACAAGTTACATCGTCACCAGCAAGACTCTTTTAATGATAACATTTTTAGTTTCAAGTTACATGGTCATCAACTTAACTTTAATGGTAAGTTGCTCCATCAACACTCAAGTTATTCTCTAGTAGTAACTTAATTTTTAGTTGCAAATCACATTGTCATCAACTTAATTTTAGTGGTAAGTGTTATATATTTTAGTGTAATTGGATTGACTAATCGATCAATGAGATTACGATATCCATTAAACAAGTTAGGAGGTGCGGAGTGCACACATGTTTGAGTTTATTGTGATCTTCGATATTATTATCTTCTTAGGGGTGAAGCCCCTAAGCAACTGGGGTCCGGGGGCAGCGCCCCTGGGAGCGGGGTCCAAGGGAAAACTTAAAAGAAAAATGAGCATTTTTAAATATGAAAACTACCTTCGGCAGTTATTCCCCATCCCTGTAAAATACGAATTTGAAACATGATCTATTTCTTTTTCTGATTTTCTGGTTCAAGAAACTCTACAAAATTCATATATCATTCTTAATTTCTGAGTTTTATCCGATTGAAAGTTTGGATTGAACCCCAAATAGTTTCAATCTGAAAGTGTTCTTCACGACTCTCAGATCATCCGGTTTATTTGAATCAATTTCTCAACAGTAAGCTGTTCTATAACCACTCAAGTTTATTCTCTAGTAGTAACTTGTCACTCGTTACAAGTTACATTGTCGACATAAAGTCCCAATAACACGCTGCCATCAATTAGAACTCGTATCATCACCCATAAGTCATGGTCGGCACTTAAATCATTAATTTCAAGTTTCTTGCATCCTTTTTAAAATAATTTGCACAAGCTAGGACTATTCTAGAATTCACACTAGGAGTCCAGTGTGAGAAAACATGAAACCAAAAGAAAAACAACATTAAGTTTCAACACTTTACATTAGATCTTGTTGGTTAATGTGGATGTCTTGACCAGAGGATTTTGATAAAATATTTGTTATGATGGTATTGAGGAGATGTTTGTTTGGCTTCATTAAGATGTAGGGTTAATTAAATAAGTTAGCTTCAAATGAAAAGAATATTAAGAATTCAATCAACTGGAAATTAAGAACTTATGAAATGTGTCTATATTTGGTTACTCGGACCATGAATCATTCATGCAGTGAGCAGTCAGCTTCGTCTAGTTTTCATCATCGGGTTTCCCCTTTGATCTTCTTAACTTGCTAGCAGGGAAGTGTAGTCTGGCCATAAGAGGACGTGGTGCGCGTGTCTTCTGATCAAATCCCCTTACACAAATAAAACCTACAAGAAAATAAAGTATGTCATGGAGCAAACTTCAAAGTATGTAAATGACAATTCATACCTCTCCAGAAGCAGTATTGAATGCCTTCTGCTGTAAGGCCTGCAAGATAAAAGTCCTTAATGTTATAAGTTCTTTTAATAAATGGTATAATTCATGCTATGTTATAAATGGTATAATAGAAAAAAGTTGCCTACAAAAAGGAAAGGGGTCAAATGTGTAAGACATGTCAAAAGTATCCAAAAGTATACTTCTAATGCTTAACACTTCCTAATTCATTGAATGAATTTTGTTATCATGCTTGATAGTTCAATTGCTTATTTGCCAAAAATGGTCGGTTCTCGTCCAAACCATTTTGTCACCTTTAATGTATGCCAAACTAACCTCTGAATATTGTTGGTACCGAAGTTCCAAAGTACACTGTTCTTCTAGGTAGATTCCATAACCAAGATCTAGGGACATCAATTGGATGAAGGCTTGAGTCATGGTCCGCAAACACCTGCATATCAATGACCATTCTCATGGGAAATAGCACATTTACATCCACGTCAACTAAAATTCAACAGGAAGAGATGGAGAAAAGAAAACACTCAGCTGATATGCAAGGAGGTTTTTCTTTTGTTTATTTTGGTATAGTTGAGAGCCAGCATTGTATATTACCTCATTAACTTGAAAGTATGTGCCGTTGAGTGGGAAGCTTCCTCTCATAGCGGTTCGACATGGTATCTATTCATCATATGTGCATTTGAGATCAGAATCAGATAATATATACGCATCTTATAAGTATCAAACGGGTCGAGCGTTGACCAAAGTGTATTTTTAGTGCTTTATACTTTTTAGAGCACTTCATTGAAGAAATGTCTTATTTATGAAATATAATAATTTTGCAATCATATTTGATACAATGAAAGTTGATAAAAACAACTTTTTAAGACTTAGGACAATGAATGTTTCGGGTCCCTTGACTCATTACGACCCCCCCCCCCCCCCCCCCCTCCTTCAAAACAGAAAAAAAAAACACACACACACAACCCATGTTGCCACTTTTACTATTTAGTCATACACCAGTACTTGTTACCCTTTACTCACCAAGAGTGTCCCTCTAACGGTTTGGGAATTTGCTTCTCGTCTGCTGTTGCACCAAAAACATGTTTCTTTATGACATGGCATACCGGATTCATGGGAGCTACACTGTCCTTTTGGTGGCTCAATTGATTCTGCAGTTTCACCTAATTGGAAAACAACCAACACAGAGAACTAAATGAGCAACTACAGATAATATTTCATGACTTTGAAGCATCTTAAGTTCTATATTTCATAGTTACCAGGTGTCCAAATCGCAAGGAGGTATGAACAAGGATCATCGGGCTCTCGTTTGTCCAGCTGAAATGTAGATAACATCTTTTGAGAAACAGAAACTAATGAAAATGCTAGTCTTGTTCTCCAAAACATATGCTTACCCCTTCCAAGAGTGGATGAGAATCAGGAAGCTCATAACTGTAGCATTATATGCAAGAAATCATTAAAAAATTATTCTGCTGTTGTAATTGGTTACTGCGCTATTTAAAGTTACTATTCCACTTTTTTCATTAGTTACTGCATTATTTGTATGTTTTATATGCTAAGGACATTACCAAAAAAAAAAAAAAAAAAAAAAAAAAAAAAAAAAAAAAAATAGTATAAGTACTTACACACGGTGTTCAGTTCTTAGCTGGCTCACGTTTTTAAGTTTAGGTGTGGGGATGGAGGCAGCTTCTGATGTTAATGCAACCAAGGCCCTTGACATGTCACCCTCTGCAAGTTCCATATTATCTTGCATGTATTTCTGCAAGTTCTGGGTAAACGCTTCCACATTAAGTCTTATCACTGGGATTTCTTCAGCGTCTTCACAAAAATCCTCTATATCCGATTCTTGTATCTTTTCAGGCTCTGGTGTTGCTGGTACCTGATCATAGTTATTTATAGCAAGTTTTAAAATTTTAATAGAACACAAAATCTGCCTGCTTTCAAGAGTAACTTAAGTCCAGGAGACCGTTTTGCTCTAAAGTAAGGTGAATTTGAATCCATAAGTACTTATTACAAATATGCATATATCATTCAGATCTTATCAATACCTCAATAATGGGCTCTGGTGTTGCTGGTTCTTCAATAACAGGGTCATGAATTTGAACTTCAGATTGTTGGTGCAGATAGTGATTAGCTTGAGGTAAAGTTAGGTGGTGTAGATTAGCAATCCAGTAGAGCTTTGACTTTGACCATGCGATTTATTTTCTGTGACGGCAGTAACGATTCTTTTCTCCTCTGGTGCTGGTAGTGAGAGCCTAGCACTGCAGTGGAAATCTTTATCAGTGATAGAGTGATCTATTTATTTATTGTTATGCTTTCTTGTTACGGGTGGAAATTTCAACCCATATGCTTGTGGATGGGTCGATTCAGGATCAAATCTAAAGATTTAGGTAAAATTTGAAGAGCTGAAAGGGACCAAATAATAAAGTTAGCTAAAATTCCAACAGACCAAAAAGGTTAAATTGGTAATAAGTCACCCAAAGTGTATTAGCTATAAGGAAGAAACAAAAGGTAACCATGAGTCAACCTGAGCTCACCATTGTCCGGTCTGCCTGACCCACCTATCTTTGCACTAAGATTTCTTGACATTGTTCTAAAGGCAACAAGACGTACATTCTCATAATCCAGGAGTTTTGGTTAAAAATATATCAGGTTGTGTCACAATCAGGTGTTACTAGCAATACAACTAGGTCCAAGTGGTGGTATCTCAAGTAAAAATACACTAATGCTGGCTTCAACTTTGGCCATACAAAAGAAGCTACAAGCTTCATTGTATTCATTCTGTAAGTTATGTGGATATGGGGTCAATGTTTATACAAATTGTGAGAAGGATTACATTTAAAAGTGCACTTAAAAAGTGAAAAGTTGGATATGTTGAAGGGCTAGAAAAATGTTGCTCAGACCTTGCAAATGCACTTGCAAAATGTCTGCACTCTCCTCTCATAGGACACGAATTGCAGTTTGGTTTGTTCTTTGTACAGAAAACCTGCAGAAATTATGAACTTATGTTGGCATTATTTACGAAGGCACTTTATGCTCCTTGTGTATATTATTTTACCTTCCCAAAGGTAATCATCTGGTAATGTAGTTCATACCTGTCAGTCATACAATAAGAACAACACAGAAAATGTGATTAAGTGCTCTATGTTCTTCTGGATGTATATCAAACAGAACATGCATGAACAAGATGGGTCAACTTTCACCCACTTACTTCCAAATGGGTGGATACAGATTATGTTTTATCTCCTACAGTCCAACATAGCTTAGAAGAAAAAAGGTAAAATCAGCCATAAATGTCACCATGTATTTATTAATGCATAAAACCTTCTAAATCATTTGATTAAAAGTTTAGATCAATACTAAATAGCTTTGTAATCATATTTGACACACTACCTATATATAAACAGATTCAAATTTTTGACAAAGAAGTATTCCGGGTCAACCCTATCCTGCCTGGCCTGCTATTTCGCAACCTCAAAGCAATGCTATATTTGGAACGGATAATGCATCAAAACTGTTCTCTTACAATGTTTTCTGGTCGAGCTTGCAGAGTCGTGGCCATAGATATTTTTGGATCGATTCCAAAACTGGATACCTGGATAGAATCAAAAATCTTAGCATACTGTCATAATTCCAAAGGTTTTCTGTGTGTGTGTGTGTGAACACATATATACACATGCTTATAGTTGATGCTCACAATTCTAGAAGATGCAACTGAAGAGACTCAGGAAGTGGTTGCAGGGGTACCCATCCTAGTCTTACAGCTATACGCCCCACATTTGTGTCTACCTACTTGCGCACATACCATACAAGTAAAACCCAAACTGAAAATTTCTTAGTTATATCATTATTTTTTTTTGTAATCATAAAATTCTTACTGGAAAAGCAAGATGGTGAAGTGTGAGTAGCCGTACGCACTCCACGCTTTTTAAGCCCAATCCTCTGAAGCTTAGCAGATACTCCCTAAAGATCAAAAACAGTGTTAGTGCCTGGCCGCAGATAGATCGTGAATTTTCTTATTCGATATAGTAACACCGAAACAAAAATTATAGATTTGATGTTGTTTGTCTACTTGGCTTTGTCAGGTGGAACGCTCCGTAACCATTCGAGATCAATGCTTCCATGGTCTCTTACAAGTCGATTCAGAAACTCCTGTAAAGTTATTTTAGTAAGGACTTAAAACCATACTCAGTATTTGTCATGGTATGCCACTTTATCACTAATAGATTTCAACACCATTAGAGGTGGCAGGATTGGCAGATCAAGCAGGTTAAAACATTTAATTTGTCGTACTGTTCAAAAAGGTCGGTTTTGACCGGTACACACTATGTTTTCACTTTACATGATATTAGTGTTACGGTTATAAAGCAAATTATTTCAATAACAATTTAATATTTTGAATAATATGATGAGGTTTTAAGCATTAAAATACAACTCTGGCAAATTACAAATCATTTGACAAATTGACCATCAAAGATAAAACACAGCCTAAATCAACCCCTTCATAAGTAAATTGGTTGAAACTACCCCCTCAATTTTTCACGAATGACAGACATATGGGTACCTTAATTCTCTCTGCAAGCATATTGTTCATACCCCTATCCTTGATGGTATCAGAAATCTCATCGGCATCTGCACGCCTTACCGCTTCATAGTCCAATGAATCCATAGTTCCCGGTAACCTTTCTCCTTTGAATTGTGCGTTTTTTCTCAGACTATCCCAGTCAGCTTTAATCTTTTTTGCTTTTCTACTTTTACCTTTCTTCACTTTAGTACTGCCAGTTGCTGATATTTTAAGATTCCCATGTTTATTTGAATTTGATTCTGTGACTTCTGAGACCTCCATCTGTTGATTGATAAAATTCATTGAATTCTCTGATATTGTGTGACTTTCAGTGAATTTTGTGTCTTGATTGGTAACAGTATCCAACTCTGATGACATTTCACTTTGTTCACTTGGACACTTATCTTCATGTTTGGTTTGCATAGTTGTTCTTCCTTCTGAAATGTCAATATATTCAGCACTATCATTACCATCTGCAAGAGAATTACTAACCAACCAAGACCCTAATTTTTCAACACTGTCAGAAATTGAAGACTGTAATGTGCTTGGACATGTATCATCTGAGTTGTGCGAAGAAACTAAATCCTCAACTTCTTTTTCTTCGTTTAAATCAGAAAGCTGATGACTTAAATGGTCTTCATGGCATGTAATGTTTTTTTCTACATCCAATTGGTATGGTTCTTTGACAGATATGCTTGATTTATCTTCTTCAAATGCTTCATTGCTGCTTTTTGGTGTCAGTGGATATCTTGCAGCTAAATTCATGAATGCAGAACTGCAAAGGTGAACAAATATATACTTTGTGTCATGAATTCATATGCAATTTCAACCCATGTACTTACAAATGGGCTAATGTGGTTTATTTTAATCTAAAAATGGTCAAATGAAACAAAATTAGAGTAAAAGGGAACAGGTCAAATGGCTTGGAAGTTGCCTGAAGTGTATTCCAATGCATGCTGCCACCTAAATCGTTTTATTCAAAGATTTAGTTATTTTTGAAACAATGCATCAATTACTTATAAACAAATAAGAAAAAATTGGACACAAAAGCGTTTTCAAGTTTTCTTGACCTGACCCGAACCCTACTAAAATCATCCCGTATGCAGTTTTTCACCGAAATGCCTGTTTTGCCATATCTAAATTCCTACTTAATTACTACTGTATCTACCCTACCTGGACAGATGATCTGATACATTTTGGGTAAGGAAAACCCCAATAACAGAGTCCACAACAGACCCCTTCCACCGAGAGAAACGTCTGTCTCCTGTAAGAATTGCATTTAACTGTTAATATAGACCTGTAATTTATTTAAGAAAAATTTCAATTTATTTAAGAAAAATTTCACGTAGAAGGAACATACTTTCGGTCAATTTCTATTTTAGGGAACATAACTTCAAAATTTACATTAAATGAAGTCATTTCATTTTTCACCAGGCACACATCTGCATTAACAGGTTACCCTTCCACTGGCTTATATAGTTAAAAACTAATAACACAAGCCTTAAGCGTTGATTCGAATTTACATTCCCCAAAATAAATATTGACTACGTACGTTGACTTTTGTGTAAAAATTCCTCACCTTGAACTAGGTGCATCCTTGCAATAAATGAAGCTGCTCTCCCACTAAATACATTTCGTTCTTCTTCCCACCATTTTGTCTTGTCTTCATCTATCCCATTAATGCCTTCATTATTTATATCTTCCAACAGAAGCCTCCAAACTCTACTTGTCTCATCATCAAGATCAACCTTAGGCCGTGGCTGCCTTATTTTCTCTCCATCATAAGACCCTTCGAAACGAACTACACTTCTATTTTCGTGATACAAAACGATACCATACTTCTCTTGGTATCTTGTTAAGTATGGTACAAGTGCCTGTTGGTCTACTTCCGCCTTTTCAGAGTTGATGCACAAAATCTCAAATTGGTTTATGAGTGCATCAATGTCATATCGGCTTTTCCATCTAAAATTTGAAAGCAAACCTGCATTAGGTACATAAGAGAAAAAATGTTACTAAGCTTTGACAAATTTATATTATATATATATAAGAAAATGGGAATTAAATTGGTCAAATGAGTTAAGGTGAAAGATTTTACTAAATTTCAATCAATTCAAGCAAGCCCAGCAGATAAAATTTATTCAAAACATTAAAACTTCTAAATCCTTTTGTTACTTTATATCATTATTGTTATATTGATATAGTTTGGAATCAAATTATTTTCGATTATAATCGTGTATAAAGTTTAAACAAAGAAAGAAAAAGAAAAGGAACTTGTAGGCTGAACCAATCTGGCCCGCCGTCACCTAACCCTCTCATTTCATCAGTTTTTAGCTTTTGTTTTCCGTTAAAGAACACTTTGACTAGCCAACACAAAGAAGCTACCTAAATGGTTGGTGGTGAGGCAATTGTTATGATATGAAGATGGCACAATCGAGTTACTTCTCTTGGTCCGTTTCTTTGTTAATATGTTCAAACTAAAATCAGCAGCGGCAAGAGCTTCTACGCACAACCAGGGCCTTTTACCCTCTATCAATCCAGCAAATGAACTCATATCACGAACCCGTTTTCGACCCTCGCTTCTCTTCTTTCTACATATTTCCACATCTCCAAATCCCAAACTATTCTTGTAATATTGCTGATTATTCATACCATACACTGTTGATATTTCATGAAACCATCTGGATGAAATTGCCTTGGATGTGATAGAATTATTACACTTTCCGGTTCTTTTTTCTTTACAATTGCCGGAAAGTTCGTAAAATATGCCTCTAAAGATGCATCTTCACTGGTACTGCAGGTAGAATCATCTCTACTGAGTACATTACTTGCTTCTTTTTCATGAGCTTTTTCAGAAAAATTCAAATTACGTTTTGCTCTCCTACACGTGCTCTTGGCAACCATTTCTATCTCTGACTTGCTTGGTGTTATAGGGCTTATTGAGAATGCTTTGTGGTATGGCTTCTCTTCTTCAAAGTTTATCTTTCTCCTACACGAATTCCTAATGGGTCGAACACTGGATTTCTCAGGCGTAATGTTACTAATGTTTTTCCTCTTTCCTGTTGAGGAACCATTAGGTTTTGGGGTGGTTGACTTTTTGGATTGACCTTCTATTACCACTTTTGGTCTGTGTTTTCTTCTTTTCAGTTTTGGTTTTGGTGTATCCTGTAAACTCAAATCCTCACTAGATTCCTCTTCAAAATCTACATTCACGTCCAATTGCCACATGTCGTCTTGTGATGGTTCCATAATCGGCTTTGTATGTTCAAGATTTACTACAATTTCTGAATTTAGTATATCAGACACAACTCGTTTACGCACTGCCCTTCTGGTTTGCTTTGGTGTTACAGGAGTTAATGTAGACGGGGTGCTTGTGACCATCTGTGGTTCAGTTAATGTTGGTGGCGAATTCAGATCAAACAAGTACCTCACTCCACCAGGCTGTGGATTAGGCAAAAAGCTGCCTCCAACCTCCGGCTTCTGAAACTGCATATTTACACCTTGTTCATCATCACCATCACTGTGAGCAGCGACGCCGCCACAAGCGCCACCAGAACCTTTTGTGGTGATTGCGGCGTCTGCAAGTGCAAGCAGATCAATACAAGGAATGGTACTCCACACACTATCCATCAAAAGGCTACCATAACTTCCAATTGTGGCTTTATTAAACTCATTTTCGGATCCATTTCCGCAGTTCATCTTTCGGACCACAAGCCTCAACAGGATAACTTTGATGTTAGCTCTATCAAAATTATTGTTGACAGGGACTATATGGTCAATAACCAAGCCTTTGTTCTTCCCCAACTATTTTTATGAAGAATCCATTAAAAACAGAAGGGGGCAAACTTTTACAGTGTTAAACATCCTGATTATCAACCACCTTTTCAGACATTATGCTGCAGACACAGAAAATGCTGAAATTATTAAATAAAAACTTCTACCAAAACAGTAATGAAATTCGTTAACCTAAAATAAATTCAAAGTCATAATACAAGAAAAAAAATATACTTTAACAAAAGAAAAATATATTGCAACAGTCTTGTGCAACTTCAGCTACGATATTCTTTAATGCAATAGATGGATTATTTTTTTGGAGAAACATCATCTCTAAACTTGCATGATATTTTGTAAATCGCCCCATTTTTCTACACGTTTTCACCTCCAAGTTGAAGTAAATATTCTGTATAAAATTGTACAGCTGCTGCTGATGATGACTAATTTTTTAGAAAATAAGTACAGTTTGGGGAGAAATTGTTGATCAAAGTCACTGATTTCACACAAAAAATCTCCTTTGACGAACAGATGAACTCTTAAAAACCACAAAATGAAGGTTGCAAAACCCTATCAACTGAAAAAAAAAAAAAACAAAAAAACACACAGAAATTGAAGAGATAATAAAGAGAGAGTTTGCATGAAGGAGTGGAGGAAGAAGAAATAGAGTGAAAAGTGTGCTAACCTTGCAGTCGGTGAGAGTAATATGGGTGGTGATCGGTGGTGAATGTGGAAGTAGTTGGGGTACGGAGAGAGAAGGAGAAGATTAGACGCGAAAAGTAAACTCAGTGGACCTGTACTACTACTGTTTTTTTTTTTTTTTTTTTATTATTATATTATGCCCCGTATGTAAAAGTAGTTGGTGAAAGTATGTCTTTAAATTGTTATTATTTTACTCTTTAAAATCATTATATGTTAGAGGATTCAGTATTCATTTTATATTTTCATTTTTATAATTATATTAAAAATTGGTTTTTGTTTATTTTATTAAATAATATTTTTTCATATCTTTATCATTATATTTTATTTTTATTCACTTACAACCACTTTTAAAAATATTAAAAAAATTATGGGGTTTGTATCGTATTTCTCCAAATATGGGAAAACACGGTACAATCCCCATAAATATTATATCTTTCACTTACAATCACTTACAACCATCCCCTATAATATAGGACATCCACTCATATATATATATGAGGAACGGGTTATGAATGCTCTTAGATTAATGGAATCTTTTTATGCCCGAAAATTAAAGAATACTATTAATGTGACAATTTTAAACATGTTTCGACAAGCAATAATAAAGAGTGGAGGTAGGCTTTGCAATCTGTATTTCTTATGTATAGTTTTATTTGAGAAAATTATATAAATGTGATTTGTGGTTTAATCAAATTGTATTTGGTCTCTAAACTTTAAAATTTGCAAAGATAGTTTAAAATTTTATGTAATCATTGTATTTTTGGTCCCTAGCATTAAATTCAAAAAATTTTATGCATTTCATAAAATTTTAAACTAAATTTTAAATTTAATTTTAGGGATCGAAAGTGAAACGCCACATAAAAGTTTAGACTAACTTTGCACTTTTGTAAAATCTGGGGACTAAATTTGCAATAGATACATAAAAGTTTGGACTGACTTTGCAATTTTCAAAGTCTGAGGACCAATCATGCAATCTGATTAAACCGCAGGGACCATTTATGCAGTTTTCTCGTTTTCTTTAGTCGTGTAATGTGTCATTTTGTATTTAAGTATGGTATATGTATATGGAATTAATTTGCAGATAAGATGGGGGCATATTTCAAAGAACAAGATATTATTTTAGTGAAAGCATGGTTGTGAAATTCGTTATGAAATCGAATCAAATGAATCCCTTGATGGAGGAAACGAATCATCACAACATTTCAATTGGTATGAGTTGGTTATTTATAATGACTAAATAATGCACAGTTACATTAATACTCAGCTTTAAGTAGCTTTTGGTAGACAAATATGAAAGATGGAATGTAATGAACCATTAAGAGTGAACGGAAAAAGAGATGTTTGGTGGTGAATAGAATGGAATGAATCATTACATAAGTATTCACATTCCCTATAATTCATTTCATCCATCATTTCGTTTTATTTTTTTTCATTTCATTACTTCTTCCAACCTTAGTAACCACCACCACCAGCACCCACCACCACCAGCACCCACCCATGACAACAACCACCACCGGCCGCCACCACCATCATCACTGACCACCACCACCAATCACCATCGACCATCTTTGTTAGATCCTAAAAAAAATCATGCATGCGAATTCAAATGATGGTTGGTAAGTTGTTTCGTTTGGCAAAATAATACAAGTCTTGGTTGTACGCGAATAAAGGATGCGAATGAAGACAACTGCCAAAGTGTTGAACTTATGAGGGTGAAGTTCAACATGATACATATGAAGAAAAGAATACAAGTGTGATGATGCGGATAGTGATTCAATGCAGATGAAGAATCAATGATGCGGCTAAATATTTGGTCATTCGTATTGAATGAACGCGGATGAGCAAAAACTTATACAGCTGTGAAGTCCTTAAATGCAGACAACAGTTTGTTCAACCACATTAGACAATACGGGTGAATAAAGTCAATGCGGGTGAAGATTTAGGGAATGTGTAAACTGTTATTTGTACTTTTTGACATATATCTTTCTGATGTAATAGAATTAGTTAGGGTAGTACAGTCAATAGTATAGGCCATGTGTCAGGCATATAAATAAAAAATTACCATTCTCAGTTTGTAACCCTAACAACCATTATTATCATACTTTTAATGCGAGCAACCTATCAATGTACAAAAGAAGTTTATTAGTGTCATCATTTTATTATTTTGATTATTGATTATTGTAATTCCTCTACAATGATTTAATAGCAACAATCAGTTTATTTGATCCAATCAAATCTCACCTAGTCAATTGTTATTAAAGCCTCGACTCCTAAGTTCAGCTTGAACATCCATTTGATCTAAATTTGATTGATCAATTGATTTTGATACGAATCCAAGCTGGTCTAAGCTTTACATTTGTAATCAAACCAATCATATATCAATTCAAACAATTTTGTTCATCAATCATCAATGGATTGAAACTAAACACTGTTTGATTGATATTTGATCTTTTTCATCAAAATTAACCATCAAAAACATCAAATGTGAAAGTATCTGTTAGAATTATGACCTAAGATTAGCAAAGGGTTCCTAACCAAAAGGTTTTACATCAAATTTAAATGAAAAAGAGATTTGAAGAAGAATTTGAAACAGTGAACAATTATTGTTCATCGCATTCAAACACTGTTCACAACATCAGTGTTTGAAGAACTGTTCATCGCATTCAAACATGTTCACCACATTAGTGTTTGAAGAACTGTTCATCGCATCAGTATTTCTATCATTTAAGAGTACTATTCACCATTTTACTGTTCACAGCATCACTAGTTACCACATTGAACTTGTGATTAGTTATATTGTTCAGCACATCACAAATATAAGTACTGATTAAGCGTACTTTTCATCACATTAGATTGAAGAACCGGTTGATTTTGACTATTGCAATTACTATTGAGACTGGTATAGACTGTTGGACTTAAAATAAACCTAAATCAACATCACTTAACTTTAAAATCAATTTTAGAACTATTCAACCAATTTAAAATCAAGAAATCAAAGATGGAATCACTAAGCTCAACTGATATTGGGTATGGTTTAAAACACCAGTTTTAAAACACAAATCTTATTTTAAACAATGAAAAATTAGATTTAGGAACTACATAACCTCAGTAGAACCTGATTACTAGATATCCATCAACAAGGGTCTCCATATTCCCACTATTCTTAATGATGATCAATACAGCCATGTGTAGATTCTAGTTGAAGATCCCTCATTAAACCTTGGACTAGATGATCTCAATAAGATAAAGATTGATATGAAGGCTTACTCTATGATCACCATGGCATTAAAAATGGAAGTGATGAAAAGTCTGGAAAAATAAGGCACTTCCAGAGTGTAGAATGCCTTACACATCATGTGTGAAGGTAGTAAGGAGGTTAGTGACATCAACAAAGATAGTTAATGAATCAATATGAGACTTTTCATCATATTCAAGGAGAATCTATCTCCAAACATCTACATAAATTTGTATATAGTTGATTAATGATTTGGAAATCATGGGGGTCAAGTACAAGAAAAAGGAGGCAAATAAGAAGAACTGCCAGAATCATGGAAGCATAATTTCACATTATGAAGAACACACTAAAGCTTGACAACACAAGTTTTAATACCATGATGGATAAAATTAAGGCAATGGATTAAATGAGAAGTCTACAAAACCTAGGTGGACCTCAAGTCATGGAAGGGTACAAGTTTTTTTTATTGAATCTCACTCAGTTGAGAATGATTTTATAACTGAAGAAGATGACTTCATGACACCTCCTGAAGCTTCAAGAATGTCTGCACTTGTCTCCTCAAATGAATAACTCAAAGATGCCAATCACATCAAGCTTATACTCCACCAACACCAAGTCCATCTAAGCATATTAAGTCTACTTAAAATGCCTTTGTGTCAAGCTTTGAAGCTTATTTTGGTGGAAGACTAACATCTGCTCATCTTATTCAAGAAGATTTAGAATAGATGGATTCTAAACCAGGAAATCAATCTTCAATGGCAAATTGCCATGATAGCTATGAGGGCAAAGAAATTTTTCAAAAAGGGTAAGAAGTTGACACTAAATAAGAACACCAAAATTGGCTATGACAAGACCAAAGTTAAGTGCTACTAATATGGAGTTAATGGCCATTTTTCTAATGAGTGCAATGCTCCTAGAAACTACAACAAAATATTGTCAAGAAACAATTATGTTCACTCATCAGGTTAAAGCAATCAAAGCAATTATCAGCAAACTTCTCAAAGTGGTCATAGTCTGGTTATTCTGGAATACAACATATCAGACTCTGCATAATAAAACTCAACTCACTCAACAAGCTCAAGAAACTCACACAAACTAATACACTTGGATAAAACAAGATGGGTTTTCTATTTGGAGTTTGTATACTAAGGAAGTCAAGCCAAGCTTTCAGAATCATGCACTGATGGCTCACATCAATGACAGTCTTGCACCTATGCTAGCTGAGGTAAAGCAAATCTCTATAGCAAAAAAATGCATTGATGAAGTGTTAAGTTACAAAGAGCATAATCATAAACCGGCAATAATGGTAAAGGAAAATAGAGTTGAAACAAAATGGTTAACATAATTGAGAGGTATGAAGAAAAAATTAAATCACAAATTATTGATATTGAAAATGTCACATCCCGGCGGAAGCGTGAGATGCTTGGGTGTGACTTGTCGGTTCAAAACACATTGATTATAATAACATACAATCCAGCAATAAAATCAAAAATAAACTTTTATATAATATTTTAGGATTACAATATTCATGCAAAATTTGTCTAATTATTAGACTATTACATTTAGTAATCCTAAATCAAAATAGTTGTCTTGATCACTTCACATTAATCCAGCTAGTGATGGACGTGAACGTCCACATGTACGATGAGATCCATCAAATCCAAACTGATCCAGACACATAGCTGCCCCACATACTCATACCACCTATTGTATAGGTTGAATGTACACTAAATTATAATACATGTTATCAAGCTGAAAAAGCATACTCAAAACAGTCAACATAAAGTTGATGAGAACATAGGTTTATTCAACAACAAAATTTTAATTGATGCATCATAAGTAAACTCACAACCAAACCTACTTACATGTCAAGTGATTCATAACTGTCAAATACAAACCATAGAATCAAAAATACAACATTCATGCCCTCATCTTGTAGATGCAGGATGACATATTCTTAAGTAGCGCTACCTATATTATTTGACGGTTCCTCATCCGAATTAATGGCCGGTTGTGTCAAAATGACAGTAACATATCAAAACTTTCAAATTTGCATCAATTTCAATAACAAACAGTATGCTTTTCCCTAAAAATTTATAAATCAAAAAGGGGTCATGTTACTCACCTTAATTCCAGCAACAAGTCAAATATTTCCTATAAAATAATTTTTTTGTTAGATAAAGTCTTATTTCTTTAATATTTTCAGCACTTATTTTATTAATTAAGTCAAAATTCCCAAATAGTAGCTACGGTTCCCTAAAATTACTAAAATTTTCAAGTAGTAACATTCTAATATCTAGATTATCCCACAAAAATTTTAATTAATATCTCCTTACGGGTAATTTCTTAGAATTTTCATAAGTTTCACAATAAATGGAAGAAATAGCTAAATATCTTTAAAAATTCTAAAACTTATACATTCTGTCCTATTTAGTACAAAAAATTTTATGTAAAATTTTCATGATTTATCTACTATTTTTCTGTCAGTTTCGATTTTTCTTCCTATTAATAATTCTAAAATATGAAACTTTATCATACTAAGGAGTTAATTCACGAAATTTATTTTGT
Source organism: Flaveria robusta (assembly GCA_025506415.1). Lineage (NCBI taxonomy): Eukaryota > Viridiplantae > Streptophyta > Magnoliopsida > Asterales > Asteraceae > Flaveria > Flaveria robusta. The sequence continues at coordinate 5,467,835 of CM046473.1, forward strand.
AATTCAAATATAATACTAGGGTCATCATATAAGTTTTCCAGAATTTTATCATGTCCAGATTTTCTGTTTGGTATTTTTCTTCTATTTTCACAATTTAATTATATAAATTAATATATCCCATATAATTATTCCATATTTTCCAGTTTATTACTTCTAATATTTTCTAACAAGTTTCTAAATTTTATTTCCATAATCACAGTTATTTAGATTTTTAATCTAAATCATGAAATAATAAGTATTTCAACCCTTTAAATCCTTTGTTTTGTTTAAATTCTTTGTTTCTATAAAATTTCTCAAACCTTCTATTTTAAACTCTTTTCTTACTGATTTTTGATTGAAAATCAAGTATTCATAAAGTTTTGTAAATAGCTTTGATGGTTTATAACTCAAAGGGTTGGTTATATATGTATGTTAAACACATACATATACTTCTTAACTTGTTAGTCATAGGTTTTAAGAATCAAACCTGTATTGAGTAGAAAAAGGCTTAGGAGATTGCTTCTTGGCTTCTTGATGATCCAACTTGGGGTGTTTGTTCTTGAGTTTGAAGAGTTGATCACAAAGGTGTTAGTTTGAAGATGGATAATGTTATGATGATCATATGGAGCTTTGATGATGGTGTGCGATCGATATTGGGGCCGAGAGTGAGTAAGAGGTGATGGATGGGTTGTGATTTGGAAATCGAGAAGGAGAGTCGAGATAGTGAGCCGAGGGAGATGGTGGCAGTTGTGGTGGGTTGTGGTCGATGGTGATGGTGGTTGTTATGGTGTCCATCGGCCGAGACTTAGGGGATTATCATGGTCTCTCATCATTAGTTCTAACCCTAGACTTGTGATGTGTTTAGTTTAGGTTTGCAAGGTGTTAGTTTAGCATGATAGGTGTCATGCTTAGGATAGTGATTAGTGTCCAATGATAGCTAGGTGTCTCATTTTGGTGTTCATGACATCTTAGTCATTAAGTTAAGATTAGTTGTGTTAATTAGTTGCTAATCTTGTTTTGTTAACACCTTAATGAGCCGAGTTCATAAGTTAAGTTTGTATGTTAGTTTGGTGTTTAAGTGTTTATGATTAGTTTAGTTTAGTTTTTGATATCAACTTTCCAAAGGTTAACTTGTTGGGTAATGTTTGATTAAGTTTAAATCTTAGTTAATTACTTACTAGATTAAAACATCTATCAATCAAGTAAATAATCACATAATCTTATGATTTGATAACTACACACATAGTTCAATAATCACAAAGTTCACAAGAATTTATATACATGCACACGTAAAGATTTTTGCATGCATGCATGCTTACGTATCATATGCATGTTTAATTAAGCACACAAAATTCATAAAGAGTTAGTCAAAAAAATCACCTTAATAATCCCTAAATAAGGTATATAAGTATATACTACAAATCTATAAAAATTCTTAAAATGTTAGTTTACCTAACCTTGGTTTTAGGGTTGTCACAAAAATTACATGGAGATTGTATACTCTTCAAGTTGAGATTTAGATTTGATAGATTTGTTAATCAAATCTAAAGTTGAATATTCAGCTACTAATTTGAAACTAAACTAGTTTTAATTCTCATCTATCAATCTTAAGAGATGATAGAACAAAGGATATGACATGTATTGGGTACCAAGCTTGTTCCCCACCATACAATCACAATTACATAGTGATGCTTGAGTCTATGACCAACCTTCTCTTATAAGAAATCAAAACATTGATAATTAATCTAAACATGTTTATGCCTATGAGTATAATTAGACAGATGCTGAAAAAATAAAAAATGTTCATTATATCAAGGTAAAAGAGCACTTAGGCAAACCTATGTATAGCCTAAACCCAAAATTCATGTAAAGGTTACCATTCCCTATGTGAAACTCCAACTACTGGCTTTGCTTCTCTCATGATAAAGTTACTAAGTATGAGACTAAAACTTTAGAATTTAGTAACCCTTAGTTTGTCACATACTTAAAATAAAAGAGATGAAACAACAAACCTGCTGAACGCAATATTATCATGAGGTTAAAATTTAAATGGATTCTAATAAATCAGATGTTGTTTCATCATGTTTAAACGGAAAAGCTTCCGTTTCATCACCTTCAAAAGGCAAAGCCTCTGTTTCTTCAACCTCTAATAGTAAATAGCTAATGATTCATCTCATAAAGCTACATAAAAAGTTGGTTTGATATTTTCTCAAAAAAGGATGTTGATAATTTTGATAAAGAAATTAAGCGTATACAAAACAAACGAAAACAACCAATCAAAGCTCATTTAAAAAGACTTGAAAAACAAGCAAGTGAGGTTAATAAGGTTGATTCTGCTTCGATCTCTATGAAGAAATCAGATTCAAAACCAAAGGTCTTTTAAAACAACGAGAGCCCCACATCCACATGCAACCAACAAGAAAAGTATTGTGATTGTGTGACATGTTCAATCACAACACAATTGCTGTTACTTAACAAGTACTCTGTGATATACACAATCATTTAACTATAGACTGTTACTTTTGTGAAATAACAAATCATAATATTGGAATTCTTAATTCACCAAAAAGGTGTGAGGGTTCACAACATAACCAAATATCACCAATTTTATCAAAGTTTGCCAATCATAAAGTCCATCATTAAAAAATATGTAAAAGTGTCACAACAAGTCATGACTTCTATGATTCATGGCATCCATGATTGTTAGAGTCAATCATTAGAAAAATGAAAATTCAAAAATGGTGTGAATCCTAATATAAGGACTCAAACCAAAATCAACATTGATAATAAAATCATAATTCATACTAAACGTATGGATCAATGTTTTAGTACAATTCTAATAGGTCTTATGAAATTAAGTATGTGAAGCAAAATGATTATTCATCATGATTCATCTAGTCCAAAAACAAAATGAGATTCCATTTGTTGAATAAACAAAATTAAGGTTTTGCAAATAAAACTTTTAGGAACATGATGAATCTGATGAATCAATTGTAAAGCCAAGTTTAAAGGAGTTTATCGAATGGTTACAGTTGTTGATAGAAATAGAAAACCAAAACATTATGACCAGGTTCCATATTCTAACTGATTTGTTTGTGATATAGGGACATTCGAGAATGTATGAATATTTTTATAGTATGTAGATAACGGATATTCCCGACACATGATAGGAGATAGTTCCATTCTGCATGACTTTAGGCACATACAAAGTACTATTGTAGCTTTTGTGGAGATTCACAAAGAGGAAGAATTACTAGTTATGACAAATGGCCAGCTGAGCTTTGACAAAGTCAACTACTATGAACAGGTAAAGTTCAATCTATTGAGTGTGTCACAAATCTAAGATAAGAATTATTCTACCAATTTCACAGACTCTCACTGCTACATCTTAAAACTAAGATTTTAAATTCCTAAAGAGTGGGTTGTCCTAAAAAACCTAGGAAGAATAACACTTATGACTTTAACCTTAATTTTGTTATCCTATTGAGAAGAAACCGACTACTTTCCAAAGCATTAGTTGATGAATAATAATTGTTGTATAGGCATTTTGGGCATATAAATTTCAAAAATATAAACAAGTTGGTTAAAAAACC
>CM046473.1:5471506-5559477 GCA_025506415.1 Flaveria robusta
GAGGTTGAATTCTCCATCTTTGGGATACCAAAGTCCAAGAGCTGGCTTCCCTTTAGATATCTGAATATCCTCTTAACAGCATTTAGATGTGACTCTTTAGGATCTGATTGGTACCTAGCACAAACACACACAGTAAACATTAAGTCAGGTCTTCTTGCAGTTAATACATTAAAGATCCTATCATTGATCTATACAGTCTTTGATCAATTGATTTCCCTGTAGGATCAGGTACAATCCTGTCTATTGTGGATGCTGGTGTTTTGCATGAAGAAGTATCACAAGATTGTACTTCTTCAAGATTTGATGAATATACTTCTCTTGATTAATGAAGAGCCATCTGGTTTCTGATGAACTTGTAACCCAAGGAAGAAGGTTAATTCTCCCATTAAACTCATCTGAAATTCAGATTTCATTAAACCTCAAGGCTTTCACACAATCTCTTGTTGTTGAGCCAAAAATAATGTCGTCTACATAAATTGGACACAAAGAGGTCTTGATGTTCTTGTTTGAGAAAGAGAGTCTGATCTATTGTTCCCCTTTTATATCCATGCTTGAGTAAGAATGATGATAATGTTTCATACCACTTTCTTGGAGCCTGATGAAGACCATACAAAGCTTTGTCAAGTTTGTATACCCTGTTTGGTAATCAGGATCCTCAAGCCTGGAGGTTGAGCAACATAGACTTCTTCATCAATTTTCCCATATAAGAAAGCACATTTTACATCCATTTGGTAAACTGTGAACTTCTTATGTGAGGCATAGGCTAGGAATACTCTTATGCTTCAATCCTTGCAACTGGTGCAAAGACTACATCATAATCTATTCCTTCTTCTTGGGTATAACCTTGTGTTATCAGCCTTGCTTTGTTTCTCATAATAATGTCTCTGTCATCTAGTTATTCTTGAAAAGCCATCTTGTGCCAATTGGATACTGACCTTCAGGAATATCAACTAGATTCCAGACTTTCTGCTTTCTGAATTGTTGAAGCTCTTCTTGCATAGCTTCAATCCAGCTGTTATCCTTCAATGCAGCAGCTATGTTGGGAGGATCCACTTGTGAAAGAAAACATGTGAAGAGACAAATGTTGGCTACTCCCCCTTAACTTCTAGTAGTTCTTTCATTAAGGTCACCAATAATATTGTCTATTGGATGACTTTTATGAATTCTTGTTGTTGGAATACATGCAACTGGAATAGATGATTCCAAGTTAGTCATATTCCTTGATGGGGAGTGATCCAGCTGAGATGGAGAATCAACAAAATAGTCAAGATCTTCATCATTTTGATCCTCTAAAACTAATGATATCCCTCCTTATGAGTTTGAGCATCAGCAACATTATGAACAACTTTCGCATGACATCTACGGATGTGTTTCGTGCTTCCGCAGGAGTTACAGGAACATCTACGGATGTTGTTTGTTGATATGCTAACTTGGTTTCCTTCGAATGTATTGCAGCATCTCCAAAGAATGGGATATCTACAGGTGTAGATGGAACATCTGCGGATGTAGTAATCATTTCTCCGGATGCAGGAAAAATCTACGGATGCAGAGTTAACTGCAGCTGATGCTATGTTTTTATCTGAAGATTTTGAACTGTTTGTTTGATCATGTACTGTAGTTTCTTGGATGATATGAAGTGCCAGATCAGAAACACTAGAAGAGTGTTGTGATGGTCTTGGAGGATCAGCAGATAATGATACTTCATTCATGTTTGGAGGAGCATATGGATAGCATGTATCCGTAGAACCTGCAGTATTCAAAAACCAGAGTTAAATGAGTTTGTTAATGCATCTATATCAAACAACCATGATGATCCTTTAACAGATTTTGGAAATAAGGATCATCAAATGAAACATTAGGTGTTTCTTCCACAATGTTTTGCTGTGGAATATAAACTCTATATGATTTAGATGTTGATGAGTACCCAACAAAGAAACTATCATAGGCTTTTTCAGAAAACTTTCCCAATTGTTCTTTTGTGTTTAAAATAACACATGACATCCAAAAGCTCTAAGATATCCTATGAAAGGTTTCTTTTAAATAAGAGCTCATATGGTGTTTTGTTATGTTCTTTGACAATTAAAGTTCTGTTTTGAACATTGCATGTTGTGTTCACTGCTTCACCAAAAGGTGATTGGCAATTGTGAGTCAGCTAGCATTATTCTTGCAGCTTCAATGAGAGTTATGTTTCTTCTTTCAGCAACTCCATTTTGTTGTGGTGTCCTGGGGGCACTGAATTGCCTTGCTATGCCTTTATTCCTGCAAAAGGAATCTAGAACATTATTAACAATTCAGATCCATTATCACTCCTGAAAATTTTAACTTTTAGATCAAGTTGATTTTCAATCTTAGGACAAACTCCATTAATGTTTCTGATGTTTCACTCTTTTGTTTTAAGAAAAAGACCCATGTGAATCTAGTGAAATCATCCACAATCACCAAACAATATTGCATGTTGCCAATGCTCATCACATTGATTGGACCAAATAGATCCATGTGAAGCAATTCGAGTGGTGTTAAGTTTGTGTTGATTGTTTTGGATTTATGTGACACTCTATGCTGTTTTCCTTTATAACAAGTGAACAATGATTGGAACAATAAAATTCTCTTTTTGGAAATCCAATGACTAGGTCATTTTTCACCAATTTGTTCATGTTCTTCATGTTGGAATGAACAAGCTTCTATGTCACAACTGAGATTCATCTTCTGATGACTTAGACAGCAGGCATGTTTCATTGCTTGTGAGTGCAGTATTATTCATATCCAAAACATATGTGTTCCCTTTTCTTGATGCTTTAAGAAGGATCTAGTCTTCTGGAATGGGAAAACCTTGCTTAAGAATATAACAGTTAGTGTTATCAAATAAGTGGTATAATTTTGACCACAAATTTAAGATACACTCAGTAAATTGTATTGTAAATTTTCACTATAATTTACTTTCTCAAACTTGAGTACACCATAGTTACCATTCCTTCACCAACAATTTTACCTCCCTTCTTATCCCCACCAAATGCCATATAGGAGGCATTTTTATGTTTGAAATCATGGAGTAGAGAACAGTTCCTGTCATATGCCTAGAACAGCCACTGTCAACATACACTTGTTGTCAGTCCTCCATGTTTGTTCCTGCATACATAAAGAAATCAATTAGAATGGGGAACCCAGCCTTAATGATCTTGGGTTTACCACTAGTATCTAAAATTTTTACTCCCTCATGAATGAGTCATGAGGATTCAGTGTTAACTTTAGACTCAATTGATTCATTATGTTTTTGTTTGTGGTGAGGATGATTCTGTTAAAGATGAACTTATGGAACCTTGTTCTTGTTTCTCAATCCCTTCTTCTTTCACCTTCTTTCTTTGGCTTCTGCTTTGATTTGATGATGATCCCTGATTGAAGAAAGTTTCATCATCTTTTGATTTTGTTGTGATATTTGAGTACCCTTTTCAAATGATCAAAGAAGTGTCATCAGCATTTGCTGTCTTCTCTGTCAAATCCACCTTTTTGTGAGGTTTTGAGTTGATGATGTGGTTTTTCTTTCTTCTTCAAAGGCTTACCATTAGCAGATGGTTGCTTCTTTGTTTTTGGCAGCTTTTGTTTTTGCTGCTGCTTCTTTGGCTTTGAATCTTCTGGACTATCACTTGATTAAGAGTCTGATTCAGCCTTCTCTGATTGTTGCTTCTTTGTGCTCTTTGTTTTGTTCTTTTTGTTAAAATAACATTCCTGAGTGCAATGGTTATTTTTGTTACAAATTGCATAGTGTTTGTTGAAGTAACATTCAGAAGTCATGTGATTGTTCATATGCAAATGGAACAGTAGCTGCTAAAGTAACAATCTTCAGTGTTGTGATTTTTCATGTCACACCATTTACAATACTTTTCTTCTTCCTCACTTTCATGGACACTCACCTCTTCTTCCTTTTCTGTTCTGCCAATTCTTTTTCAAACTTGGCAGCTGATGAATCCTTGCTTTTCCCTGACATGATATCAAAGGGTTCTTGTTTAGCAGATATAACTTCTGTTGCTTTTAGGATTCACAATCTTTTGTTGTTTGGCTTTCTTGATGGTTGTTGCTTTTTGCTTCCACTGATCTTCCACGGATTCAACAGATTTTCGCTTCCGGAGATCTGCTATGGATGTTGATTGACCAGCATTTTTTCTTCTTCTTCCGGAGATCTGCAACGGATGTTGATTGATCAGCATTTTTCTTCTTCCGAGATCTGCAGATGGTGTTTTCTTTGCTTTTTCTACGGAAGAGATTTTGATTTCTTCCATAGATGTGAACTTCACACCATCTTCAGTTGATGATTTTTGCTGTTTGTTAAGCTCATGAAGACCTTCATTCAGCTGAGCTATCCTCTTGCAGATTGTTTTCAACATATTTCTTTAAGGCAGCTTGGTTTCTTCAAGAACTTTAGGAATGATTGGTTCAAATGAAATATTCTTACCAATACCCAATTCATCCATAATTTTCTCAACATGTTCATCTGAATTATCCAAGTCATCACATTCATCAGAGTCAATTTTGAGTCATTTTGTTTGACTTGTTCTGATTCAAAGACTCAGTTTCACTCACCTCAGAATCATTACCATTTAAATTGATTAATTTTTGTTTCAAAGTTGGTGCTTGGCACAAAATGGTTTGATAAACTGTTTGTCATTGACTCAGGTAAGGGTGTGTAATTATCATTCAGATGAGGTGTAACAGCATTGAATCCCAACCCATACCTGTTCTTTGATTCAATATGAGAATTTAATAATTTCTCATATTGCTGATGTTGATGAGATTGATGTTGCTAATTTTGCCTCATGTCAGAAGTTGATTGTTGATTGCACTTTTTTGAGAAATGTCCTTAGAGATTGCATTTGAAACATCTCACCTTTGACTTATCAACTCCAATCTTAGTTGTTCTACCTGCTGCAGCCAAGTTTTTATTTCTCCTCAGATACTGCTTGGCTCTGTATGCAATCATTGCCATTTGCCACTGGATATCCGTTTCTTCTACTTCATCTGGATGAAGTTCTTCCAGTCTTGTTGACAAATGTTAGCCGGTGTTAGAGTGCTACCCAAATAAGCTTGGAAGCTTGAACTGAAGGCTGCAAATGCTGCTTTTTGTTCTTCAGAGTCCAGAATCACAGTGATGGGCTCTACTTGATTGTTGTTGTTGGAGGAAGTCTTTGCTGATGATGCAGATGAATTCTTTCTTTCATCAGATCTTCCTTTTTCCTTTGCTAATTTACTTTGAGAGGATGATTTTGAAGGCTTTGAGGCATAAAAACCAACTTCTTCCTCATCTTCACTCAAAGTACATGAACTGTCATTATCATGGTTAGAAATAAAAGCACTTCCAGTACTTTTAGTTTCTTTAAATTGATAAAGACTAACATGTGATCTCACACTCTTGTTTCTTGACTTTTCATCCATTTCAAAAGCTTCCACTTTAGCTACCAATGTATCTAAACCAATGGTTTTGAGATCAAGGGTATTCTTGAACATGGATACAGTCTGCTTCAAACTTTCAAGCAAAGTATGGAGCATCTTTTTGTTTAACTCCTCATTGGTATACTTCAATTCCAAGATGTTCATCTCGGTCACCAATTGCATAAACCTGTGGAGTTGTTGAGGAACTGATTCACCCTCAATATGATAGAATGTTTCATATTGGAGCGAAGAGTATCATTCCTTATGCTTCTGATTTCATCACTCCCTTCACAGAGAGTATGCAAAATCTTCCATAAGGAATTTGCTGTTTTGTAGTTCTCACACCTGATTAGTATATCTTCAGGTAAGCCATACTCAGTAAACTGTATGCTCTAATATCGACTTTAACCTTTTTAACATCCTCAAGTGATAGATATTTTGTATTTATGGTTGATTATTGTCTTTATAATCTTTCCAAGAGCTGGTGGAATATAAGGACCTTTAGTTATTGATACCCACAAATCAGAATCAGTTTAGTTCACGTGATTCCTGAATTTGATTTTTTAGGATTTAAAATCAGCTTTAGTTTCCAACTTTGGGGGTTAGAATGATGATCCACCAAAAGAATTACTCATTTTGATTAATCTATTAATTTTCAACTAAAACAGACTTCCTTTTGCAATGAACTAATTATGACAAACTCTTAATTATCAAATAATTAAGTTGTTGCAGTCACAAATCAGTCAATCCTCTTAATGAATATTAAGATTAATATCAAATCGAGAATGTTTGTTGATATGTTTTGTTCAATTGAACTGAACAATTGTTGATTATCAATCAATAACACAGATCTACGTATCAATTAATGAGAATGTATTAATGTTAACCGAGCAATGTAACAGTACTCGCTGAACGATAAATCACAGTTTGAGTGTTTTAAATTAATTTACACCAAAACGTTGAGTATAATGCCTTTGTTAGCTATCGATAAGCCTAACTCAACTTATATGTTAATCAGTTCATTCTATAATACCCTTGAATCTGGGTTACAAACTCTCAAGACGTTATGAACACTTAAAAGCAATTTTACTCAAAACCAACAAATCTGGTCAGAAAACTAATAGATCGAAGATATAAACAATTAATCAAGCAAATCTAACACCGATAGATCAATCGATCTAAATCAATGAGCACCAGGCTCTGATACAACCTGTGAATCCAAGGATCGCAATCAGGAATTATCAGGTTAGACTTAGTTCGAACAATGATCGCGGAATTATCACTATTCGTTGTTTGATTGATTGAATACGAAATAACATTGCAGTAATAAGTAATAATGAAGAACAAAACAATTAAGTGCAATGATGAACAAATTCGATTTGATTCAAAAGTATTTCATTAAAAAACAGATTAATGATTACAGAAGAACAAATAATAATTGATGAAGATCACGATTGCTATGTTTCTATTGATGATTTTGGTGTAAATGATGTTGCGGCTGCTAGGGTTTGATCGTGATTGATTGATGTATTGTTAGGTATTCAGCCGTCTCCATAAGTGTGAGCCTATGCCTTGTATTTATAGGCTTAGGAATTTACTGTTAGGGTAATAGTGAATTTCATGGAAACAGTAACTTTCTTATCATGGTAAGAAAGTTACTTAAAGAATGTTATGATGTGACACATTCTCTGACTGAGATAAAGTCGTCCGTAGGAGTTGACTTTATTACATCACTCAGTGTTTGACTTGTTGACTTGAAGTACTTGGTGAAGTACATGTAAGTGTTGGTCTTTCGTAGGTCATTAGTTTTCCGTAGGAGTTATGCCTTTCGTAGGAGTCTTCACTTGGTAGACTTCATCCGCAACAAGTTGTTCTTCCGCAGAAGATCCCGGATGCACTTTACTTTGTTTCAGAAGATTATCTAGGAAGAACAAAAATGTTCATTCGTAGATGTTTCTTAAACTTAGTCAATTTTGTGAAATTGACTAAGTAACTGTTAAACCTGCAATCACACATATAAAGTCAACACAATTATGGGTTAACATATACATATAAAGCATACATTAAGATAATGATTTACAAAAGTTTATTACAAAAGATTGATAAAGTTCTAAGTCTATACAATGTATCTAGACCCTATCAGGACTAGACTCAACATAACTTGCCTTTGTCATTTATATGCGAACATCTAGCTTATGGTCTTCGTGTGCATCAAACGATACAAGTTCTAAAACAAGTGTAGCATATGGCCTACCCTCAACAAATGAATGATTATAAAAGTGTTTTAGTAATAGGCTCAAGATCTCACCAAGTAGGAATTTAGGCTACCGATATGCACTTGCGTTTATTATATCAAAATCTTGTAAACCTTAATAAGGCGTCCTTAATATTTTCAAAAACAACCCACTAGAAATACTTTATCCGTAACTTAAAGAATATGAACATGACCAAGGATCTACACCAATATTTTGATAAGCAAGAAGCTAGTGATTTACATTGAAAATACCGATCTTTAAACACAATAAACTTCATTTAAAGATTTGCAAAAAGTTTTAATTTTTTTTCTGAAAACTTTTACCAAAACCCCTCGTCCCCACACTTGAGATGTACATTGCCCCCAATATACTAACCAATATTATTAATAGTGTGGAAACAAGAAATTTTTAACATCATAACTAATCGTATTATAATCACCAGCAAGTTATAATCATTTGGGGACTCACCATTCACAGCCATAATTAATTAATTACAAATTAACTATTTCTAACGATTCATAAGGGAAACAAATACACCTGATTATTCTTTATGACAAGATCTTCAATTATGCACGTGATCATCAACATCTTATCCGCAAATCTGCAAAACAAGATAAAAATCGTGTAGAAGCAAACCTCTCACGTAATGATTAACACCTTAGATTTAATTCAATAATGCATCTCCTTCCCCACACTTAAAGCATTGCATGTCCTCATGCAACTTTTAAGTGGAAAGTTGATTAAAAATAACAAACTTTTTAAATAAATATTAAAAAATAACTTTATTATAAAAGTCCTAAACTTACTTTTGTAGTAATCACGGTTGCATTTAGCATATGCAACAAGCCTTTTAACCACCTAGTAGGCCCGGGTAGACGGGTGTAATCTCGTGAAGGTTTCTAGTAAACACCCCACAAAGTTTTTAAAATAAATAACAAAATCATAACTAAATTGAAAACAAGATTAAAAACTATACAAAATACCTCAAGTTGCCTCCAAGTAGCGCTAAATTTTAGGTCTTCAGCAGACCGTACCTGATATTTGTTATGATGGTTAAGTGCACATTTGCCTATTGAATTCTTGACAAATGCTCGATAGTTGACGTGCAAATTCCATAGTTTCTTCCTAATGATCGATAAGTCTATTGAATAGATGTTGTAAGGCCCTTTATGATGATTTGTCCAATGTCTTGTAATGCCACCTTTTTTTTCTTTGTCCTCAAATCCTCTTCTCCAACTTTGTTGGTTGGAATAATAAGCATCGGGGAAGGACCAAGATAAACTTGGATTATTTTAGGCTTTGGCTCCTTTAAAGGTGTTATGTCTTCTATCAACTTTAAACATACAAGTTCATGTTTTTTATGTCCCGTAGCCTCTTCAACCATATCACCATCAATCACGGTATCGTTATTCACTCAAGTTGCTCTTGTCTTAGTTGAGCCATATCCTCGACTAGTTGGCCAACCTGCTTAACCAATACCTTGAATGCTTTATCTCTTTCTATGTTTTTTTTCATTTTCTACCAACATGTTCAAGATTTCATCAAGGCCAGAGTTCACTAAATCTTGTGGTTTCTTGTATGTCAGTTGAGATATTTAGGATAGTAGTCAGCATACTCGTCCTGGTAACTTAATGAACAAGACATCTTGGTTCATAGTGGTTGAGATCCCACCGTTGGGCATATTTGTAATCTATGTCGGCATGATAATATTCTTGATAATTTGATGGTAGAGTTGGTTCATAATGTGGATAATATGAGTGGGTTTCTTCATATTCGTAGCTTGCCCTCACATATCCCATTTGCCGTCTGTATTCAGAACATCTTCTTTCTATGTTTCCATATTTGCTCTCAAACATTAGACATGTTGAACCCAATTAAAGGCTTTCGCAACACATATGGATCATGTCCCAGTCACAATCCATGATGATATCAAAATTCTTATGGTTCTACTAAGCTTGAAAGAAACTACCTGCAAACAAGAAACAAATACCACATGTAATTCCGAACGAAAAAAATAAACAAATAAACTAAAAATAAATAAAAAAGAAAATTTTTTGGTTTTTTTATATGAATTTTTTAAGAAATCAAAACTATTACTACACTAAGCGCAACGATTCCCCGACAACGGCGCTATTTTGATCGATGTCGTGTGGTTGGTCAAAATAATAATTAAGAGTCCTTAATCACCCTTAATAGTAAAGGGTAAGAAGTGTGTCGAATCAATAGGGAATCACATGGAAGTGTTAAACGATTAAACGAAAACATTAAACATTAAAAATAAATTGCTTGATTAATTGAATAGAGGAATAATCAATTTAACAAAATAAAAGTTTAGGTTTTAAACAATACTGGGGAAAAAGCAACTCACTTCAGGATTCAGATTTGATAAAGTTATAATTTTTTTTAATAAAACCTAGTGAGAAGTCATTAATGGTGACTTACACATGATAAGATCTAAGTGATAATTACGGATTAAAGCTTAAAGGACCTTGTTCACACAATACCAATTGAATAATGTAACCCTAATTCTAATAATCCACACAATGATTAAAGAAAACCAAAGTTATAGAAAATCAAACCTAATCAAACCGTTAAATAATCAATCATAATTGAATCCACAAGAACTTAAAGGTTCAAGATCCGATCTCAAATCTAGGTTACAAACTAAGAAAATAGAAACTTGCACAAACCCGTCCCCCAAAGTGAATCACAAACGAATTAGCCTTGCCTCATCATTGAATCTTAAAAGCCAATTGAATGAATCTTGTAGATTTGATGATCTTGATGTTGGAAGAGCTTGAGAATGATGATAGATGCCTAATTTTCGTACAAGATTGATGTTGTCTAAGGTTATTTTCATTCTAGGGCTTTTAACCTTTTAAACCCCTCAATTAGGTTAATTCCCAACAAAATCCGAACCCCAGCATCGGTGGCACCTATGGAGGCATCGGTGGGCCTATGGAGGCGTCGGTGGCGCCTATGGAGGCGTCGGTGGCGCTACCCCCTGTACAACCTTGATTTTCATATGTAACTTTTTGATACCTTTTCGTTCATAGGTCGTGGGTCCTGTAACTCCTTTCCTAGCTCAAGTTATGCTCGTTTTAAGATAACGTTGTCGTGCAACTTCACCTTAACATTTCTTTACTTCTCAAGCTCCATTTCTCATCCCGTTTTCTTCCAATTTCTTCGTATTCTTTACGTTTAACCTACAAACATAAAATAATCCCAAAAGTAACTCTATTTCCCATAATTTGATATGCAAAACATGGAAATAAAGACGTTAAACATTGAACTTTCACCACTCGATCAATCGCGTGTAACAAAGTTTGCATGCTCGCCACAACGTACAATTCACCACATTAATATCATCCTATGACTCCATCGTAATGCGTAATTCATTTGTTAACTTACTTTTTTAAAATTATTATGCCGTAATGCGTGATACATAATATTGCTTTAATATGTTTTTTTTCCACACCGCAACCCAAGTAATAAAGTTCACAAATGCGACTTTACGCGCGGTCCTGCGCAACGCGGGTAGCATTACTCATTGCTTTAAATGGTTAGATTTAGATCTTATAGGTTTTAAAAGTTAATGGCTAAAATGGTGTCTTTTGATAAAAGCTTGAGACCCACGAGTAAAGCTTCCAACGCTTATTACATATATTATCTTTATACTATAATAAAAAGGTATCTATTGGGACGCTTGGCATTACCACCATTATTCTTATCAAAATTTTCCCCGCTTCTCTCTTTTATTAGATATTTACATTAATTACTAATAATATTATTTAATTGATTTAGATCAAAATTAGTTTTATAAATAAATTCAAAATAGATCTTTTATTAGTGTTGTTCCTGAGTAAATAATTTTATAAAATAAGAAACCTTTAAAAAATATCAACTTTTTAATATATTTTTTATAAGGTTTGTTTTGAAACAAATGTTTAATTTATTTTTGGGAAAAAAACAAATAAAGGTTTTAAAATAAGTTTAAAAATTAATATAATTATTTTATACTTATAGTTCTTAACCATATCTTATATTAAAATATAGTTTTATAATTAATAAATTTTTTTTTTAAAATATTTTATTTGATCAACCCGTGTAATACATGAGTTTACTAAATCTAGTTTTTTTATATACTACGAAGATTTACTTATTATTATTTATATAATAATAATATATAATAATAATAATAATAATAATATATAATAATATATAATAATAATAATAATAATATAAACTTAATATTAAAAGCGAAATAGCAATCAACTAGTTACGTTTTTTTTATTTTTTATTATTAATTTTTCTTTTTGGTTTTTAAGAACTTCTAGATGATTAGAATTAAAAGTAACTAGAATTGTCCGCCCCCGCGTTGCGGCTGTTTTTTCAGTAAACTATAATACTTGACAGGTCGGTTTCGTGTTATGCGACACGTAACATTTCATATGAAACTTAGTTTATTTAATTACTTTTTTCTATAATTAAACCATAGAATTAATTAAATTATTTAATTTCTTGCCTAAGAATATATTAACAAAAGTCAATAAGATTATATTTTACAATTTCACTATGATATAATGATATTGAAATTAATTAACAATTTTATAAAATCAAATTGTAATCTTTTAGATAATATTTTGAAAAGTAAAAGTAAATGCAGATTACGTTTCCCTATATTTTCTTTCTGATTAACACATCTCTCTATTCGAGGTTTTTTTTCTTTTTAAAAGTTATCATCAGTTCATCACCACCTCTTTCTTCATCTCTTTCTCTCTCTCTCTCTCTCTCTCTCTCTCTATTTATTTTTTTGAAGGATTTCAGGCCTTCAGCACCACCACCACCACAGCTCGCCGCCCCTACGCCGAAACACTCTTTGTCTTCTTTTCTTCTAAGACAACTACCACATGTCATACATTCGGGGGTTTCTTCTTTCCGGTGGCACACCACCATCGAAACTCACCGCTCATTACCACCGCCACACACACATAGAATCTTCTGGAAAACTACAACTCAAACATCGCAAATATTATTTTCTTCCCGTTTTTCATTTTAGAGAGAGAAGTTAGGGTTTCTTTTAAAAAATGCAGAGAGAAGAAGAGGTGAGTTGTCACCGACGACCAATCCTCTGTGATTCACCCCTCTTTTCATCATTGATTTGAACTCTGTCCACTTCAAAACCTACATCTATGGTGGTGGTGGTGGTGGTGGTGTTTAGACATCGACGACCCTGGTGGTGGGTGGCTGGAACGATGGAAGCAAACAAACATCAGTGGTTGTCTAACAACATAGATGTGTTTGAGCTAGTGGAAGCATGGTTGTTGAATGATGATGGGTGCAGAAAGTGAAGACTTGAAAGCCTGGTGGTGGAATGATGATGGGTGTTGAAAATGAAGACTTTAAGGTTTTTTTTTTAAATAACATGTCACACCAATAAAACCCAGCCACGTGACCCAATCAAAGTGGGTCACTGTAGCTACCGACAATGGAGAATTATATATATATAATTGTTTCATCCAATTGCTTTATTTGTACAGGTCACGAGAGAAGAAAATTTTAACCTAGCAGCCGCCATTTAAAAGTTATAAACGAAGAGTGATTGGAGAGATGAAAACACAGAAAGAAGACTAAGACAACTTCGCACGAGTTTTTACTAAGACAACTTTGCACGAGTTTTTTAGAAATAAAACGAGAGATAAAGGGTGGGTGGGGCACTTCGGCCGTGAGGGCGCGACGGCCCCCTACCTCGCGCGGTAACACCGCCGCTAGCCCTACACGTGGTTTTTTAGTGCAGCACGGCAAACCCACGGCAAACCCACGCTATTGGTTATGGTCATATGATTCGTTTGAAAAGATCCATGGCCTGGTGTAGTGCGGTGTGGTGTGAGTGCCCTCTCAAAAATTTGTAAAATGATTCGGAGTGGTGTGGTGTGACCCCATAAAGTATGATTTGTGGATATGTGATATTGTGATGTGATGTGATGTGTATGATATGAACACCCCCTCCATACTACAAATAATTGTTTGTCATACCACTAAACATGGCATCTCCTTTATTTCTCGTCGTTGCGTGTCATTGTTAGCATTAACTGTTACTACTAACAAATCTTGCAAAACCAAAAAAAAAAACTATTATTTGTGAAACAAAAAAGCCAAACTCAAATCTCGTTTATTTGTTTGTTTTTTTTTTTTTTTTTTTTTTTTTTTTTTTTTTTTTGTGGTTTCCAAAAATGCAAGTGATCAAAGATGTAGATCACACACTCGAAACAAATGTTGCCTCACCATTGTCACAATGGCAACACCATAGCCAAAGCAAACAACAATAGAGACTAACTTAACATTTATTCAAATGAATAATTAATACATTCAACAACATAGTAGTAACAACAGACCTAACAATTAAGAAGGCCTAGGATGAATCTATATTCATCATCATCAACACATCAACAACACCATTAAGCAACATATAATCGTTGCCATCATTTATAGAACAATCAAATCCAAAAGATGGCCTTAGATGAACATACATACATAATCATCCACACACCAACACTGCGGCCAAGCAACACATAGTTGACACCATCATCGGCAAAAAACGTAATAGAACTGTACCTACACATTTCACTATCACAGACAAGATGCAATGAGGCACAACATCTCAAATGTGGGGTCATCATCGATAAATTCAACAATAGCATTAAAATACACGCTAAAGTTTCTAAACAAATACATCACAATGAAGCTACATGAAACCTAGAACCATCAATCCACGTTTCTTGGGTAATGGCTCGCCACCATTGAAGTCAAGAAAACAACCGTTGGCGGTAGCGATTGTCAATGAGTTCACCTCGTTCTTTGGCCATTGATGTATAAAGGGCATATAAAAAGAGGAATGCCACCGACATAACGGCAACGGCGCTCAAACCCTAAGAGATGAAAGTGGTGAAAATCATTAAGGCGGAGGCGACACGTGACTCGCCCTTCATACTTTACTATCAGCTAGATAATGATAAAGACTTAGTATCAGGAGCTCTCGTGTTCACGGATCGATACTTGGTTCTTACCAAAAGCTATACTACCAATCGATAGGTCACTTGCCTATTGTGTGTGTAGTTAGTTATAAGGTGAAAATCATTTTATAATTTAAAGCTTTATTGTGTAAAGTCCATCATTAAAATCTATATATCAAAAACACACATCAAGTTTTTGGCGCCGTTGCCGAGGACACGGCAATTCTGAGAACGATCCGAGTCATTACTTTAGCCAACCCTTTATATTTACTTGTTTAAGTTAGTTAATTGTTACATTTGTCTTTCTTTACGCCTTTGGTAGTGTTTGTGTTTTCAGGAAGCTTATGTCCGCATCTTCACCGGCTGAAGATCTTGTAGAACCTTATTCCGACCCGAAAAGGTAATCAGAAGGAACTTGAGGGCAAGATCTCAAAAAGTAGCACAAGAAATTGAAAGTGAAGCAACGAGGCTAGAAGGCACAGACAAAACCGAAAGTGAAGGTGAACACACCGAAGATACAATGGCGGGGCACGATAATAGAAGAACAATTTATGATTTTGCCAAGACATCTTTGGAAGGTGCAAGACCTAGCATCGCATGACCAAATGTTCAAGCTAACAACTTTGAGATCAAATCAAGCATAATTCAAATGATACAAAACAATTGTCAATTCGATGGTCGTCCGGATGATGATCAAAACTTTCATCTTGCAAACTTTCTTGAGATATGTGATACCTTCAAGATCAATGGAGTTAGTGATGATGCAATTAGACTCCGATTATTCTCTTTCTCTTTGCGTGATAGAGCAAAACAATGGTTGAATACACTTTCGGTTGGTTCCATCACCACTTGGAATCAAATGGCCAAAAAATTTCTCTTGAAGTACTTTCCACCATCAAAAACGGCAAGATTAAGAAATTTAATCACATCATTCATGCAAGAGGAAGGAGAATCACTATATGAAGCATGGGAAAGATATAAGGATTCAATGAGGAAATGCCCACATCATGGATTGGAACCTTGGTTTCAAATCCAAACATTTTACAATGGGTTATGTCCGGAAAGTCATCAGATCATTGATGCATCTTCAAGAGGTACATTTTGGGATAAGACACTCAAGGAGGCACATGAGTTGATAGAAGATTTGGCCAACAACAGTTGTTCATGGCAAGCTCCAAGAACCAGGCAACCAAGACAGGGTGTTAATCAAGTTGATAAATATCACTCCTTATCTGGACAAGTTGAAGCACTTACAAATCGAATGAATCAAATGCAGGTAAAGAGGGCACAAGTAGTTTGTGATATGTGTGGGGGACCACATATGAGTTCGGATTGTCAACAAAGAGAAATGTTCAACCCTCCGGAGCAAGTTGACTTCATGGGAAGTCAAATGCATCCTCAAAACAACCCATATAGCAACACATACAATGCGGGTTGGAAAAATCATCCGAATTTTAGTTGGAAGGCAAGTGGTAGCAATCAACCCCCGGGATTTCAACCAAGGCCAACATATCAAAACCTTCAACAACAAAGCCATCAGTCATACCAACATTAATTTCATAACCAATTCTGACCTCAAAATCAAAATCAATATCAACAATTCCAACACCAAGGTTTAAGCAGTGGCTCACATTCAGAAAAGAAGTCTAATTTGGAAGAGATGATGGCACAATTCTTAGCTACAGCTGAAAGTCGTCATCAAAGTTTTGAAGCTCATCATCAACAACACGAGATGGAGTTGAGAAACCATCAAGCCATAATGCAAAGTATAGAAGCTCAAGTGGGAGAAATTTCAAGGCAACTATCCGAAAGGCAACAAGGTGGTCTTCCAAGTAACACCTAGCCCAATCCAAAAGCTCATGTGAAGGTGGTTACGACTAGAAGTGGAAAGACTACTAATTCGGATAACTTAGCTTCCACATCCGAGCCCATTGTTGAAGAGCAAGTTGAGATTCAAGACGAGGTGCAACCTACTAGGCAAAGCCCATCAAGTACCGCACAAGTCAAAGAACCATTGAGAGTTTACCAGCCCACTGTTCCTTATCCCGGTAGATTGAAGAAGGAAAAGATGGAAGAACAATATGGTAAATTTCTTGAACTTTTCAAACAATTGCATATTAACTTACCATTTGTTGAAGCCTTGTCACAGATGCCAAAGTATGCCAAGTTTCTTAAAGACATTCTGACGAACAAGAAGAAACTCGAGGAGCTTTCACATGTGACTTTGAATGAAGAATGCTCGACGGTTTTGCAAAACAAGCTACCTAAGAAGATGACCGATCCAGGGAGTTTCACTATTCCTTGTTTAATTGGTAGCTTATCTGTTAGTAATGCATTAGCCGACCTAGGTGCTAGCATCAATTTAATGCCATATTCAGTATTTGCAAAATTAGACCTAGGTGAGCCTAAACCGACCCAAATGAGCATCCAACTTGCCGATCAATCTATGGAGTACCCTAGAGGCATAGTTGAGAACATGTTGGTTAAAATTGATAAGTTTGTGTTTTTGGTTGATTTTGTAATTCTTGTCATGGATGAAGATAAAAATGTACCACTTATCTTAGGTCGCCCATTCTTAGCTACCTCTAGAGCTTTAATTGATGTATGCAATGGTAAATTAACTCTAAGGGTAGATGAAGAAGAGGTGGTCTTCAATATCAAAAATTCCATGCAACATTCACAAAATTATGATGATTCATTATATTTGATTGATACCATTGACTCACATGTGAATCATTATTTACAGGAAACTTGTGAAGAAAATGCTTTGAATACGTAATTGATTGAGGGGAAAACATGGACTTATGTCATGTTCAAATGGTTGATGAGTTATCTTGCTCGTCAAACAATGAATCATTTTCAAGATGAAGTATTTGAAGTAATAGAAAGAGATGAAGCAATCAAGGCTCAAACCATCAGTAGAGGAACCACCATCATTTTCAAGAACTCTGAAGTATTTGAGAGCTACCATCTCATTTAAACCATCAGAGTATCATTGCAAGAGCTACCATCTCATTTGGAGTATGCCTACTTGGACGATGATTCTAAATTACCCGTTATTATCGTTTCCGATTTGATGAATGATGAAAAGGTGAAGCTCTTAGAAGTGTTAAAGACGCACAAGAAAGCGATGGCTTGGAAGATCATGGATATAAAAGGAATACATCCTTCCTTTTGTACCCATAAGATCTTAATGGAAGATGATTACAAGCCGGTGGTGCAACATCAACGTCGCCTTAACCCTAACATGCAAGAAGTGGTGAAAAAGGAGGTAATCAAGCTACTTGATGCCGGCTTGATCTATCCGATTTTCGATTCCCCATGGGTTAGTCCGGTACAAGTGGTACCAAAGAAAAGAGGTATGACTGTGGTGACGAATGAAAAGAATGAGCTTATTCCTACAAGAACCGTCACGGGTTGGAGAGTTTGCATCGACTACAGCAAACTCAACGGTGCAACAAGAAAGGATCACTTTCCCTTACCTTTCATTGATCAAATGTTAGAACGTTTATCTGGTAATATGTTTTAATGTTTTCTTGATGGTTTTTCAGGATATTTTCAGATTCCAATTGCACCCGAGGACCAAGAAAAAACGACATTTACATGTCCTTATGGCACTTTCGCATATAGAAGGACGCCATTTGGGTTATGTAATGCACCTGCCACGTTTCAAAGATGTATGGAGGCCATATTTCATGACATGATCGAAGACTCAATGGAGGTGTTCATGGATTATTTCTCGGTCTTTGGAAATTCATTTGATCATTGTTTGAGTAATTTGAAAAGAATGCTATCGAGATGTGAGGAATCAAATCTTGTTTTGAATTGGGAGAAATGCCACTTCATGGTTAAAGAAGGCATTGTCTTAGGTCATAAGATTTCCAATGCGGGGTTAGAGGTAGATAGGGCAAAGGTGGAAACCATTTCAAAATTACCACCACCAAATTCGATTAAAGCAATAAGAAGTTTTCTAGGTCATGCTGGTTTTTATAGACGTTTTATCAAAGACTTCTCAAAAATTGCAAGACCTATGACACAACTTCTTGAAAAAGATATTCCCTTTGTTTTTAATGATGAATGTTTGGTTGCATTTAATTTATTGAAAGAGAAATTGATAAACGCACCCATAATGGTAGCCCCGGATTGGAATCTCCCATTTGAACTAATGTGTGATGCTAGTGATTATGCAGTTGGAGCAGTTTTAGGGCAAAAAAAGGAAAAGCATTTTCATCCAATCTACTATGCAAGCAAGACTCTCAATGATGCTCAAAAGAATTACACAACCACCGAGAAGGAGTTGCTTGCTGTGGTGTTTGCTTTTGATAAATTTCGCTCTTATCGTATCTTATCAAAAACTGTTGTTTTTACTGATCATGCAGCTCTTAGGTATCTTTTTGGAAAACAAGATGCAAAACCAAGATTAATTAGATGGATCTTGCTTTTACAAGAGTTTGACATAGAGATACAAGACAAAAAAGGAGCCGAGAATGTCGCAGCTGACCATCTTTCTCGTCTCAAGAACCCAACTTTAGAAAAACTTCGGGAATCTAACATAAATGATAATTTCCCGCATGACTTTCTTTTGCAGGTTCAAGAGATTGATGATCACCCTTGGTTCGTAGATTTTGCAAACTATCTTGCGGTGGGGTCTTGATAAAAGGAATGACGTACCAACAGAAAAAGAAATTTTTAACCGATTTAAAACATTACTTTTGGGAAGATCCACATCTGTTTAAGGTTTGTGCAGATCAGGTGTTGAGAAGATGTGTGCATGGGAGTCAGGCAATGGACATCCTTCGTCATTATCATGAAGGCCCAACTGGTGGGCATCATGGAGCTAACTACACCGCTAAAAAGGTTTATGATTCTGGATTCTATTGGCCAACCATTTTTAAGGATGCACACACGTTGGTTAAAGCATGTGATGCTTGCCAACAAGCAGGTAACATTTCGTCCTGTGATGAGATGCCTCAAAATGGCATTCAGGTATGTGAGGTCTTTGACATTTGGGGCAACGATTTCATTGGACCATTCCCATCTTCACAAGGACATAAATACATCCTAGTTGCTGTAGATTATGTCTCAAAGTGGGCGGAAGTGCAAGCTTTGCCTACAAACGATGCTAGGGTGGTCGTGAAGTTTTTAAGAAAATTATTCACACGGTTTGGAGCCCCAAGGCCTTGATTAGTGACCGAGGCACTCATTTTGTAATTCTTTACTTGAAAAAGCCTTAGCACATTATGGTGTTGACCATAGATTTTCAACCCCTTATCATCCACAAACAAGTGGACAAGTGGAAGTCACTAATCGGGGACTCAAACGAATTCTTGAACGAACAGTGGGGCAAAACCGAAAGATTTGGTCAGATAAATTGGACAATGCTTTATGGGCTTTTTGCACCGCTTACAAAACACCAATTGGCACTACACCATTCAAGTTAGTTTATGGAAAAGCCTATCATTTGCCTGTTGAACTTGAGCATAAAGCATATTGGGCTTTGAAATCGGTTAATCTTGATTTGAGATGTGTAGGTGAAAATAGGTGGTTGCAGGTTCATGAGCTCGAATAATTGAGGAATCAAGCTTATGAGAACTCCCGAATCTACAAGGAACGAACAAAGCAGCTACATGACAACCACTTGAAGGATAACAAACAATTCCAAGTGGGGGAGCGTGTCCTGCTTTACAATTCAAGACTTCGGTTGTTTCCGGGCAAATTAAAATCACGGTGGATGGGACCTTACCATGTAAAGCAAGGATTTCCTTATGGCACCATTGAAATTGAACATCCGAATGGAAGGGTTTTTAAAGTTAATGGACATCGACTAAAACATTACATCAAGGGTCCACCAAATGAGGAAGAGTTAGAGATCATGGAACTTCACCCCAAGGACAACTAATGTGGGGTCGAGTCAAGCTAAAGACTCGTTAATAAACAAAGCGCTTCCGGGAGGCAACCCGAAGTTTTTCTTATTTATGTTTGATCTCTTATTTTTATTTTATTATTTTTGCTTTGATTTTTGAAGGAGGGTTGAGGATGGAGCGTTATTCATCTTTAGGATTGGATAATTCACGGCACTAGTGATCGTTTTGGTTGGAATCTTCTTGCATGGAATTATTTACGAGACGTTGTGAGGCTTACCAGGGCGTTTTCTTTTCCAAGACTTTCACCAGGGGAGTTTTTCGTCCCACTCTCCTCTTCCCCTTTATGTTTTTGCATTGCATGTGCATATTTTTGTACATTGAGGGCAATGTACATTTCAAATGTGGGGATGTAGGGATTTTTGTGAACTTTTGCAAGTCCTTCTAGCTTTCTCAAATCATTTTATTTATCAAACCCTGCTTTTTGAAAAAAAAATCTCTAAATTTAAATAAATGAAATCCATGTATCGTTACGTTAGATCCTTAAGTATAATTATATTGTCGGCATCACACGATTAAAAGGAACATTCGAGTAGAGTATTGAACTATTTTGTGGGACCATTTAATGTACTCAGTTGACAAATTTAACACTTATGCATATGGTTCCCCCTTTGTCCCTTATCCCTCTGTTTTCGTGAGCATTTTTGAGCTTTACCTTCTTGTGTAAGTGTTACTATGCTTCTAGTTCATATTTTTGTTGATTGTTGAGTGTGCCAAATGTTGCTTTCATGTTAGAACTTGCCTAGGACATACATTTCAAGATCATAAACTAAGTTCTGTATGAAGATGATAGAGGCATTAGGATAAACCGATTCTTGTAACCCCTTTCTCATTTCATTTCCCCTACCCGTTAATTTCCACTAGTTGCCATGTTGAGCCTATCATGTTTTTGTGTTTTTACCCATATTTCAACCTCCTTAGCCAAATTAGCTTTTTATTTTTAAACCTAGGTGTTAAATTCCAGTTTTTGTTGTTTTTCTAATTGCTGATATTTAGTTACATTCATGTACAAAGTTCATTTCGATTTATGTAAAAAAAAAAAAAGAAAAAAAATAGAGAAAAAAAAAGAGAGAGAGGAAAAAAAATGAAAAAAAAAATGAGAAGAAAATGAAAGAAATGCTATTGTATTAGGATTGTTATTACGTATTTGAAAAAAAGATCAAAAGACGAGCAATTTTGTGATTTGGAAAAGAAGCATCATAGTATGAGCTTATCTGTTGAATAATTTCATTAGTTGTCATTTTCTTTTCTTGTTTATTATTTATTTAGTATGCGCTAGCATCAAACAATTCCGGATTTTAGCCGTTTAGCCACTTTTTCCAACTATCCACACCTTAAACCCAAGCCTCGTTACAACCCTTAAAAGTCCTCTTGATTTGTACATTTTCTTATGTTATTTGAAGGAGATCTGAGTCCTTTGCAAGCTTATGATTATGTTGCTTCATTGATTGGCTATGAGTGATTCACTTCCACTTCTGCACATATAAATAATCGTTTGTTGAGTGAATTTTTGCGAGAGATCAAAGCCCATGCATAAAAGAAAATTAGTAAACATGTTACGTTTAAGTGGTTATGCCAAATATTGAAAAAAATGCTTAACTCGTTTGGTTTCTCTTTTGACTGTTGAAGTGCTTGATAATTTTTTTATGAGTTTGGATCTCTTGCTAACTTATGGAATGCATCTCACCTTTCTTTGTAATGATGGGGTTTTAAAAAAAAAATTTATTGTATGAGAGTTTGCTTGAGGACAAGCAAAGTTCAAGTGTGGGGATATTTGATATGTTAACAATTATACATATTAATAATACATATACCCTCATATTTTGGGTTATTTTTGGTTAAAAACTCATTTATCAGTCACTTATTTATGTTCTAATTAAATATTGTAGTGCCCGGTGAAAACTTGGTGATTTTTGTGAAAAGAGCTCAAGATTTAAAAAAGCTTATGAGGAAAAACTTACTGTCACAATTGTGTTCAATTTGAACACAACTGTGTCAGTCAGATGGATCTGTGTGATATCTGACAATCAACACAACTGTATTCAGAAGACACAACTGTGTTCAGCCCAGTTACGGGTTTTATACCCAATTAACCCCCATTTAGAAAGGATCTATTTTTTCACTCAAAACCCTAGTTCTCTCAAGTCTTTTAGGTGATTTTCGGCAGATCTTTGAAGATTGAAGACCAAGATTGAAGATCAAGCACTTTCAAGGGAGATTCATCATCACACAACCCACCTCTACTCATTTCGGTTTAAAAACTTCTAGATCCACCATGTTTTCTTCCATTTTTATGAGTTTGGTTGTGGTTTTTGTAAGCCCCATGGGCTAAATACTCTTAATCACTTAGATTAGATGAAGCTTAGCATACTTTGACATGTTGTATGAAACTCTTGGTGATGATTACGTCAATGGTTATTACAAAGTTATGAATGCTCTTCAATGATTGTGTGTGCTTGTTTAGCTTGAGAAAATGTTAAATCTTGTGGGTGTTATAACCATATTATGTTGGAAAACCATGTGTGTTAGAACATCTATTCTTGAGTTGCATACATTAGTGGGTGATTTATGACATTTGACTAGGAATGGTGAATGAGTGTTGACTATTTAGTAAAGTTGAACATGTGTTCATCCTTATACATATGTTTGAGAAAACCATTATGTTTGTTATGAATTTCTCCTGGCTTTGTATATGTGTAACTATCGATAATGCGCATATTTATGGTTCATGTATTCGTGTTAGGATATTCATAAGTTGAGGAATTTGCATAACTGTTGTTACATTACGCGAATTAAGGTGGTTACCATGTGGTTATCGAGTTAACTTTCCAAAGATTTGTGGGTTTGGTATCCTTGACGGGAGTCCAAATCATCTTTAACATTGACTTAATTATATCATTGGTTCTTCATGGCATAACTTTAGGTGGCTATTGCGTGTTTATCGTTCTAGCTTTCCAAAGAGTTATATAATTAGATAACCTTGACAGGAGTCTGGTTTATATCCATGTTTCATGTGTAAAAAATGATCTCACCTTAGGTTCATGCATGTTGTCATTGTTTTGCTAAGCGGATTCGAAATCTAAGTGATATCTTCCTTTGATTGATTATCTTCATCTTTGTTTACTTTCTTCAATTAGTTTAATTGTTAGCTAAATTAGTTAATCATAATATTTACAAATCGTTTGTTATCGGCTAGATAATGATAAAGACTTAGTATCAGGAGCTCTCGTGTCCACGGATCGATACTTGGTTCTTACCAAAAGCTATACTACCAATCGATAGGTACACTTGCCTATTGTGTGTGTAGTTAGTTATAAGACGAAAATTATTTCATAATTTAAAGCTTTATTGTGTAAAATCCATCATTAAAATCTATATATCAAAAACACACATCAAAACCCACGCTGTTGGTTATGGTCATATGATTCATTTGAAAAGAGCCATGGCCTGGTGTAGTGCGGTGTGGCGTGAGTGCCCTCTCGAAAATTTGCAAAATTATTCTGTGCGGTGTGGTGTGACTCCATATAGTATGATTTGTGGATATGTGATATTGTGATGTGTATGATGTGAACACCCCCTCCATACTACAGACAATTGTTTCTAAACATGGCATCTCCTTTATTTCTCGTCGTTGCCTGTCGATCGTTGACATTAATTGTTACTACTAACAAAGCTTGCGAAACCAAAAAAAAAAAAAAAACCATTATTTGTGAAACAAAAAAGCCAAACTCAAATCTCGTTTATTTGTTTGTTTGTTTTTTTTTTTTTTTTTTTGTAGTTTCCAAAAATACAAGTGATCAAAAGATGTAGATCACACTCGAAACAAATGTTGCCTCACCATTGCCACAATGGCAACACCATAGCCAAAGCAAACAACAATAGAGACTAACTTAACATTTATTCAAATCAATAATCAATACGTTCAACAACATAGTAGTAACACAGACCTAACAATTAAGAAGGCCTAGGATGAATCTATGTTCATCATCATCAACACATCAACAACACCATTAAGCAACACATAATCGTTACCATCATTTATAGAACAATCAAATCCAAAAAAGATGGCCTTAGATGAACATACATATATCATCATCCACACACCAACACTGCGGCCAAGCAACACATAGATGACACCATCATCGGCAGAAAAAGTAATAGAACTGTACCTACACATTTCACTATCACAGACAAGATGCAGTGAGGCACAACATCTCAAATGTGGGGTCATCATCGATAAATTCAACAATAGCATTAAAATACATGCTAAAGTTTCTAAGCAAATATATCACGATAAAGCTACATGAAACCTAGAAACATCAATCCACGTTTCTTGAGTAATGGCTCGCCACCATTAAAGTCAAGAAAACAACCGCTGGCGGTAGCGATTGTCAATGAGTTCACCTCGTTCTTTGGCCATTGATGTATAAAGGGCATATAAACAGAGGAATGCCACCGACATAACGGCAATGGCGCTCAAACCCTAAGAGATGAAAGTGGTGAAAATCATTAAGGCGGAGGCGACAGGTGACTCGCCCGTCATACTTTACTAGAAACAGGTGGCCAAGAGGCGGTAATCGGATATGACAAAGGCAAAAATCATAGAGGCGAAGGCGGCACGTACCTTCCAAGGCCAACTTTGCCGAAAACAGGTTGCCAAGATTTGATCTCCCACAACCGGCAGAACCCTCACAAACTCCATCTCTCTTGAGAAAGACTCCTTTCTTATAAACTTGAGCAAGGGGTCAAAACAAAAAATACAAAAGTTTTGTTGCTATAATAAGACGATGGCAAACCCATATTCATCTCCCTTGCTAAATTTATATTATGTAATATAATTCTCATATGATGTATATGTGTGCCTATTCATATGTATTTTTTTAATTGTTAGTTTAAGTTAGTATTTTAATTCTCTTATTTACATTGGATAAATTACCATAGATCTATTACCATGAGCTTACACGTGTTTTTAAGTCAACACTTGATTCTTACTAACTAGTGTGTGACCGGTACGCGCGTTGCGCGAATTTAGTTTCCGACTTTTCCCGCAAATTCGCATTAGGTTGTTTTTCGACACGCACTTCACGGTGGAGTTCGAAGATGTTGTTTCCATTCTAATGTTGGGCTAAGAGTGTGTACGGCGGTGAATACACCATGGCTAGAGGGCGGGTTGCAGGCAACAACTTGCCATCCTCCAACCCTCCAAAGACTAATAAATGCCGTCAATGAATTCTTATTTGGACCCATAAACTTATCACAGCCCATTAGAAATACTCATCGAAGGCAACATGGAACCAAGGGCAAATTGCATTAAACAAATGACCAAAGCAAAACCTAATATCCATCGGCTTTTTAAAACATCAGGAGCAAAAGAGGAGATCGGACCACCGCCATCTACACCACTGCCATCTACACCACTGCCGTCAACAACGGCAACATCAACAGCACCACCATCAAGACCACCACCATCGTAGACCCCCCCCCCCGGATTTCCGTCTCGATCGCCCCCACTGACCCGAATTTAATCCGAAACACGATTACATCAAAAACCCTACCATCAAGACAAACAATAATCAAGAAAGGGTTGTTGCATGTTGTATATCGAGAAAGGGGCACCTTACCGAAGTGCAAAGCCACCGCTGGGATGGCTAGGCCTTTAGGGCCTCGCTGGCTGCGGCGACGAGAACCGGCTGCGGTTGTTGCAGCAGCGAGGGTTGACAACTTTGTTGCAATGGCTGCGGCCTAGCGGTGGCGGCACGACGATGGTGGGGTTGACCTGCGACGGTGGTGGAAGTGACGGTGTCGGTGTCGCTAGTGACGATGACTCCTTCCACAGTGAACCATTCCTCAAGGTTTGGCCCCAAATCTTCCTATTTGAAGTCACATGGGGGGAAAAACGAAACCGGAGGTGGTGATGGTGGTACGGCGGTTGCGCGCCTGCGGCCGCCATAACCGAACATCTCCTTCAACATCTCGTCTCTCTTTCTCTCTCTAAACAATGCACACGGTTAGAGAGAGAGACACCCAAAATAGACGGAAACACCCCACGACACTGTTCAACGATCTGGCTTTTTTGGTGGCGGTGCTACGGCGATGGCGCACCGTCGGCGGGCCAAACGGAGCACATCCCTCAACCACTCATCTCCCTTTCTCTCTCTAAAGAATGCGGAGGGTTAAATAGGGAGGCGCTTAAAATGACGGAAATACCCAGAATGCGGAGGGTTAAATAGGGAGGCGAGCAAAATGACGGAAGTACCCCCGACACTGTTCATGGATTTGGTTTTTTCATAATATAGAATGCTATACTACATAACACTTGTCCACGTCTGTATAGTTAATTATTTGGTATTAATCATCTTAATAAATTTAAAGCTTATTGTGTAACAATTTTTTAATTAAAAAATATATATGCATTTACACACAAAGTATTTGGCACATTAGGTATATCCTTTTGATCTAAATGTATAAAAACTAAAGTCTACAATTTGAACAAATCAATATCACGAGTCATTATAAAATCTATAAATCTGAGTTTTATAAATGATGTTGCTAAATTATCAGTAATTTGGAATTTTTCATGTGTGATATTTTCTTATCAGCTGTATGTATTTTACATTTATATATTATAGCATTTGTATTCGTTGCCGTATTTGTGTCTGTTACTCTGTTTTTCGTATATTTGTTCACAGAGCAGTCACTTAGAGGCATTGTTACTTCATGCTAGGTTTGCAGGAAAACCAAAAGGAATGTGATGAGAGGGTAAGAAGATAAGCTAGAAGAAGAAGAAGCAAAGGATTAATAAAACTCTAGCACTTCTTTTAAGACATTTTGTATTTTCTTTTTTTAGAAATCATGTAAGGATAGTAACTATTCTTACTTAATTACGCATTTAATGATATCTTGATTATTGTACAATGTGACATGTCAGTTCTAATCAGTACGGAGTGTTACATCCGCTCTATTCTTATGTTGTAGTTTACCAAACATTTTGTTTAAATTAATTTTATTATTAGTTTAAACATGCACAAATCCAAAATTGTTAAGATTATAAAAGCCTATCGTAGCACACACATATGATAAAGCTTGACCATCCCGCGGCAAAACGCGTCGCGAGCTCCTAGTTATTTTTATCAGCAAGTGAGCATTGACGCTTCAACAAAACATTACACGAACACAACAAGATTTTAAATCTGTTCATGATATCAGTATTGAGTAACGTTGAGCTAGGGCAGTGAATGTGATTTAATACCCCAGTAGTCCTAGCCGTAAATGATGGATACTAGGCGTTGTGCGCATCGACCCGTATAGTGCTTTAGCTAACGCGTTAAGCATCCCGTTTGGATAGTACGCTCGAAAGATTGAAACTCAAAGGAATGGATACTAGGCGTTGTGCGAAACCCTTGTGTTTAAATGGAACCCATATGACCACGGCTCAATCACAAAACGTATGTAATAAATGGAACATAATATCCAACCCGGTTAAATCACCAAAAAGAAATTCCATCTATACAAACATTGTTCACCGAGTACAATCCATTTTAACACATGTGTGATGTCTCTTCTATTTGTATATATATCAAGAAAAAGATTACTTCTTAAACTAATTTACAAGAATATAATGAAATACTAAGATGTATTTGGCAAGAAGGGATCAGATGGGCTTGGTGAATCCACCTGTTTAGTTCCTTTCAAAACAGAAAAAATCCAATAAACAACTGCAGATGAACCAAAGCCAAAGAACCACGCATTGTTATAGATAATCACCAACAACTCCGGAATGGAATTCAAGATTCCGATCTTCTGCAAGAACCCCGGAATCACCGGCAATATCCCAATCACCAGAGCTCCAATTGCCTCCAAATTGTACCCATTACAGTAATAATACTTCCCAACAGGATTCAAAGTGTACAAGTCTTTGATGTCAAGATTTCGACCCTTAACAAGATAATAATCCGCCAATACAACCCCCGCAATCGGCCCCATTAACGCCGAATACCCAACGAGCCAAGTGTACACAAAGCTCTCACTCGACCGAAGCAGTCTCCAAGGCTGGAACGCGATTCCAACCAACGCAGTTAACAACGCACCACGTTGGAAATTGAATACCGATGGGCTCACATTCACTAAAGCATTAGCCGGAGCCACAACGTTGGCTGCAATGTTGGTGGTGATCGTAGCGAGTGTGATCCCGAATATCGAAAGAACCATGGTTCCAACCCCACCAATTTCTCCTAACAAAGTAATCGGGTTTGAGATCGTTCGCCCGAAGATCACTTGAGTCGATGCGGTGACCGCTAGACCCACGAACGTGAACGCGCCCATGAAAACTGGCAGCCCAGCTTGACCCATGATTTGATCTTTCTGGCTCTTGGCGTATCGGGTGAAATCGGGTATGTTCAAAGCTAACGTCGCCCAGAAGCTGATGTTCGCGGTTAGCGAAGGGAAAAAAAGAGCCCAAAACTCCGACGAAGAAAGATGTGAAGACATTGTTAGAATCCGCCCGAATCCACCAGCGTTAACATAAGCCCAAATGACCAAACATGAAGTGAGAATGATCAACACCGGAGCAGAGTATTTCTCCAGTTGTCGAATCCCATCCATTCCCTTGATCACAACCACCAGTTGTACGAACCAAAACACCATAAAACAACCAAATTCAACAGCTGAAGTACCCAGCCAAGGAATGTAAATGGAACCCCATGAATTCTTGATCGAATCGGGCAACAAAAGAAAAATAGCTTCACCACCGATCCAAGTCTCAATCCCATACCACCCACAAGCAACTAATCCTCTAACAAGAGTGGGAATATGGGCACCCCGTATTCCGAAACCCGATCTAGCCAACACCGGAAACGGAATGCCGTAACGGGTACCCGGGTGACCCGTTAAACCCAAAGCAATGAAGGTGATAATATTCGCAGTAACAACGGTTAATATCCCTTGCCACCAAGCCATTCCAAGATCCACGAGACTACCAGCGAGGTAATAAGTGGGAACACCCACAACTAACCCGACCCACAAGCTGGCCATTTCCCACCCGGAATATGTTCGTTGGGTTTGGTTCGTTGGCGCTAGATCGTCGTTGATGAGGGTCGGGTCGGGTTGGGAGTGTTCGGAGTCTGGAATGGAATTGGGAGGTGTGGATGCCATGGGTGTGAGGAAGTGGGGCTTTTGGTTGAGGGGGAAAAGGGGTTTGAGGGTTGGAATTGGGTTAGCAGAAGAGAGGGAAAGGGGAATGGGAATGGAAATTGGCTTTGGGTTTGAGAGGACATGATGAGGATGGTGATGGTGATGGTGATGGTGATGATGGAGATGGAAAGTTAAAGTGGTGGAAATCATGATTCCGGAGTGAAGATTCAGATGGAATGGAATGGAATGGAGTGGATGGAATCTGTATTGGACTTTGGAGATATGTTATGAGCGGTCGAAGGGCATCGTCGATACATGTACTTTATAAAGTTTTGAAAATTACATATAATTATTTTACTCTTGGTATTGACTTATGACATATTTGGATTGGTTTTATTTTTTTAACGGTTATTTAAATCAATAACGAGTTTATTTAAGGGTTAATATATTTAAATACTCACAACTATTGTGAATTGGTCGTTGTCACCACCAAGTATTATTTTGGCGAATATAACTACCAAATAAACACTTCGATGTTTGTATCACCAGTCATCTGTCAAAACCCTAACAACTAATTTATTTCGGTTATTGCGTCAAATAAATCAGCTAATTGTGTCATATACGTTCATTGTGTCATATATTTTATATCATTTGTTAGAGTTTTGACAAACGGCGGATGATACAGACACCGAAGTGTTTACTTGGGAGTTATATTCGACAAAATGATACTTGGAGGTGACAACGACCAATTCCTAATATGTGGGAGTATTTAAATCCATTAACCCTTTATTTAAATATAAAATTTTAAACTTTAGATTGTTACGTCCTCAAAAGGAAGCGTATGTATTAGTTCAATCTCAAACTTAAAAGCTTTTTAGTTTAATGAATTCTTGAGTATGTCATTTTAACCCAAATGATCATTGACAAATGATTGGGCTGGCTAGATGACTAAATTCGCACAGGTGAATGGGAAGAACCATTTTCGGCTTAGGAACCCTCTCCGTCTCTGGTTTTCGTATTTATTTTGTAGCTTTGTGCCACTTAAATAATTAACAAAAGTTTTAATACCATTATATAATACTTATAAAATGATTAAACAAACTCGTATCAACTAATTAAAAAAACTATATTTCAACAGTTTTTTGTTTATATAAAGTTTAAATATTATCAATGTCTTGATGTTTTATAATGTTTGTTCTTTTAACATTTCGACATAAAAATTTTAACTGATTCATTCCCTTTTATAACGTTTGGAGTTTAGTCAGCTTACTCTTTGTCAGACATGGATTTACGAAAAAGTTTTTATTTTTTTCTATCAAATCTTTGCAAAATTAAAATTTTTCATGATTTTACGTAGTACAACATACATGAGTTTATAACCTGGTATTTACTAAAAAGTGATATATCACAGCAACATAAATACTTTTATATAATAGTTTCATTAGAATCTTTAAATAGTTACATGTTTTTTTGGTGCCTGATTTTATGTCATTTTTGTCATTTCAATATTTGTGTTTTAGTTTTTGCGATTTCAGTATTCGTGTTTCAAAAAAATCACTAAAATAGTCATTCCGTCCAAATCCCTAGATACATCCGTTACCACCAGGGGTAAAAGCGTCATTTCCTTTATTAAATTGCTATTTTCGTCCCTGATTTTATATTTTTTTTATTTCGGTACTCGTAATCAATAACATTCACATTCATCATTTCTTTTTCTTCAGCACGATCCTTTCTTCTTTTTCAACACCACTAATGATAATTTTAGTATGATTATTATCTCTATTTGATTTTTAAACTTTCAAAAAAGAGTAAGACGTTGCTGGTTTTGTTTAGGGTTGTATAATTTATAGTTAGGCTTTATAACAAGTTGTTTGTCTAGTTTATTGGTTATGTTTTCAATTTCTCTATCGCCTAACTCGTTTTCAAAATTGGTTTCATACGTCTTTTGCACCGATATGTTTCTTTTTTTTTGTTCTTACGTAGTTTTGCCCTGCGTTCACGTATGTGGCTTCTTTTTCTTTTTTTTTTTCTTTTTTTTTCCACTTTGTGCCTTTGTCGTTTCCCCTTTAATTTTTATTAATTTTGATAGATATAGTTTAAATGAAACTAAATTTTGAAAATTACATATAATTATTTTACTCTTAGGGTACGTTTGGTTCACAGAATTTTCAGGAATTGGAATTGGAATTGAAATTAGAAAATTTTCCATACAAAATCATGTTTGGTTGGTCAACGGACGGAATTGGAATTGGAAAATTTTCCCTCATTCATTGGAATTCACATTCCTTCCACTTACCTATGGAATGTTTAACAATCCAATGGAATGTTCAAAATTAAAATTCTAATTTCACTCAAAATTGACCAACCAAACACGTGGTCAATTTCAACAACATTTCAATTCCAATTCCAATTCCATTCCCAATTCCAATTCCTTTGCAAAACATTCTGCGAACCAAACGGCCCCTTAGTATTGATTGATGCAATATTTTGGTTGGATTTATTTTTTAACGACTATTTGAATAAGTAACGAGTTTGCTACTTAATTACTTGAATAGAGAATTTTAAACTTTAGGTTGTTATCTCCTCAAAAAGAAAATGTATGCATAAGTTCAATCTCGAACCTAAAACCTTTTTATTTTAATAAATTTTTTAGTATCTCATTTTAACTGAGATTTTCGGTTTAGGGACCCCCCCACCCCCCCCCCCCCTCTGTTTTTTGTATTTATTTTGTAGCTTTGCGCCAATTAAATAATTAACAAAAGTTTAAATACCTTTATAATACTTATAAAATGATTAAACAAACTCATTTAAGCTAATTAAATAAACATTATTTTGTGGCTCACAAAATCTTTTTTAACAGTTTTTCGTTTATATGAAGTTTAAATATTATTAATGTCTTGATATTGTAACATGTTAATTTTTTACATGTTACAACATTAAATTTTTAGATGATTCATTCTTTTTTTTATAACGGTGAAGTTTAACATACTCGTTGTCATACATGGAATTGCGAAAAAGTTTTGATTTCTTTCTATAAGATATTTGAAACATTAATTTTTTCACGATTTTACAAGCTAAAACATATATGAGTTTATAACCTGGTTTTTACTAAGAAGTAATATAACACAACAAGCAAATAATTTTATATAATAGTTATATTAGAGCATTCACAGCCGGTTCTTTATAAATCCGTTAGTGTATTATCTATATTATAGAGAATGGTTATTAGTAGTTGTAAGTGCAGGATATAAAACATGTTATTGTTCATCTCTATATTTGATAAAACACTGTTCATCTTTATTAATTTTTTAATATTTATTGAAAGTGGTTGTGAGTGAAAAAGAAAAAAAATATAATGATAAAAATATAAAAAATTATTATTTTATTAAAAAACATAAAAAAAATAATTTTTAATATAATTATAAAGATGAAGATAAACGAAGATGAAAATAAATAGTAGGTTGTGAATGCTATTAGAATCTTTAAATTAATGAGAAGTATGCTAAGTATCTATTCATTCTCTCTCCATCAATGTCACTGTCTTGAAATAAGCATCTTGTCGAGCAATATATATCTATTTAATCCAATATAAAACAGATGAATCTAAAAGCAATCGTAATTTATCATTTTATAATAAGTCTGGGTCCATTTTTTTCATTATTTAATAGATCTAAATAATTGTTGAAAACGTAGTTTAATTCATAAATCATACAAATATGAAAAGTCAATGGCGTAATATATAGAAACACATATATATAGATATATAACTTACTTACACTCACAATAATCACAACATTTATTTATTGATCGAAAATAATCTCAACTCAAGAATTGCTTACTGACACTTACAATTTTAAAATTATTTTCTCTAATGATCTCTTACAAACGAATAGTTAACACCGTTAGTTTTTTTATTACATGGAATACTTATATTGTCAAAACACTAAACAGAAAGTTAAAATCAACCATTAGGTTCATCAATCTAAAACTTATGCATTTTGAAACCATCAATTTTCACATCCTAATTTGAAGTAATTGACTCGTTGTAGGTAGATTTCAGGTGATGATAAAAGCTAGACAGCGAAAAACGAACCTAATAGAAGTTGGGAGACGGCAGAGTTAAATAATGACTCAAAGTTTGCCCCATTTAAAAAAAAAAACTAACGGTGATTAATTTTTAGTTAATAAGAAATGATTGCAGAAAAATAAATTTAAAATTAACAGTGTATGTAAATATTTTTTGAATTAAATTAATGCTGGTTAATAAATAAAAGTTTGAATTATTAAAATGTAATAACTATTTAATTAAAAATCGTTAATATGCTAACAACCACAACAGCTGTTTTAACATTTAGTTAACTATTTTCGATACTATTAAATGATTACTCTATAAACCTATTTTTTCCTCTACCCACTCTACAAACTTTTAATTTTTATTGTAGTTTTTCAGTGGTAGTTCTGAAATGAAAATATCATGGATGTTAGTATATTTAGCATCTATTATACTAAATTGTGTAAGATTGCATACACAACAATGATTATTCAAAATGACAATGATATCTTAATTAAATTCAATTGACAAGCAAAAACGTTTTCGGACATGTAGTTTGACCAGTCATAGACGTCAGATTATTAGGTTATAAATAAGTGGCATCTAAAATAAAAAGAAACAAAAATAATTAGATTATATGATGTAACGCACTATTTGTAACATAATGGTTTTCTTTCCATTTCTAGTCGTTGGTTATAAGAAAACGTATTTTTTTTAGTGGATGAGAAAATCCTTAGATGTTTAATCGGCCTTACAATCTCACAAGGACTTCAAATATATATATATATATATATATATATATATATATATAGGGATGAGTTACTTTGTAAACCAAATAAAATTGTTTAAACGTGTAAACCAATATATATATATATATATGGACGTCGTCACGGTATAATTGTACGAGACACTATAACATGAGATTGCCATGAAAACCCCCCAAAAGGGTAAAATATGGATGAAGGAATAAAAACAAAACCATAGATGTGTGTTTTGAATCTAGATATATTTTTATGTTCAAGAAAC
This sequence comes from Flaveria robusta, assembly GCA_025506415.1. Lineage (NCBI taxonomy): Eukaryota > Viridiplantae > Streptophyta > Magnoliopsida > Asterales > Asteraceae > Flaveria > Flaveria robusta. The sequence continues at coordinate 5,506,323 of CM046473.1, forward strand.
TAGTGGTATGCAGTACAATTGACTTTGTAAATATTTTGATAATTAGGGGTATAAGTTTGATAATAATCAAGCATGTCTGTTTATCAAAATTCCTCTATTTAGGTTCATTATACTCGAAAATTTACTAGGATGGTGTAAAAATGGAGAGACGTTGTCGAACTACTAGAGAGAGAATTGTAAAATAACTTGCATAACTTATTTCTATGTTGGGCCGTTGTTCGAGAATACATGTTATGAATTTAACAATCAATCTTATTTGTTGAGTACATCCGTAGTACTCTGATCCTTAAAAAAACATTGGGATCCCTACCGCCCTTAAGATGAAAACAAAAATACTTGGTACAGAAGTATCATATTTAAAGCGTGATTGAAACAAATTTATCAAAATACATGATATGGTGTTTTCAACGTACGTGCTAGCGAGATAAAATTTAAACCTTACATATGAAATGAAATAAGGAATTATTTATAGGATACAAGACTAAGGTAGGGCTGGCAATTTTGACATAACCAATTAACATAACACGACATGAATATATAGCTTTTGTGTTTGACCTTAACAAGTTTTATATTATTACCGGTTCAACATGTTTAGACACGATTAAATTTGTGTCTAAATAGGTTATATACGTTTACCCGTTATAGACTTGTTATATTTTTTGTTGTTTTAAAATAATATAATATAATAATACAAAAACATATATGTTAGTATTCTTAAACCCTAGCCATTTCCCCTCTTCTAACCTTTCATGCACAAATCTCATTTAGTTTCGTGAGTTTTATCCTTTAAAGTTCAACAACAGGTCAACAACCATTGGATTCATTGGACCACAGTCGAGCGCCACTACTCCTGGCCACTGGACCACATGCAAAGCCTGATGTGTCACAACCTCGCTTGTAGTGAAAATACGAGGATAACGGACGGGATCGTTATAATATATTGATAATTAATAGAGAAGCATTAAATGATATAATAACGTGTCATACGTCACCCAACACAAATGGTGACTTGTGGAGTGGCTATTTAATTTCACGACAATATATTCAAACAAGCATAATCAAGTTGAATTCCCACAACCCGGGAACAAGTTTAAGTAAAACTAATTTCAGAATGATAAACACAAATCAACAGTTATTGTTTAGAATGTTTAAGCAATACTAGCTCGAATCCTTAGGTCATCACTAAGGCATCATAACTAGCTATCCTTGATAATTGTTACATAAAAAATATGCTGAAAAAGGTCAACATATTGTTGGTAAGTTCATAGGTTTAAGTAATAAATAAAACTTGATGCTGCGTAATAGTTTGTGGACATAAATGTATACAATTATAAGCAAGCAATATCATATGTAAACATGAGCATCACAACTAAACCTATGACGTACACACAGATTTTATCAGAACATATTCACCCTAGGGCACGTTCGTGGCCATTGTCAGTCCTAAGTAGTATACTAACAAACAAGGGTGTGGGTGTTAGCCTAATAGTACTATCAGTACTAGTCCGTCGGCTCCAACACCGGAGTTAAATAGTTGTGAATAAAAACCACACAGAAAACCCATGCATGTACCAGATATTAACTTACAAAATAGAAAACACAAATGTACCAGATATAATCCATACACACACATAAAAATCACACTTATGCATACATTCACACACACTATTAACACACTAAGAAACACACACACCTGCATACTAAGAAAACACACACACCTGCACGCTAAGAAAACACACACACACACACACAGTCACATGAAACACACACTATTACATAGAACACACACACAGTTACATATCACACACGGTTCACGCTCGCACATACATACACAACACTTACATGCATATATACACCGGCATACACACACCTACGACACACATAGCAGCCGAAGGCTGCTGTGTTTTACTTCTCTCGGGCAGCACGCACACACACACGGTACGCACCCACGCAACACGCATCTACACGCACACAATCCGTGATATGCATACCTGCGCACTCAATATACATACTAAGAGCATACAACGCAGCAACATACGAACTTACAACTGATGTCATACACGCATACATACATTCAACAAACACACACACACACACTCATGGTTCATACACACACTACACTAATGCACACACAAAATACACATATATTTGAACACCTATAGATACACATTCATACAATCCTTTGTACACACACAACATCATATACGCGCACAACCGGTCGAACTCGAAATCCTAGCTCCAACGAAAACAACCGAAACGAAACGAAACGCGGTTTAGGTAGATTGTTTACTTGTGGAATGACCAAACGGCCAGACGATGACAACCGGTGGCGCCTCACGGCGACGGGAAGGCTGGTTTGGTGATCAACGGTTGAGGGGGGGGGGTCCGATTAGGGTTCACCGAGAGAAAAAGAAATTATATATATATAATAATCATATTTTCACTTTGGACCCTTAACTTTTATTTAATTAATCCCTTAAGTTTACTTAATTTATAATTTAACCCTGGAATTTTTAATAATAATAATAATAATAATAATAATAATAATAATAATAATAATAATAATAATAATAATAATAATAATAATAATAATAATAATAATAATAATAATAATAATAATAATAATAATAATAATAATAATAATAATGATAATAATAATAATAATAATAATAATAATAATAATAATAATAATAATAATAATAATAGTTATTTTAATAATGTTAATTATACTAATATTATTAATTATTATTTATGTAATATTTATCTAATTTATCATATTATAGCATTAAGGTTAACGCACAAGACAATAAAACAAAATTTGGGATTAGAACAAATTAATTACGTAAGGACAATAAATACCCAAAGAAGGTTAACGAGCTTCAAGTCAATTGACGGAACTGAGTGTGACGAATGTCACACGATGCCACTAGCTTCTAACCACCAAACCACGGACGATGCGGAGGACTGCCGAGGACCACCGTGAATTAACAACAACCAGCAAGCCATAGTGTTCTCCTTACCGGAACCCATCGCATTCTCCTTGTTGCCCCACTATGGATTATGGTAGTTCAACATTAATTTAGCAACCACCGCCATTCTCCTTCCCACCCTACCGATCTCTATACTGCATATGCCTATGAATATAATCAAAATTCCTAGCGGTGGTGTAGTGTGGAACCCCTTGTTGGATTCTTAGTCCTAGTTTCTTCTTTTGGTAAGTTTTCTTTTATTAACTAGGTTACAAATGTCCTTTAATAGGTTTCGAAGCTAGTTAATTCGTCTTAACATGTTTCTTAAGAGGTTCATAGATTATCGTGTTTTATCGTGTTGTGTATGACATGCTATACAAGCCCTATGTATCCTTTAACAGAAAAATAATAATAAGTCTCAACTAGTTAGATATGCTTAGTCTGGGTAATATTAGATCCACACAAATGCATCATCTCCAATCTGATTACAAGTTTACATATAGTGATGACAATTTCTTAAAGGTTGATAGAGCAAACATGATAACAACACTGCCAAATTATGACGAACTTATAGTAATACATGATAGTAGTTAAGAATGTATGAAGTGAAGATCGGTTATTTTACACATAGCCTAACAATTATCAATACTATGACTTACATGATTCAAATAAGAGAAAGCTACATCAGAGATCAAGTCAAACACTTATAAAAAAGGATCTAACTCTACATATAAAAAAACATATATTATTTTAAGAGGGAATATTATACACTCTGCGCTCCTTTTACCCTTGACTGAGTTTTTGTCCTATTTGGTTTCCTTAGTAATGTTTTAATTAAGACAGTATAATTGATCCCAATGTTATAAAAATCCGCTAGGCGCTAATTTGCCGATAGGGTACCGATTAGCGATTAATTGAGAGTAATAAAGATTAATCAGTTTGGAATTTTTATATATAATTTTCAATTATATATAAACACACAGATTTTATATGTAATATTTATAGAAAATGTTCAGATTAATATATAGGGAAATTTTAAATAAAAAGGCCTTTAAAACTAAAAAGTGTAAGAAATAATCTCAACCATCAATCTCTTAAATCAATGGTTGAGATTAAATTATAGGAAAAAAAATTTTAGAGGGTTATTTTAAAAATAGTCATTTTTGTTGACTTTTTACAAGTTCTTTTATTTTTTGTAAATGTTCACAAGTTCAAATCTTTTATGGACAATATAATTTTTATATAAAAATCACACCATAAAAACGAACGTATTTTTATCTTTAAAACAAGTAAAATATTGTTATGTAAGAAGATAATAAATTTTTATGTTTTTAATATCATAACTCATTATTGCATCTTTAGTGTAATTTATTGTTTTTTTTGGTTAGTTATTATGTTTTTTAAATGGTGAATTCAATAAAAAATATAATGATATAATAACATTTTTGTGTATCTCTAATAAGTAAAAACACTAATAAATTAACAAATAATTAATCTAATATATTAAAAACAATTACAAAAAAACAAAATGAATCATTGTATTTTGATCATCATAATGTTGTTTTAAACACTATAAGTGTTGAAAAATACATTGGTGAAATAAAATTATTATGTCATTCTAATTGTAAAAAATGGTGGATAACAACAACTTTATATAATCTATAAAAAAACAATGAGAAAAAACACATTATATTATCTTCAACACAATGAGTTTTGAAAATATATTGGTGAAAGTATATTATTGTATACTTATAATTGTAAAATATAATGATAGATAACGTGTTTATATAATCTGTAGAAACAATGTATAAAATAACACAAAATTATCTAAAATGTAAAACACAATGATGAATATATATAACAAATGATATAAAATATATAACACAATAAATGTATAAAACATAATGATTTGACGTATTTGACAGAGTGAGTAAAATGGCTTCTTCTTTAAAACAACTAGTAAAGACGCCCGCGTTACGCTGCAGGTGTGAAATATGATTGCAGTAGTTGACTTTGTGACTGTATGTGGACGAGGTGTATAGAGAAACGACTTTGACTACATGTGAAGTCAATATGATTTCGTTATTATGAAGTTGACTGTGTGACTGTATGTGGACGAGGTGTATAGAGAAACGACTTTGAAAAAGTCATCCCCACAATAGTACATTAGCCGATACTACCTTAGGCGCCAACGAATTACTTCATTGCATAAAATGATAGTTTCTAGCTATTACAGAATTTGAAGAAGCCAAAATTGTTTGCAAGGTTCGTTATTGTTAATGTTGACAGTGGGAGAAACGAGTAACATATAGTTTTAGATTGTACGTAACAGCAAGAATATCAACAATAACAAGCACAATAGGTATGCTAAAATGACAATTACTGGGTATTACAGGTTGGGATCTCCTTGCATGCATGGGCTATTGAGGCGCAAGACGCCGCAAGGTCCATGAATCATGTGTTTCACGACAACTTCGTGCAGTTGTGAGTGGCTTTGTTTGGATGGGATTTCGGCGAATACAAGCTTATCATACTGATCTGGGTTTCTTATTTTGTCTTGTGAGTACATCATAAGAAGAAAGTGTTCATGGGGCATGCCACATTTCTGGAACTCAATCACGTTAACTTAGGCTTTTACCTCTCCCAGGAGGTGTCTTTTGAAGAGTTGTTCTTTCAAATCCTCCAACTTAGCACGAAACACTCTTGAAACAAGATCTGGTTGATCTTGTGTTGTCTGCTCGGGTTTTAAATTGTCACATATCCCAGGCCAGTTTGTGTTACATGTCACCGTTAGAAAGAAATCAGGTTTGCCGTCATCCTAGACTAATGTCATTGCGTCGAGGATCCGGCGACGCATGTCACAAGGACCACCGATGAATGATGCAGGTAGCACAATACGTTTTCCAATTTTACTTGGATGTGTGTCCCCAGCGTTCACGCAATCCACAATTCCTTGGTACAAATCCGATCGTATTCTATGCTGGTTTCTTTCACAAAACTGTAACCGTGATGTCTCTAGTTTGATATATACATCAACAAAAAATTGTTGTAGTAATCTGCCGCCAAGTAGGAGGATGTAGTTTGTTCGACGGAATTGGAACTTGTAACAATAGTGTTCTCGCATAGCAACATTGGTCTAGCTAGTTTGTATTGATGGCCTTGCGTAATGGAATGGTTGAAAGTTAGAAATAACTTTCCAACAATATAGACAGTGCATGAGTTTACGTGTGTTGTTAACATTGTTGGGAACAAATGTTTGTACCGTGTGTGTCGTCATCCATGGTATCGTTGTTGTGCTGGTAGTCAGCGGTTGTTGCTCCTTGTCGTGGTATGTTTGGATGTCAGCCGGATTCACCATTTGGGAAGAACAAAGGGTATGACAAGGGATCGTAGCAACCATAGTATGGTTGTATAGTCTGTGGAGTTTCAGACCTGCCGTAGACAATGATGCTTTTTTTGTATGGCGTGATGTTGGCGTTACCCTTCACCCAAATACCAATGACTTCTGATGTGATGGGTCGGTTGTAAACACGTTGGTCAAGGTCAACCGACGCATTTAGTGTGACTTTGTAGTTGTCTAATGGCCCTAGTTCCGCGAGGCGACGAAACGTTAGGACGTAAGGGTTTGTGGAAAGAGCACGCGTTAGCATCTCAGAAATAGTGTGATCTAGATTAGGCCATTGTAGTCGATAGTCTAACTCTATATATGGGTCATAAAAATACAGTTGCAAGTATCTTGGTGTGCCATCGCGTGGAACTAATTGGTCAATTCTATGATATTTTCCTTTGTGTGCACAAAATGTGTAAACACCACATCTCATGTTGCTCATTGATTCGTCTAATGAGACACCCATTGATGTGAAAGAGAAATTTGTGTTGTAGGTGTGGATGTTGTCCCTAAAAAGCCTACCGATTTCATCTTTGGATGCGTAGAGGTGGTGCAGTTCTATTGGAATCTCGGTGCTTGATAAAACTATTTTCCCGCTCATACAACAGAATGTTGGGAACTCAAACGGGAAACGTTTTGCACCACAATATGGGCATGGGCTCCTTTCCTTAAGAACACCATGGGTTTTGGGCAGGCCATCATAAACAAAGTCATAATGATCATCGTTGCTGATGGTTGCAACATTAGATGCATCACCAACAAGGCTTGGGAAGTGATTTGTGAGTGTATAAGGCTCTTCTGGAGTACCTATGTAATGGTCACCTATGAGTGTGGAGTAAAAATCATAAAGTTTAAGTGATGTGGCTGGATCAGGGCGACCCCTTTTATGCTCATCAGCCATGCTCAGTGGTTCTGTAAGATGTACATGTAGAAAATAAGTGTCATACGCAGCGAACGTGTGTCAGCAACACTATCATTACGTGTGGTAACGCTTTAAATGAGTATTGAATGCGGTATAAACCACAAGAAAGTGAGTTTCTTGAGTAGGGGAATAGTAAATATAAATTTGATTTATTTAATGCAAAATAATAGTTATATACGATAAGTTATATATTCTAATTATCTATACCATATGCTAAGATGTAGAATATAATAGTTTAATACGATAAGAATTAATTATGATAATTCAAGTAAGCTAAGTTATATATTCATTTTATTAATACTTAAGTTAAGTTATGAAGGTAGAGTATTAGTAATTTATAAGTAATGCGTTTTGCACAAGTTTTGGTCTTTGGTTTGTAAAGTAAGTTTTCATAAGCTCTTATTATTTTGAACTTTGTTGTTTAATTAGCCGTCTTTTTTGAGTCTTGAACACAATAAGAGTTAACAGTTTTGATCCATATAGTTGTTTTTTTCAATGGTTCAAAGGGGTGAATAAAAAAGATAATTGAAAAGGATTTTAATGCATACAACCTACTCAATTCCCATTTTCAAGGAATTAGATTTTTTATTAGCATGGTAGTGTATTTCTTTTAATCATATTTCACATTCAAATATTAACCGTTAGCAAAACTACCAGCTTTGACCGAAGACCTGCCAGCTATTTAAGCTTGATTAGTCATATGTTTAATACTTTATTTTTGTGGAAGGACATTTCTAGGAAATGAGTGACACTAGACCTTCTAGACCCTGTACTAAAATAGACTGTGATAGAAATTTTGGCCCTGATGCTGCTGAGTTATTTATAATAATGTGTTTAGTCAAGTATGGAGCTCTAATATATTCTTTCATGTGAAAGCATATGTAGTTTTTTTATGTTTCATTTATCATATATGGTCTTTAAAATTTCCATTCCACTGTTAAACATGGAAGCTGATGGTTTTTTAAAACCATTAAGGTTTTCATCAATTGTAAATCAATGAGTGTGCAGTTGATATTTTTGTTGGTACATGCTTCAAGTTATTCAAGCACAGTACAATTTTAAATATTTATATCTAACTTGTTTCTTTGAGCACATTCTTATTTTGACATATTTTGGGAATAATTCTTGGATTATTAGTCGTCCATTTGCCTATCATAATTTATGAAGAAATATCTTGGGTGCGGGATGCATTTGTTTTGGGGGATACTTATGAATAATTCTTCTAAATTATATTCCTGAAGCTTTTATTGAACTATTAACGCATAGGTTATTTTTATTCCAGTTGGAAGTGCTAATTTTAACATTGAACATCACTTGAATCAAACCATTAATCTCATCTCTGGTTACCGGTTGTTCTTGGACATGTTAATTTGACTGCAGTAATTCAAAAGGTTTATATGTAGTTGGATTCTTTTTTAATGACTTAAGTCATTAGACACATTTGACCCATGTCCTTGAAATAGGTAAATCTTTTATGACCCATTAGAATTGTTGGAATTTTAGACACAAAATAATTATATTTATGTGTTTGTTATATAAATAATTATTTATTTATTTGTTTAAGTTCTCGTTTTGTAACGAACTATACCATGTTCAAACTATAGCTAAGATAAATTAGATATCGATGCTCGAAATTGAGTAGTCGTAATGAAGAAAGTGAAATTTGGGTGATTATAGTAGGAAACTGTTAAAATTTCTTATATAATGCTAATAAAGCAATGTAATAATTAACATAGATGTTTTATGTTTTGATCAAATATTTTAATAAATATTATGAATGTTTATTATGGTTTAAAGTTGATATTAAATATGTTATGAATGAAATAAGAGTTTTAATTTAGTCTCATAAAACATTTTATAGTTCAAATGAAAGTTTTGGTTGTGAATAATAAAACTCACATTAATATGAATTCTTTAGTATAAGTATATAAAAAATTTATTTTTATTAGTGTCAACAAATTTCATAAAAGTTTAGAGATGAGCACTCTCTAAATTGTTCTTCCTACACCATCATCTTTAACTTTTTTCTATATAACATCATAACACATATTTTACCCGGTGATCTCTCGGGCCCAAGGCACTCTTCGACAGACATACTGCTTTGGCTGTTGTACCCTGGGAGACAGGCACGTTGTCTTGAGTAGAGATGCGAAATCTGTTTTAAGGGATCCGTGTCTAACACGATACTCAGCCATAACCGTCAATATTTTGTTTGTTAAATGTTGCAGTCAAAGGGTATAGTTAAATACTCGAACGCGATAAATACTCATGTTAAGAATACTATATGAAGACTCGTTGTAGTATATACTAAAGATGGATGTTTGAATCAAGTTTGGTACATAAATAATGTTCATATTTATTTTTATAGTCGTATTTATAAACGGTATTGTACTAGAATATTTCCTATGCCTACCTAAAGTATCGTTCAAATTATTGTCTTTTAATATAAAAGTGAACCTATTTTCTACAAGAACTAAAAATATATTTTATGTTTTGTGCAGAAACCCTAGAAATTTGGTTACCATATGACTTGTGTTATTTGTTGGGTGTGGACCTGAAAGTCAAACCTTGAACACTCAATGTCAAAGTTAATGCCTTCCAGTTTGATAAACAAATTTTCTAAGTATATTTAACTATTACTATGATAAAAGGTTATAAAAGAGAAAACCCAACTTCGATCATAATAAAAGGTTCATCAAGTCTATGGTGTCGTAGGCATAGAAAGAAGCCGATTATGCCACAGTAAAAGATGAACATAGATGAATGAGTCATTCCCCACTTGCTAAGAGTTACATATGAGGACATGTATAGAAGACATTACAAGATGAACATAGATGAAGGAGTCATTCCCCAGTTAGTAAGATTATATATGAGGACATATACAGAACATGGGCATTAAGGTTTTACTATTCTTTTTGTTTTCTTCTATTTTTGTTTAGTTCAATTGGGTGGTAGTTGTGGTTTGTGGGTGTGCATTCCTTATTTGAGGAAGCATATGGGGGTGTTGAAGGTGAAGTGTGTTTTGTGGTTGTGATGGATTATTAGTTGTTAAAGCTTTGTTGCATTTCATATACATTCGTTTATGGTTTAATTTGAATAATTTTATTTATTCATTCAATCACGTTCATATACGATTATTTTAATGAATGCTCTAGTTTGTTATGAATGGAATTATGGTTTGCAATTTTAAGCTGAAGAACATAATTTGCAACATTATGGTTTTATGCACATTCTATACATCTAACATACCTATATGTTATCAAAGAATACTTGTAGCCATATCAAAGTCAAGTATGTGGTGCTTTCATGGGAATATTTTAAGCTAAATTATCACTAAAACCAAAATGTGATATTTTGCAGACTTTTGCATTACAGTGAGCATCATTCCTTAAATATGTTTATAAGTTATTGATGTTAATTCAATGCAAAACACACAGGTAACACATAGAACCACTAAAAATTCATTTGAATCTTTATATTAATAAATAAAAATAAATCCAGACATTTGTTACTATTTTAAGTCATCTAATAATTGGTTTTTTCACTTCTCTCTCTCCTCTTAATTGTTAATGTTATAATAGCTATTTATTAATTAATAACTATTCATAATTAAAATTTCAAATATGTTAATTTCAAATTTCCAAATGTATAATACATGGATTAATTTAATTCGTATAATACATAATATTTAAGATATGTTTTTTTATATTATTAATCATGTAACAGTAAATTTATTTAGCCCGTTTATTATATGAGATTGTAACCTAGTTAAGAATATATACACAAAACTAAACTGAGAAGTTGAAGGCTCGATATTTGAAAAATCAACAAAAGAACCAAACTTATAGAGGAAGACGGAATCATTAACTAAATACTCAAAATTTGTATGTGCGTCTGCGATTATATATACACTGCAACTTTGTCAAACAACAACATAATCAATGATTTAAGATACATATACAGATAAATCAAGAACAAGAGCAAGTCGCACCAGAGAAAGCTGACAACAGAAGTGTAGTGATTAAAAACCCGTTTATCGATGAAATCAAATGCTTGTGTGTTGGTTCACATGACAGAGCACAATCAGACGTCTTAGATTATACCGCCATGAGAGGGAGAAGATCAAGCAGATCATACCTGAGTTTATGGGGTAGGATTGTGGTCGCATGTGGGTCACCCATATGTGCAGCCCCGGTTATATATATATATATATATATATATATATATATATATATATATATATATATAGGGGAAAGTGAATATGGTGCTGTTAAGCACCTAAGCTTATATGCGAAACCAACAAAACTACGTCGTTTTGGTTAAAACACCTAATTAAAAGTTAATTTTCAAAAATTATTTCCAGAATTAGTTCATCTTTCTCCCTCCATTAAAATTTCAAATCATTGTTTAGTAGCAAAAAATAAATCACCGCTAGTCCATTCGAATGCTTTGATGTTGGTATCAATTAAAAATGGAAAATGAGAAACAACTGAGAATTAAACCACCAATCATTATCACTGAAAATGTGATTTCTTCACAAAAAGTCAAACTGGAACTTGGTAAATCGAAGATGGAGCATGTTCGTATACTCACAGCTCCATAAATTTTATTTAGGTTTTAAAAACAGAATAAATTAGTCATCACTAAAACTGAAACTCGCACGAAGCTAAAAAGAAGAAGAAGAAGGTGTGGTTCTATAAATCTACCTATCATTATGGAAGTGATGTAACAGAATTAGTTGATTTTTAACCAAAACGACGTAGTTTTGTTGGTTTTGCATGTAAGCTTAGATGCTTAACAGCTCCATATTCACTTTTCCCATATATATATATATATATATGTGGGGTGGGTATTCGTATCGGGTAAGGGGATCGACTTGGGGTATTCAATGTCGCCATAAAGCAACAGTCCAATAGAGGAGGAGGGCAAGCGTCTTACAAAAGGTGATGAACAGGTGAAGGAGGTGAGGTGATGGAGGCATAGGGATAGTCGCTTCTTACAAAAGGGTAAAATGTCCCTTTTACCCACAAGAGATCTATTAGATTAAACATTGTTTTTTAGATTAAATGTCAAGATAGTAATAGATATAAAGACACATTTCAAGCTCACAATTGTTCATAGGCTTTTTAGATTAAACATTGTTTTTACTATAATCCTACTCTAACATATATAAAAACATATTTGGCTGGAAATTTCAAATTTTCGTCAGAACTTTAATATTCGCTGGAATCCCAGCGGATCCTGGAAACATGCCGATTAAAGGCCGACTAGGGCCGATTATTCCCAATTTTGAGTTGTGTTGACCGACTATTGATTTTAGGTGCTAATTAGGGAAATTGAAGTGGGGAGGTCGCGATCTCCGACTAGTCGTTGATTAATTGGTTGACCAGTCTGATTTTTACAACATTGATTGATTCTAAAGTATCGGTTTATTTGTAAGTCCTGAATTACTAATTTAAAATTATCCTAAAATTTGTTATTAATGCTGTATAACATGTGGTATATATATGAGAGAGATTGTTATAACATCAGCCATCATTCATACATTAAACCAACATTTCAATTATACTTTGACCGAGTATTAACCAACATTCATGAGATAGGTTTCAGTCTCAGTTGTATTATGACAATTAAGTGTTAACAAAATCATAAGTATGTATGCACTTGAATTGCTAACTTCTACTTTTCTTACAAATAAATTATTCTATAATTATCTTTAGAGAGATATGTTTATGATCTTTTAACGTGCCTAAAAATTTCTTTGTAAATAAATAGGTACATACACTACTAGAAAATAAGTCTAATGCAACTTTTCAAAAGTAACTTTTTTAAATAAGTTGCATTTGAATCTAATTTAACTTCGCTAAACACAAAGGTTGCATTTGAATATCTAATGCAACGTTTTTCATAAAAGGTTGCAAAAAATATTAAATTTGCAACTTTTTAATTAAAAAGTTACAAACTGTAGTAAAGATTGCAATATTTTTCTTATAAGGTTGCAAATTGTATTTATATATGTAACTTTTGACATGGTTGCATTATGAAAGCGATATATATGAAACTCTAATTGAAAATAGTATGTTGTTAAAAGTTAAATACGAAACTTATTTTAAAAGGTTGCATTCTTAATAGTTAAATGCCACTATTAATTTAATAGGCTGCATATTCCTAAACCTACACAAAGTTCTACATATACTAACGTAAACCTACACAAATTTTCACGAGAAAAAATGTTACGTTGAGGAATTCAACGAGCATTGAAAAAAAATATATTGTCAAGTTTTGATTTATAGATACTAAAAAACTTCTATTAGTTAATTGATATTTTAAAAAAAATATTATGATTAATAAACTAACATCAAACTTGAAAAAGAAGGTTAAGAACTACTTTTCAAAATTTTCGAACAAATATTATGATAATGCACAGGAACGAAACGTAAATTGCAAGATAATATAAAAAGTTTAGTATTAATTATTATAAGATAATTACAATAGCATGGTACAATTTATATAGATGCCTTGGATTAAAAAAAGTAAAAAACTAAGCCATAAAAAATGACTAGGTTCACTATTAAGTTATTTTTATTATATTTAAAAATTATTGTTTCTCCCAAGGTTCGAACTTGCGGTTGTTGATACACAAACCTACAACTTAACCACTAAACCAAGAATTATTTTTGTGACTTTATTCCCTAACTTAGTTTAATATCATCTGATTCAGATCTAGATTAAACCTAGTTATAAAATGCAGGAGCTCATCGATCTGGAACATAGCGTAAGAATCTAAAACATTAAAACTTGATGAATCGAATGAAATAGATCAAGCTATTCCCGCTGAATCATCCAGATCGATCTACAATTCCGATCGAAACGGCAGGTGTGTGCTATTCTTTTCAATTTTTAAACTTTAAAAAATCATTGATTAACCCTAGTTAGAAGATTAGGAACTCATCGATCAATAACCTACAGGTTGTTTGTATTCGCATTAAGAGTCAAGACTTGAAACTTGATCAACCGAATTAAACAGTTCAGCCTATTCCAGCCAAATCATCCAGATCTACAATTCTGATCGACTCAACAGGTTGTGTGCTATTCTTGCTGAATCATCTACATTTGTTTAATGTTGCTATATATGTAACTAGCCTATAAACCCGTGTGATACACGGGTTGGAAAAATTAAAATATAATCAAATTGATTGCATAATAGGTTTTTAATAATGGGTTGCGAAGGAAATTAAACATTATAAGTCGATGTAGAAAGCACTTTCAAATTAATGAATATGGGATGTGAATAATTCTTAGAATCCTACAAGCCGAATATAACACATCTAACAATATATCATCCAACTGATTTCTCATTTCAAAGCACACCTCCAAGTGAGTAATTTGATGATTTCACGGTGGAGAAGAAGAAAGTTTAAATCAAACAATTATTTACTCATTTAGTTCACATCTAAGGTAATAGAAGTTTACTATGTAATCCATTGTTTTTACAGCTAATAATGTATAAAAGCTACACTAATTTGAGAGCAATAGACTACCCTATTTTGACGACTATGTAATTCATAAAGGCTAAACAAATTCAATGACAACAAAATTCATAAACCTGCACTGTTTTGACAACAAATATAATGTATAAAAATGCACATATTAGATAGCAACTAACTGCATAAATAGGCAATGTTTTGATGGGTTTATAGTGCATAAAAACTGCACTAACAGGTAGCAATAAACTTCACAAGTCTGTACTATTTTAATAGCTACATATGCATAAAGACACACTAAGTTGACAGTAACAAACTGCAAAAATCTGCATTATTTAAAAAGCTTAAAGATTACCCATTTGACCCATTAAAAAAAATTAACCATTTGACCCGTTTAAAAAACTAAAAAAATTAATTATTGTTCATTATATATAGCTTACTTTGCTATTTAGTGCTATAAAAAGAAAACAACTGTTGTTCCATATGATTCTCGGAAGACACCTGCGGATAAATAGTTAGCCATATCACGACCATAGAGTTTTTTTAAATGTTTTAGTATATTTGCTATGTGCGTACAAAGCATTTCAAAAGTCTAGGGATCAAAAAGTATACATGTTGCATCATTATGGGTCTTATGGCTACTTGTCTATTTTTTTCACAGCTTGAAAACCATTCTTAAATGTTGAAAAAGAAAACAATGAGATATGTTAAAAAGAATCAATGACATAACACTTATGAAAGCCAGCTCTTTAGTTTTTGTCATATGTGTTAATCTCCTATTAATAGTGTTTTGGTATAGGTATACTGTGAATGTTTGATATTTATAGACTATAGTAATGATTTTGAATGGAGCACCGGTGTTTAAACCTAATTGTTGCTATAACCTTTAGGATACTAGTGACATGGAGAATGCTAGAAACTGGATGTATTTACCTAGACGGTTACCTGAGTTTGAAGCCGGAGTTACTGAATTCCTTAATGCTTCATTTTCTAAGGCAGCAAAAGGATCTCAAATATGTTGTCCTTGCAAACGTTGTATGAATCGTTATTGGCATCGAAGAGATGAAGTATTCGATCATTTAAAAGGATACGGATTTGTAGAAGACTACTATGTATGGGTTTTTCACGGGGAAACCTCCTCACAAACAAGATTTAATATCGACATAGATGATATTGAAGATGATCTGCATGATGATTTTGATGAATTATTGCATGATAGATTTAGAGATACTATAGATGAAACAAATACAATACAAGGAGGTTTAAATGAAAATGTCAAAAAGTTCTATGAGCTGGTAGAAGATGGAAAGGAAGAGTTGTTCCCCGGGTGTAAAAGTTTTTCAAAGCTATCTTTCATCGTCAGACTTCTTCACTACAAGACCCTTCATGGGATTAGTAATGTGGCATTTGATGATCTTCTACGAATTCTACAAGAAATGATTCCAGAGGCAAAACTTCCAGCAAGTTTTACTCAAGCTAGAAAAATCATAAGAGATTTAGGGCTTAATTATAAGAAGATTCCTGCTTGTCCAAATGATTGTATGCTTTATTGGAAAGAGTATGAACATAATGAAGCGTGCCACATTTGCCACACCTCTAGGTGGAAACAAGTGAACGAGAAGCAACAGAACAAACATAGTGAAAATTCTAAAAAATCTTTAAAAGTTCCGGCTAAAGTCGTTTGGCATTTTCCTTTAAAACCAAGGCTGCAAAGACTTTTCATGTGTTCAGAAACAGCTAAACATATGACATGGCATGATGAAGGACGTCCTAAAGACGGAAATTTACGACATCCTGCAGATGGACAAAGCTGGAAGGAATTTGATTCTTTATATCCTCAATTTGCAAAGGAAACTAGAAATGTGAGGTTAGGGTTGGCAAGTGATGGATTTAATCCATTTGGAACAATGAGCGTAGCTCATAGCACTTGGCCTGTGGTGTTAGTTAACTACAATTTGCCTCCATGGATGGCATTAAAACCAGAAAACTTTATGCTATCTTTGTTAATACCTGGACCAGAATCTCCAGGTAATAACATAGATGTTTATTTACAACCTTTAGTTGATGAGCTTAAGGAATTGTGGGTTAATGGGTTGGAGACATATGATAAATCTTTAGACGAGACTTTTAAAATGCATGCAGCTTTAACATGGACAATTAGTGATTTTCCAGGTTACTCAATGTTGTCAGGGTGGAAAACAAAGGGAAATTTTGCATGTCCATGTTGTAATCATGAAACTAGTTCAATTTACTTGAAGCATAGTAAGAAAACATGCTATATGGATCATCGTAGATTTTTAGATGCTGATCACCCATGGCGACGTAATAAAAGTGCTTTTAATGGGAAGATAGAGGAGAGACTTTCTCCAAAACCCTTATCAGGTGTTGAAGCTTTAAGTGAGATGTCTAATTTTAAAAATATATTTGGAAAGACACAAAAGAAGAAAAATGATAGCACTTGCCCATGGAAGAAAAGGTCAATATTTTTTGATTTGCCATATTGGAAATTTAATAAATGTCGACATAATCTTGACGTGATGCACATTGAAAAAAATATATGTGATAATGTGATAGGGACTTTGTTAGATATTAGTGGGAAGTCAAAAGATCACCCAAAAGCCCGATTTGACATTTTAGAACTCAACATTAAGGAAAGGCTTCAACCAGTACTTTCTGTTGACGGTCAAGATGTTATCATCCAGAATGCATGTTTTTCAATGTCTTCAAAGGAGAAAGTTAACTTTTGTCGTGTTTTGAAGGAAACAAAATTACCTTACGGACATGCGTCTAATATTGCACGTTGTGTTCATCCTTCGGAAAAGAAATTTTTAGGTTACAAGAGTCATGATGCTCACGTATTTTTACATTACTTGCTTCAGGTTGTTGTGAGAAAATCATTACCAAAGCATGTTGCTATCCCTTTGATTAGGCTGGGTGTATTTTTTAGGAGTTTATGTAGCAAGGTAATTAAGCCTGGGGACCTTGAGCGACTACAATTAGAAATTACAGAAATACTGTGTGAATTTGAGAAAATATTCCTGCCGGCTTTTTTTGACATAATGGTGCATTTACCGATACACTTAGTAAATGAAGTTAGGCTTGGAGGGCCAGTTCAATATAGATGGATGTTTTTTATGGAGAGATACTTGTGCAAGTTGAAGTCATATGTGAGAAACAAGAGCCGACCAGAAGGATCAATAGCAGAAGGGTATTTGATTGAAGAATGTTTGACTTTTTGCTCACGTTATATGCATGTATTGAAAGTCAACCCAGACAAAGTCGATGGGCACGAGCACAAAACCATAGTCATGATTTCACCACTTGGTTCAAAGACAAAGTAATAAATAATGATGTTCCAGATCATATTTTTTGGCTTGCTAAGGGTCCTAGTCCTACATCAAAGAGATATTATGGGTATTATGCCAATGGATATAGGTTTCACACTAAATCACGAGATGCTAAATGTAAAACTCAAAATAGCGGTGTTGCAATTACAGCTTTAACTCCTAGCTTTGCGAGTTCTCGAGACAAAAATCCAATTCTTGGGAATGTTGACTACTATGGTAGAATTTTGGACATAATTGAACTTGACTATTAGTCAAAGTTTAAAGTTGTATTGTTTCATTGTGAGTGGTACCAAATTGAGAAAGATGATTATGGCTTAACATGCGTTAATTTTAAAAAAGTTTGCTATTCAGATGATCCTTTTTGTCATGCCTTCCCAAGTAAAACAAGTGTTCTATGTACCGGACCCTATAGTAGATGGTTTGCATTATGTTATCAATACGGTCCCAAGAGATGTATATGACTTAGATGAAGAGAATAATGAAACTGATGGTGACTCCTACTGGTGTGAGAATAATGAAGATAAGTTGGGTTCTTTTGCACCATCTAGTGAGCAAGAGACAAATTTAACAAGAGAAGATATCCCTCCTATTATAGTTGATGCAAGTACAAAATTAACTGCTATAGATGTGGTAGATAGTGAGAATGGTGATGATTCTGATGATGATGATGATACATTATGGGACTCGATGGACGCAAAAGAAGATGTTGGTAAGTAAGTTATTAAATGGTTGCGTAATGTCTTATTGACTTTAAAAAGTCAAAGCTGTTAATTGCAGTCAAATTAACCAAGTATTGTTTTGAAAATATTTGAAATAATGTCTTATCTGACTTTAAAAAGTCAAAGAAATAAATTTCTAGTAAAACATGCCCACTTAGTCCAATTAATGTTTGGATTCACAAGTGTATATGTTGATGTTTTATACTTGAACGACCCTTTAAATTACAGGTGCTGGAAAGTTATATTCAACTATGGGATTGGATGCCGACGTATAAAGACAATGTTGATTGAGTTAAGGTAAAATTGATAAGCTTGGCTGGAGTACATTTTGATCCGTTACGACATTACGAAAACAGAACGAAAAATTATATATTTATTTTATTAGTTTCGTACCTAGTTAAAACTCTTGTTTTACTACAACTACAGGTGAAGGTTTTTGGTTCTTTTGTTGATTTTATGTCTAGATCATCAAGATCATTACCATGAATATTGTTAGTCTTCTTGGACGGGTTAGAGTAAACTATCAGGTGATTGGTTTAACTATATTTCATTAAAATACATTGTGCGAACTATTTGTAAAGAAACTGGAGCAAGCATGCATAACATGGGCTTTTTGCATTATAATACTTTAATTTTTTGTCCACGCTATGTATATTTTATTGCTTAAAGACCTTTTCTTAGGCTGTGTATATTTGTTGCATTTAAATCATCTCGACTATTTTTTTCATTTGTCATGTGAAGTTGTGTTGTAGTGGCGAGAGATTTAATGGCTAATTTGTGTGATCTTTACTTTGCAGCACAAAGGCTACAACTTGTTAGTGTGCATAAAAGAGAAGCTGACAATATAGTTCATGTTCAGAAAGCAGAGGCAACAAGATCAGTTCCAATAATTTTTCTTCCCTCAATTTACAATACCATTTTGATCGGGTCTTTTGACACATTTAAGTAGCATTTTGATTTATTTTAGTTCATAAAGTGGTTACGATCATTTTGACCCACTTTAGTTAAAAGTGGATTGTTATAATTTCATGATGTGTGTACGGGTCGTTTTGACCCATTCAAATAGTATTTTGTTGTTATGACTTAATAAAGTAGGTATATGGATCATTTGGAACCATTAAAATTATATCCGAATTATTATAGTCTCATTTACCCATTTAAATAGTATTTTGATTGTTATGACCCATTGAAAATAGAAAGTATTTTGGATGTTATGACTTCATGAGGTGGGTAGAGTCATTTTGACCAATCTAAAATAGAAAGTGCATTGTTATAATTTCATAAACTGTGTGTTCAGTTTGTTTTGACCCATTTAAATTGCGTTGTGATTGTTATGGCTTCATAAAATTAGTACAAGTCATTTTGATTATTATGGCTTCATAAAAGAAGGTATTGATCATTTTAAATGTCAATAACCCAAAGTGACATGTAATAACCCTATATAATGATAAATGATCGTAATGGACCTGTAATAAACTTGAATGGCTGTTAATGACCCTAAGCGACCATCATTAGGCGCATTTGTCAATCATTTACCATCATTTGCCCTAAAAGAATAACTAATGACTATGGTAGACCATAATTGACCAAAATGCCCTATAGTTATCACTAAATTAACCCAAAATGATCATTATTAATCCTTTTTTCTTGAACGGCCAACTAACAAAGCCCGGCTATCCGGGGTACCCCAAAAGCGAAAAGGCACCCTTTACGCCCGCGAGCATAGACAGTGTTGGGTAGCTAAAGCCCACCAACCACTAATTCAAGAGAAAACTCACAACTCGAAAGCCCACTGTGGCAAAAATCGACCCACCAACGACATTTTGCTACCTGTAGGACCCGAACTCATAACCTTCCTTAGAGAAAGTCATGAGGCTACCCCTCAACCAAATAGTTGGTGGTGATCATTATTGATCCTAATTGTGTGTTAATGACCTTAATGAAACATTAATAATAGTCATTTACCATCACTCACACTAAAACAACAAATAATGATCATGATTGACCATAATTGACCAAAATGCTCTCTAGGTGTCTGTTCATGACTAAATCAACCCAAATGATCATTACTAATCCTAATTATCTGCTATCAACACTAATGTAACATCGTTAACTTTGGTTTACCATCACTTGCCTAGAAAAACAAGTGAATGACCATGATAGACCCTAAATAACCTAAATGTCCTCTAGTTGTACATTAATGACCAACTTAACCGTAAATGTTCTCCATCGATCATAATAAAGAGTTAATGATCCTAATGGAACATAATTAAACTTAGTTTACCATCATTTGCCCTAATCAACAATTAATCACAATGATACACCATAATTAACCAAGTAAAATCCCTAGTCAAAATTAACTCTGATGACCATCATACACCCTAAATAGTCATTGATGCCCTACTCAAAAATCAATAACCTGTAGTGACCTTTAATAACCCTATATAAACATCAGCGACCCTAATCAGATGTTCAACAGCCATGATCGATCGGTTGATAAATAACATAAGCGATTGTAATTAACCTTAATTTGCCATCAATTGCGCTAAACAACTATCAATGACATTCGTTGACCACAATTTATCAATTTAACTCAAAGTTTTAGTTATCGACACACATATATATTAACTATTTTTAATAATATAGCTTTATTTTATAATAAGAACTTATTATTTTTTAGAAAGTTAAAAAACTCTATCTTTCTTTAAACTGATTTATTATATATATAAGTATTATTTAAAAGAACTTGTTTTTTCCCACTAATTAACTTAACCTCTTCAAAGATTGAATCCTCTTATTTGCTAATCAAAAGGAGATGCTAGTAATTTAAAAATAGATACACGAAAAAATAAGCAGTGCACTTACCTGTGAAAATATTAATTATTAATCTGAAAGTAATATATTTTCCACACTTACTTGTTCTCTCCTAAAACATTCTAGAATATTTACGGTTCCCTCTTTTTTTTCCCCAAAATCAAATAGTTTCATTCATTCCCATGTATTCAAACATCTGGTACCGATTCTACCTTCATCATCATCGACTTCAGCGACTATTTTCAGGTAACCATCGGAAGTATTTAATTAATTTCAACAGGTAATCACTAAACTGATGGTTTTTTTTTTGTTTTGCTTTACTCTTAGATTAAATTGAAGATTGATTCGCCTCATCTACGTCATATGAAAGTCATCTGTTTCTGAATTTTTGTAATCTCGATGAAGTAAGTTGATCATATTGAGGTAATCTTGCTTATTTATTATCAAGCCCTAATCTATAATCAAGTACCAAACTGAATTTTCATTGGTAATATATATCACTTTCTTTTGTTGATTTCTTCTTTACTAGTGGAATGAAATAAGTTGATTAGTGCTGCAATAGATTGTCGATTTGGTGTCTGTAATTGTTAATTTAGTTGGTTGGTTTGATAACTCATTTTGAGAATTTAGTTGCTCTGATCCGGTGATTGTTGTAAATGTAATTGTTGTCAATTTTGGTGGTCCTTTCTGTAGACATAGATGTTGTCATTTGGTGCTTGATTTTGACTTCTTAATTTTGTTCTTGATTAATGTTGCAATGAGTTGGTTTGTTTTGAAATGACTAATTTGATTCTTCTTTAGGGTTACAATGACTCTTGTAAATTTAGTTGTCATATGTATGTGTACTTAATTTGTGTTTACATATAACTTGTGATTTATAAATGTTGTCATCTGTAGTGTGCAGAACAATTATTTATTACAACATGCAATTATTCCCAATTTCATATTTATAGATAGATACTATAACGCCTACGTGTGTATTTGTTTTAAAGTTTTAAAAATGGGTTAACATGTACCCTATAGGTATGGGATTGTAATTACACTGCTTGTTCCATACTCGGTCCATTGCTATCCGTAATTGCGGGGATTGCCATTGTGTTGAACATTCTTATTGTTATGGCGGCTATTATTTAGTCTATTCCGTTGATAAACTGTTCAATTGTATGTTTAACAGGTATAATGGCAAACAAAGGACAACTAAATGATTATGAAAAAAATAAACTATTGAGGGTTCAAGAAAACCAAGAAAGATTACGTGTTTTGGGAATTAAAAACATTGCAAAGTCATTGACAAGTTTGGTAGAAAGTAAAAAAACAAAGAAAAAGAAGGTGAACATAGCAAATTCCAAAGCGAGTGATGTAGACTTTATTCATGAAATGGACGAGGATAGTGGGGAAGATTATCTAGAGGTTGCTCGACGTGTTGAAGTAGCCAAAAAAGTAATAAGGTTATCTATTATTTTATTTTTATATATTTATATGTTCTAACGGAAATTATATTTTTTATAGCAACATCGTCAGCAATATGTAGCACCAATGTCCATGAACAAAATTGTTAACTTAGCAAAGAAATGCCGAGTGATCGCTTCAAAGGTCTCGAATTCAGGGATAACAAAAGAGAATCCTTCTAAATCAACAGTTACCATGGGTGAATTAATTTCAAGTAACAAAGGGACAAGGCAAACAGAGGTATTCAAACAAAATTTGACAAAGCCTACTTATACTAAACGCGGGTCAAAGAAAGGTTTGGTTCTTATTGATGAGGATGACAATGAGAATGATGACGAGGATGATGACATATTTCAAGGTATCGTTTTCACAATATTAAAGTTCATTTATTTAAGGAGTTATACAAAGTTAGTGATACAACTACTTAATTGAAATATTAATTCACTAATATATGCTTTTAGATATTAATGAGGTAGACATGGAACCAACATGTTTGGAGGACGATAGGAATGAAGGATATATAGTGAGAAATCAAGGTACTTATGTTTAGCGATTAAACTAGTTCATTTTCTCTTGTATTTTTTTGTAATTTATATTTATTGATAGTGTTGTATACTTGTATTTACAAGATGATGTTGACGAAGATGATGAATATGAGGACGTGGACCTTTTTCCATCTACAAATATTGATGATGAGATACAAAGGGACGATAGCCAAAATGATCTAGAATGCGAGGACGATGCACTAGTTCAAGATCAATCACATAGTCCTGAATTAGAAGAAGCAATAGGTTTGGTTAAATTACTTATACCATGTTTTTAGCTTGTTACCAGTTATATATGTATATATATTGATGTATACTTGAGTTCAGGATCTAAAATCAATAAAAGAGGACCAACGATGATGCATGTTGTGCACACAAGGAAAGTGCACGAGCGAAAGATCATTATATGTAATGAGTTTGGACAACCTGTGGGACCGATAACAAAGGAAAAGGACGTAGTTGGAGAATTTTCTCGATTTTTGGGTACAATCGCTCGTAACCATTCTTATGCACCATTAATCCATACTTCATGGAAGAAGGTGCCACATAAAGATAAAATATGGGAATATGTCTTGGTAAGGTTATAAGTAGTTTTGCTTTTTTTATTTGTTATATGTCACTTTTAACTAAATTCTAACTTTTTTGAAGGAAAAATATGATGTGCCTCATACCGCTAAAACTTGGGTTTTAAAGAGTATTGGACAGTTGTATAAGGTACATAAATGTCGGTTTAAGAAAAAATACTTCTATCAACATAAGGACAACAAAACAAGATGGAAGAACCGACCTAAAAATATTCCACAAGATGATTTTTCACAGTTGTTGAGGTTATGGAATAATAAAGATGTGACGGTAATTTTCTTGACAATGTATTTATTAGTAGCATTTTCTATTTAAAGTTTTTTTTATTATTTTAGTCATTTATTTTAATGTGTATTTAGAAGCGATGTTTGAGGGCTAAGGAAATACGCATGTCGCAAAAAAATATGCATACAGCCGGTCCAAAAAGCTTTGCTAGGATTCGCGAAGAGATGGTAAGATTTCTGTTTTTGCTCATGATTTGTGTTGTCATATGGTTCAAAATGCTAATTTTATCTATTTATGTATGTTATGATGAATGTAGAAAAATGATGACCCAAACAATGAATTGCCTACTTTAACACAAATGTTTGAACGAACACGTAAGAGGACCGAAGGACATGCGTATCTTGATACATATGATGACACTGCAAGAAAAATTGTAAGTTTTTTCTAGTTTTTCTTTTTGAAAATTTTCTATGAATTATCATGTATGTGTAAAATAAAATCATATGAGTTGGGCTAAAGGTATGATACTACGATTGATATGTTAGCATAGCTCTTCACATGTTTACTCAAAATGTGTCATACCTCTCACTTGCTTAGTTAGAAATTTAAATGAATAATTTGAATTTTACGATCAAATAAATATCTAAATGTTGGAATGTTGTTGGCTTATGAACCTAGTTAAACTTGCTTATATCTACTCTCATAGGTGTGGAACTATTGTTATTAGCAGTAGAATTCTTGTGTTGGTATTGACCCTAGTATCCTTCTAGCATTTTTAAAGGAGTCACAAAATAGAACCGTATATGTTGTTCTAATATGAATAGAAAAAAATGCCTTATATTGATCCACCAAATGTCTAAATTATTTTGTTTTGCTACATTTTTGTGTTGTTTTCATGCTGTTTTGCTGCTGTTATTTGCTGATTATATGTAGGTTTGTAGTTGTTTTCATGCTACTTTATTGCGGTTATTTCACTGTTATTTTTATATTGTTTGCTGTTATTTTGAAGACTATTATTCTGCTGCAGTTTCGCTGCTAGTTTCATGCTGTTTTCTTACTATTTTAATGTTGTTTTATTGATGTTTTCATGCTAATTTGTTGTTGTTTGGAGACTGTTATTTTGCCGCCAATTTCATGTTGTTAGGTGCTAGTTTCATGCTATATTTTAGTGTTGGTTTCATGTAGTTTTGCTGCTATTTTAGGTATCTATTCTGACTTGAACCTATTTTTAGTTTCTTGTTGTTTTGAATCAAATCTGTAAAGGTCTTACAAATTGCGGTTCTTGATGTGATTATTTTCATTAAAGTGGGTTCTTGCAAAAAGGTTTCTTGAGAAGTAAACTTGTGATCTTGTATTGCCAATCTAGGAGTCAATTTAAGTGGGTTTGACTTTATTTTAAAGGGTTTTTTTTTTCATAACGTTCAGATCTTTATTTCATTGAGAAGTAATTGAAGGTCAACAGGGAATACTTGTGGTTTTGTAGAACTCCTTTCAAACTGATCAATCGGAATTCATTTCTTCATGCTAGCAAAAGAAAACATATAAATAGATAACGAAATGAAATGTATAAATGCTATCATATAGTTTTTTCAACTTCACATCATCTGTATGCCATTGTGGGTATCATTTTGTATGCTAGTGAGAGTAATTTATTTATCAAGACTTTAGAATTTATTTGGCAACGCTTCCTAATTATATTCAAATGAATAAAATTCAAGATGTATATGATATGTTTCACTACATCTTCTTTTTATATCAGTTCTTAGCTTATTTATTGTTGTATTATTACAATATTTTCTCTTGTATTTTGAAGGAACAAATGAAGAACTACAAACAACCAGAAAATGGAAGCGTTTTTGTCGATCCTTTTACGGTTGTAATGAACAAGGAGCATGATGGCTACCTTCGACTTTATGGCAAAGGTGTTACTAAGAAAATGGTAAAAAAAATGGATGGTGATGAGGAACAATACATGATCCCGGGGGGGCTTGTGGAATCATTTAAAGCAAGCCTTGAAGTTGAAAAAACACAGTTGTTTGAAATGAGAAAAGAAATTGAAGAGGACCATCAAAGGAAAAAAGCTGAGATAGAAGGTATGCGAAAAGATTTTGAAAGCCAACGAGCGAACTTTGAAGCTACAATGCGGGATATTATGGAAAAACTACCTGCTGGAACACTTCAAGATCTTAGAGATGAGTAGAAGGTGTTCATTACTTCTTATAATTGTAATTGACAAACTTATTTTGGTTATGTTGTTATTTTGAGACTAGACATATGCTAAGTTACTACATACGAATATATTTTATATTTATGTTATTATCATGTTGGTGTAATTGAGATACCTTTACATATTAATAGAAAATTTAGTATTTTAAATAACGAGCTGTAAAGTTGCATTTGCTTGTAAATAAGGTTGCATTTATTGTAACTTAATTCTTAAAAAATGTTGCATTTAATGTAAATAAAGGTTGCTTTTTTATACTAAAAATATAATAATAGTTGCATTAAAATGTAACAAAGGTTGCATTATAGCCTAGCAAATGTTGCATTTGAGGCGGGAAAGGTTGCATTTGTGAGTTAGACATGTCGCATTCAAAAGTTAAAAAAAGTTGCATTAGCTTGTAAAAACAGTTGCATCTTAAAAAAGTTGCATTTGAGTAGTAAATGCAACTTTTGTTGAAAATGTTGCATTATCTAACAAAAAAGTTGCATTAGATCTAATGCAACTTCACCTAATGCAGCCCTAGATAAAAGGTTGCATTAGGACTAATGTAACCTTTTCAAGACCTAATGTAACTTTTAAGCGGAGTTGCATTATCTTAATTTTCTTGTAGTGATATCAACTCAATACTTCAATTGTGCTCATTTTGTTTTTCAGGATCGATTACTTTCGTCTATGGTTTTTCACAATGATATCGGTACTATAACTATAAATATAGATTTACGATAAAAATTAGGTGTAATCAAAATATTACTTGTAACTTATCATTTATTTACGATCTATTCCGGTGATGTCATAAGCATAAAAACTATCGATCAATGATTGCTTCAAGTTTCTGCTTCATACTTCAGTTCGCAATCAACACATTTGTAAGTTTCAAAAACGATCAACGATTTATAAAATGAGTCAAATGCCTTCATTTGTGTTCACCACATTTTGGGTTATTAGATTTTAATAATCCCAACTTTCAGTTATTGGATGGGGTTAATCGCAACTCAATAAATGTTTATAAACATTTCCAACTTTAAGTTTTTTTTCCTGCGACGATCTTTTACTAATTGATAGTAACTCTGTTAGTTTTTGATAACGTGGACCTCTTATGTGGGCAAAACACTAAAAAAAAGTTGAAATCTACCACAAGATCCGTCAATTTAAAACTTATACACTATAAAACACGTCAATCTTCACTTTCTTATCTGAAGCACTTTACTCGTTAGAGTTAAATTTCAAGTGGCGATGTAGGCTAGAAAACGGAAAACAAACTTATTAGAGGCTGGACGGTGACCGAATTGAAAAATGGCACAAAGTTGACCTCATTCTTTCAAAAAACTAACGAGCGTTAACTCTCAGTTAGTAAGTGATTGTTGGAGAAAAATAAGATTAAAGTTGTGACTATTTGTAAATATTTTTAAATTTGAAGTTAATCCTAGCCAATAGATAAAAATTAAGATTATCAAATCATAATAACTCCCGCATTTTACACTTCACTTCAATTATTTGATTTCCGGCTGTCATAAACAGAATAACAGATCGTCACGTGAATTATAATTATTGCATTTCTTTAGATTTTGATGTTTTATGATTTAAAGGTTGTGAATTATTCTATAATTATTCATGTTTGCGATCAAAATTGTTTGGAAAATAACAGTTTATCTATATTTTTTATTTTTTTCTACTTTTATTTTTTGTGAACAGAAGCCAAACTATTATTGTTTTAATAGTATAATTACAATATAACAAAATTCAACGGTGTTAGACGTATCTTATAATACAGTGCTGGTGCTAAGTATTCAGAGGGCCGAAGCGAGCTAGAAAAATGGGTGGGTCCCAAAGGAAAACAAATTTTTATTTTTTTATTTTTTTATTTTTTATTTTGTTTATTAAAGGGTTTTAAGCTATTTGTGTGTGATAGATTAAGTAAATGAGTGAAATGATTTGACCTAAATCATATTTGATAGTATGTAATAGATTAATTTTAATTGTTTAATAAGTCAATTTTATAAACATATTTGTTTAACAATTTTAGGCTTTGCCCATGCTAACATATATTAATATTTGAAACTATTCTATAAATACACTTTGGGGAATTAAAATTCTATTTAATATTATTTTTAGTATAAAATCAGATGGTCAAAGATATTATCGTCAAAGTATCAAATGTTTCAAGACGATAAAATGCATGTTTTGTTAATTTGGCACTGACTAAAAAGGTAGACAAAATCTCATATGAGATATGACATGAGTCTAAACCAATTTGTCTTACCTTAGAGTATGGGTATGCGATGCATATGTCACCAACGAGTCTTATAACAAGTTATATCCTCAAGGCGAATATGTTGTTTACGTCAGATACTATAACAGAAGAGAATATTATTTCTTACATCCTGATACAAATATGAGTTCCATCAAAAGAAAAACATACTTCCTCGAGAAAGAACTTCTTAATCGAGGAACCTAAAATAATATTATGGATCTTGTAAAACTTCAAGAACAACAAACAAACGCTGAGAGTGTCTTAATAGGAAGAAGCTGTTGCTGATTCAGATATTAACACAAGCGTTCATAGAAGTAACAGAAATTGCAAAGAAGCTAATATATATCTTTGGAATCTAGATTGTCCGAAGTCCTAGTAGTGGTTGATTCTAGTGATGAATTTACTAACTACAAATCTGCTATCTCAGATTCAAAATCTGTGAAATGGCTAGATACCATGAACGTCGGCATGCACTCTATGTGTAATAATCAAGTCTGGTACTTGCTTAAGCTACCCCCGGTTCTCGGGTAGTAGGGAGCAAATGGCTTTTCAACAGAAAACCAACATGAATAGAAATGTACACACCTATAAAGCACGACAAGTTACGTACGGTTTCACTCAAACTCAAGGTGTTGACTATGATTAAACCTTGTCATTCGTTGCTATGATCAAATGGTTCAAGATATGAATTGCATAATATGATTACAAGATATGACAAATGAATATTAATATTGTTTTTCTGAATGGACATTTATTTGGAGACGTCTATATGGTTCAGCATAAGAGTTTTGTTGATCCAAAATATTCTAATAGGGTGTGAAAACTAAATAAGTTCATAAATAGGTTTCTCATACCTGGAATTTTCTTTTTAATAAGAAAATCATGGAATTCGTTTTGAAAAAAGTAAAGATAAGTCTTGTGTTTACAAAAAAAAAAAAAAAAAAAAAAGTGGTAGCACTATATCTATGTGATGATATACTGATCATTTTGAAAGTTACAAATAGTTTAACTTTGAAAACATAATACTTAATAGATTATAAATATTAACTTAAATTGGTTATCAATCTCGTGATAAACTTAGTTTTAGTAGTATATTAAAATCAAGTGCCCCGAATTGTCATGAACTAAATATTGTAAATCTGGCTTTTACAATGCATGTATAATTTAAACACTCGTTGTGTTTGACCCTATTCGGTAAACAATAAAATTGGATCCCATAGATAAAATAAATAGTCTATCCACCCTATCATAATGAACACTTGGAGCATTAAGCGAAACATTGGTGTTTGGAGCCACAACACCAAACTTGATATGTAGTTTATTATTCCGAAGTGCAAGGGTTTCATTAACACATCCGACCCTTTCACACGTAAGAGTTATAGCTGTCTAGAGAGAAAAGTAGGTATGAATGAGACTAAACGTATCAATGAATTCATGAGAGTTTCTATAGCAACCTCATACGTAAGAATTATGAAGTCTTTATAATTTATAATCGTTGTCAACCAACCTAATAAAACTATTGTTATGTGCCCTAAATACCATTAGTAGTTGATCTCGTTAGATTCTCATTCCTTGTTCAAATTACTGTAAAGTAGTCATTAATTAAATAAGACATCAAAAATACTAATTATAGATAATTTTTCTTATTTTAAAGACGTCTTTTGAAAAAAACTAACTTTTTCATCCTCAAGTCCATTCTTAAGAAAGAGAAACTTGGTAAGACTAACTTTCTCATATGGCACCACTACCGAGAATTGTTATTAAGATGGTGAAAAAGCTCTATGATAGCACTGTTCCAGCGAGCCTCACAATAATACAGCTGCTACCTGTAGGACTTTGGAAAATTTAAGGAGCATGTCAATGAGGTAGCATGCCTTATGCTACCACCATGTCACCTTATCTCTCGAAGAACATGAACATGAGTGCATTTGACATGATTAAGCAATTTAAGGTCATTTTCAAGATTCAAACTCGATAAGAACGCTATGATACAATGAAGCAGTTTATATCTTGCAAAATGCAAGAAGGATCGCCAATTAGTGCTCATGTACTTCAAATGAAAAAGTACATCGACCAAATGAACAAACTTGGTTATCCTATGTAGGATGAAATGGTAGCGGTATTCATCTTGAACTCACTCCCTAGTTCTTATGACTAGTTCGTAGTGAACTTCAACAAATCTGCTTCGGTTAAGAGTGTACCCGAACCTTATTGTATGCTCAAAACTACTGAGTAGAACATACCAGGTAAAGGCAATCATATGTTTAAGAAGCTTAATTCTAAAAAGAAGGCTTATAACAACAAGGGTAAGAATATAATTGTTGTTGCTGCCAAGTTTGCCATCAACAATAATCAGTAACTGACTAAAAACAAAGTACTCCCTCCTGAGGAATGTCACTGCTTTGAATGGAATCTGATGGGACATTGTAAGTGTAACTACCCTTAATATCTACCAAAGCCGAGGGTGAAAAAGGCCGAGGGTGAAAGCACTTCTTCAAGTAGATTATTGGGATGTGTACATGTACAATGTTGGTAGAATTCTCAAATATTATATATCTACATGATGCTAGTAAAACTTTTAAATATTTGTTACATGACTTTTCGCCAACTACAAGTTTGTAAGGACATTAATGATGGGACAACCAACACCTTTAGCCATGCAAGGCCTTAAAAGTCACTTTTTACCTCTACTATGCTGCAAAGAGCGAGACAAATATCTTTTATTTCAGTTGATATCTTTCTACTCTAGTAAAAGGTAAATGAGGTAGACACGTGGCATCACCACATTACTTCTCACAAAACTTTTCCCGCTCCTCTATCTTATTTAATAGTTTCTATAATTACAGATAATAATTAATTTCTTTATAAACTAACAATATTTTTGATAAAATAAAAAAATTACTGCAGGACCGGTTGGGGAGGTCAATGCAACAGTTTCATAGGATGTTTGGAGAGTAAACTTGGCTAAACACTTACAGGATTAAATAGAGAAATGACTAGCTGAAAACTAAGAACTTAAAAGTAAAGAACACAAGAACAACAGAATATGCTTTTCAGCATTGCTGTATATTACTCTTAAGTTTTTTTTTTCAAAAGTTACAAAGAGTTCTTTGGCTTCGGAAGATTTTGGTCTTGACTTCGAAAGATTTTACACTTAGACTATTTTTCTTGTGAGTAGTGTAAAACTTGCGAAGTAACTTCTGCTGAGTACATGCATGCAAGATGGAAGATTTTTGATTACATTGTTTGCATCAGCCTTTCAAATATAGCCTTACAAACTCCCCTACATTGTTTGCATCAGCCTTTCAAATATAGCCTTACAAACTCCCCTAGGCTGATGCTACCAAAACATAGAGGATACTCAGATGTTGAAAATTCTTATTAGGATCAAGACTATTTCTTTTTTCATTAATTAGTCAGGATCCCTTAGACTCTCATAATATCTCCTCATATCAAATAGATCATGTAGAGGAAGATCAAGCATGTTTTGCCGGAAGCAGATATCTTGACCTCCTTGATCCCTGATAACATACCACCTGTCTGGATTAGCATCAAAGCTCTAGGATAGAATAGGTCATCCAGTTGCATCAAAGCCTTGGACTTTTTTTTCTTCTTCTTGTCCCTTCTGATGGCCATCCTTTTCCTCTTTCTGTATTTCAACTGAGGAGAGTGGACTGAAGTGCCAGTTGTGCTTTCTTTATTCTCCTCAGTTGGGTCCTTATCCCCCATTTGTTCAGAAGAAGGGGGTTTAGAACCCTATTATGGGTCAGAAGATGGAGTTGGCTTGAATGTAGCTTCAGGATCAGGTTGTGTTGTCTTTTGTGGTTCAACCTTCACCTCAACTTCAGGTACAACTAGACTTGGTGGAGAATGCAAGTTAACTAGCTAACCTTCCTTTATCTTCTGCTTGATCCTTCTGATATGCTCATCCATTATGGATAGAGACATAGGACCAAGTCTCCTTCCGGAGAACCCATACAGCTTCAAGAAGCTCACCATCTTTAGTCTGTCACCAGACTTCTTTTCTTGTGCTCTGATGGTGGCTCTTGTAGAGACATAGGACCAAGTCTCCTAGGTTCTATGGTTGTAGAGACTTTCTTCCCCTTTTTGATAGCATTACCCATTTGCATAGGTGAGCTGGAGGTCAAGTTCACTACTTCCACAGGTTCTTGTGGACCTGGTTGAGTTTGTCTTATTTGTCTCTCAGCTAACTTGCCCTTTAGATCGGTGATCTCAAGTTGCTGGTCATTGACCTTCTTTTGTAAGGTAGTCACTTGAAATTTCAAATGACTAACCTTGGATACTAAAGAGGTGCATAGTTGTTCAAGTTGTTGCACTTTTAGTTTCAGACTCCCCTCATCTCCAGAAGAAGAATCACCGGGGGGGGGGGGGGGGTGAGAGAATTGGACTGATGTCCTCTTCCTCATCACCAACATACTATTCTTGGCTGCTGGATTTTCTCTATTCACTGACAGCTTCAGGTGAAGTGTTAATGGGCTGAGTTGCCATGGTTGAGGTCTTAATGATGTAATCACTAGCAATAGTGAGAGCCTCTTCCATATGGACTTCATGAACTTATTCAGGGAGATCCACCTCAGTATGGGGTGGATGATGTGGGCTGGACATGGGAGTGGCAGGAGCACTCATCTCTTCTTAAGCAAGGGTGGAGAAGAGAGACTCATGGTACTCACTGAATCCCATGTCTTCATCATCATAGAATTCAAGGTTGGGGATTGGATGGTTTAGATCAAGAGGCTGGGGATGGTAACTGTCCCCTGAAGGTTGTTCACTAGAGTTTTGAGACTCTGAGTGAAGGCTTAATGTTGTTTGGGTGATGAGCTCATCAGGCTGAGCATGAGTAACCTCAGCACTGATCATATGAGAGATGGGAGTGGTTTGCTCCTCAAGGGTACTAGGAGCTGCAGTGTCCACTTCCTCTTGCATGGGTGGTGATATAAGGCCTGCTCAGACTAAATAGCTTGAGTAGGGGTTCGTTTGTGTTTTCTTGAGTAGGTTATGGTTATTTTAGATGGAGATGGTGGTTGGGAGATAGCAGGTATGGGTTCAACACTAGCTGGTGCTGCTAGGTTGTCACCTTGAGCAATGAGCTCTAACATTCTGGGGACAAGGGCTGTTTCTACCCTAGAGAATCCCACAGTTGGTTTTCTCATGATTTTAAAGATGCCGAGATTCATCTGTCCCAATTTAAGAATCCTACCTGTTCCCTTCAACTGTGAGCCCAGTTCATAGTTAAGAATGTGCTGGACATATCTTGGGAACATGTAGTATTCTAGGGAGTCCCAGTTAGCAAGCAGATTGAAGTAAACAAAGTGTGAATACCTGAACTTGACCCCCTGAACCAGTCCATAAACTATGAAGGAGAGATCTTCAGGAATCTGGTCCCATCCTCCATGCTTGTTGGATAAGCTGTGTATGACAACATGGATATGGTAATTCTACTGGGAAGAGACCTTCCCTTTCCTGAAGGTTCGGACTGAGAAATCTCCCTCATAGCCCATCTACTCAAAGGATTGGTTTACAGCAGATTTAGGAAAGAACAAATCACCTTTTACATCATTAGCTGAAGATGTATGTTTATGAAGGCTGGAGTGATGAAGATTGTCCTCCCCTATACTATGGCAGACAGTGCCTTCTCCCCATTCATGGTGACCTCTTGGCAGGTCCACCAGAATTCCAATAGATGATCCTCATAGAGAGGAGGATCAATGATGAGGGAGGTGAAGTAGTTGGTCAAATAAAGGAAATGACAAACCTCTGAGAAACCAGGATCTTTCACAGACTTCAACAGAGCAACCTGACTGTATTGCATGTGAAGTTGCATGGAGAAATCTGGTTGGTTTCTGTGATTTTGGTTGGCCATTTGAGTAAGGTTCGTCGTGAAGAAAAATAAGAACAAAGG
The DNA here is from genome assembly GCA_025506415.1 of Flaveria robusta. Taxonomy (NCBI): domain Eukaryota; kingdom Viridiplantae; phylum Streptophyta; class Magnoliopsida; order Asterales; family Asteraceae; genus Flaveria; species Flaveria robusta. The sequence goes on from CM046473.1 coordinate 5,541,162, forward strand.
CGGTTTGTGGGTGAATTTAGGTTACAAAGAAGTTGCAGATGAAGAGAGAAAAGTAAAAAGGGGGAAACCATTGGGTATTTATATGAAATGGATTTGAGACAAAGTTAATGCGAAAGGATAAACTTTGAAATCCGGATGTTGGTCCCACCTCTGAAAAAGTGCCTATAAGTAGTTTTCTTGAATGTCGAAAATCTTCCGAAGGTAATTTGGATTCGGAAGTTTTTGATTCGGAAGATATTTCTAAGAGTTTTGAATATTTTGCTTCGGAAGAACAATACTTAGAGAATATTTTACTTCTAAGACATAATTACTTTCGGAAGAAAGTTGTTCTTCAAGAGCTTATAAGAACTTATGAGAAAATTTTGCTTCGGAAGATATTGTAAAAATTTCTTCTGAAGGTAAATTGTCATAAGTAGTTATTTGATGTTAAAGACATAATTTTCTTCCAAAGGTAATTTAATATCTTCCGAAAAGAAATATGTTCAAAATTTTCAAAATCTAATGAATATTTTCTAAAAGACTCTTTTTCCAAGATAGTTAGGGGCTTAAGAAGGTGATAAAATAGATAGCTAAGGACACACAGATTTTAGAAATAATATTGAATCTAAGTTTAAGAAAAAGCTACTCAAAGTTAATCATCCCAATAGCTGATATGAGATACTTAAATCTCTATTCATCAAAAGCCTTGGTGAACAGATCAGCATATTGTTCATTTGTGTGAACTTTGACTAGTTTGATTAACCTCTTTTCAAAATTATCTCTAATTAAATGATACCTGATGTTGATATGCTTGGTCTTTAAGTGCTGCACAGGATTCTCTGTAATAGAGCTAACACTATTGTTGTCTATGTGGATGGGAGTATCTTTGAAGTTGAATCCATAGTCTAGCATCTGATTCTAAATCCAAAGCACTTGAGCACAGCAGCTAGCAGCAGCAATGTATTCAGCTTCAACAGTTGATGTAGATACACATGATTGTTTCTTGCATTGCCATGAGACTATCCTTCCACCAAAAAATTAACATCCCCCTGATGTAGACTTTGCAGTCATGTTGCAGCCACCATAGTCACTATCTGTATAGGCATACAGATAGAAGTCAGAATTTTTTGGATACTAAAGGCCTAGTGATGGAGCACCTTTGAGATATCTTAGAATTCTCTTAACATCAACTAGGTGTGACATCTTGGGGTTGGCTTGATATGTAGCACAAATACATATGGCAAACATGATATCAGGCCTGCTAGCTGTGAGGTACATAAGAGACTCAATCATAGCCCTGTAGAGATGTTCATCCACACACTCCCCCTTAAGGTCAGGTCCAAGGGAGTGGTTTCTTGCTATGGGTGTCTTTGCAACCTTACAATCAGTCATGCTGAATCTTGTTAGTATGTCTTGAACATACTTTGACTGACTTATGAAGATGCCATTGTCAACCTGCTTCATTTGAATTCCTAGAAAGAAATTGAGTTCTCCCATGGCACTCATTTTAAATCTATTCTTCATCAGCTTCTCAAAGTCCTTGCAGAGCTTTGGATTAGTTGACCCAAACATAATGTCATCTACATAAACTTGAACCAGCATCAAGTTATTTCCTGTTACTTTGATGAAAAGAGTTCCATATATAGTACCCCTTCTATAGCCATGTTAACATAGGTACTGAGATAGAGTCTCAAACCACTTCCTTGGAGCTTGGTGTAGCCCACAAAGAGCTTTATCAAGCTTGCAGACATAATCAGGATGATCTGGGTCTGCAAAACCAGGTGGTTGTTTGACATACACTTCTTCACCAATCACCCTATATAAGAAAGCACACTTGACATCAATTTGGTAGACCTTGAAGTTTTTGGATGCAGCAAAGGCTAGGAAGATCCTAATAGCTTCAAGTCTTACTAGTGGAGCAAACACATTAGTGTAATCAATCCTTTCCTCTTGAGTGTACCCTTGAACAACTAGTCTTGCCTTGTTTTTGATGACAAGTCCTCTATCATCCTTCTTGTTTCTAAATACCCACTTGGTTTCAATGGTAGTCTTCCCTGAAGGAAGAGGACATAGGTTCCAAACCTTTTGCCTTTTGACTTGAAGCAGCTCCTCCTGCATAGCTTCAACCCAACTTCCATCCTTTAAAGCCTCTTCAACTTTTTTTGGCTCTATCTGGGATAGGAAACAAGAGTAGAGAGAAGCATTTTTGTCATGGGTTTGTGCTCTTGTTCATACCCTCTTGTCAACTTCTCCAATGATGTTTGTGGTGGGATGAGACTTGTGGATTCTAAGTTGAAAGATCACAGCAAGTTGATTGGAGAGATCTAAATTTGAAAAATTTTGATCAGACAGTGAGGAATCTCCCACCACATCAGCACACCCATCAAGATAGACTTGATTCAATGAGTGTATGGCATCATTGATGTTGTCTTACCATGAGTCTTAACCACTAAAACTCTGTTCTACACATAGCAAGCAGTGTTTACTGCTTTTGGCTAGAAGGTGATAGGCAGTTTAGAGTCGGACAACATGGTTCTTGCAGCTTCAATTAGTGTTCTGTTTCTCCTCTCAGCAACACCATTTTGCTGAGAAGTCCTGGGAGCACTATATTGTCATGTAATACGCTTTTCATCACAAAATGTATCAAGGATTTGGTTTTTAAATTTGGTTCCTTGATCACATCTTATGATCTTGACCTTGTGATCAAATTGATTCTCAATTTTCACAGTGAAATTCTTCAAGATTTTAGGAGTCTCATCCTTAGTACTAAGAAAAAAGACCCAGGTAAATCTTCTAAAATCATCTGTGATCACTAAATAGTATGAGGTCCTTCCTAGACTTATTACACTGGTGGGGCCAAAAAGATCCATATGTAACAAGTGTAGGGGAGTAGTGATGGAATTTCTTTCCTTTGGCTTGTGAGATACCTTGTGCTGCTTCCTTTTCAGGCATGTAACACAATGATCATCACTTGTAAACTCTTTCTTTGGCATTCCAGTTACCAAATCATTCTTAATTAATTCATTCATGTTCTTATAAGTTTACATGGCACATTCTTTTATGCCAGAGAAAAGACTCATCACTATTTACTTTAGATAGAAAGCAAGACACTTCCCCTGAAGGAGATGCTTCATGGAAGTCCATCTTGTACATGTTCCCTCTCCTGGGGGCTCTGAGCAGTATATGCTCGTGAGGAATGACCACCCCGGGCTTGAGAACAATGCACTCATGCTTAGTGAAGAGCATGTTGAGTCTTTGATCACAAAATTGGGATACAATCAGTAGATTGTATCCAAGCTCTTTAACAAAATCTACCTTCTCAATGCTGAGCTTACCGTTTGTGACCATGCCCCTTCCAGTAATGTAACCTCCTACATCTCCTCCAAAATCAACTGACCCTCCATCAATTTTCTCAAAATTTTAGAGTAGAGAGCCATTGCCTATCATGTGCCCAGAACAGCCACTGTCAATGATCCATACATTCCTGTTGGTCTTTAGCTGTTCCTGCAAAAAAGAGATAGTTAGTTATATTTGGAAACCCAAGCCTTACTGGTCTGAGGCTCATTAACATCAACTGAAGACAATGCAACAGTAATTGATCCTATGTTCAAGCTTTGTGGACCAATAGCTGTTGTTGATGAAGAACTTTGAGACATATGGTATTTCTTTGTCTTCCACACCACCTTTGGAAGCTTAGACTTGACCTTCAACACTTTAAAAGTTTTGACAACTTTGGAAGTTTTGGAGACTGTACCTTCGGAAGATCGTGCTATCACTGCAGTAGGCTTCAGTACTTCGAAAGCATTCTTTTCTTTCAAGAGTAATATTTCTTCCAAAGGCAAGTTTTCACTTGTCTTCTCTTTCATTTTGGAGCTTTCGAAAGGAAAAGATTTCCCTTCAGAAGCTGGCTTCTTCTTGATCTTCTCAGAAGTTTTCTTTTTAATCATGTGGACAGTGCTCTTAAGATTGTAAAAGCCATCATTAGCCAGATGAGAAGTACTGCCACACATGATACAATCCATTTGCTTTCTTCTGAGTGTCTTCTTCTGAGAACAAGACTGATCTTGATCACTTTCCATATCCATCTTTATTTTCATAGATGAAGTAGTAAGCCTTTTACGGTATGACTTGTTATTGGATTTGGATGGTTCAGGCTGTGTAGCAGTGGTACACAGCTGATCAGCCTTCTTCTTGTTGCTGGGATGAGTTTGACAAGAACTAGAACCCATGGTACTAGGCTTCATAGTTGAGTCTTCATCCTTCACCACTTCAAATCCTGCAGAGATGAACACTTGTTTCTGCTTAAAGTGGAAAGTGGCCTTGATCTCTTGAGCTTTCTTGGACTTTCTTTTGGCTCATCAAGTTTTTTCCCTTGGACTTGATCATCCCAACTGCCTTTCTCTCCTCTGGAGAATAGTGACCCTTCTTAGGATGATCTTCTTCATTTTTCTCAGATCCAACCTTCACTATCTCCTCTTCATCCTTTTCACTCATGGGGTCTATGAAGGGAAGCTCATCTTCACAAGTTCCACACCTTAGAGATCTTACAGATAGTAAAGAGTGTGGAGGAGCTATCTCAGTAGATCCCAATCCCTGCTTATTCTGATAACAAACTTTGGCATGAAAGCATGAGGATATCATGTTCTTGAAGGTCTCTTCTTCAAGAATACATTTTTTTGGCCGGGCTTTGCTGATCACAAGCTCAGCCTAGCATTCAGTTAACTTAGTGATATGATCTTTGATCTGAGTTATGTAGTTGGTATGTTTATGTTTAAGAGTGAAATGGTTTTCTCTAAATCTTCTATTTTTAGTTTATACCCATTTTCAGCTCTTTTGAAATCAGATTATAAGATGTTTAAAGACTCAAGATCAGATCTCATCTCTAAGGTATAGGACCTATATCTGTTAACTTTAGCAATACATTCAGGAGTACAAATATGTTCCAATACCTTCGCTTCATCATGATCTGCCATCAGTGCTTGGTTTGGAGATGCATCTTCAACCTGAAAGCTCCAGTCAAAGCCTTCTTTTTCAACAGCAACTGCAGCTTGCTGCTTTGGCTTCTCATTCTGGGTGGCTCCTTCAGTGTAGTTTGGTCTGGTTTGTGCTTGGCCACCACTAGTTCTAGGTTCCTTGCACTCTCTAGAAAAGTGTCCCATTTGGTTACAGTTGTAACACTTCACTTTGATTTTGTTCGGTCCAAACTTTCCACTGGCTGCATTGCTAGGAAACTTCCTCCCTATCCTCTTGTAGAACTTCTTGGCTTTGTGAGTGAGAAAAGCCATCTGCTGAACTATCTCTATATACTCCAGATCATCTGGATAGATACAGTCCAGGTCTTCAAGGGTGAAGAGAAAGTTGCCTGAACTTTCATCAGCAGACACAAAAGCATGAGAAAAGCTTGTCTCTTGGAATGGACTTCCTTGGATGTAGCTCTCCCTTGGTGTCTCAGGGAAGGTGATGAAAGGACCCTTTTGTGAGTTGTCAGGGTAGCAGATGAGATGATGTTGTGGCTCTCTGTAATCCCTTTCAACCACATGAAGGGCTGAACTCTGTTGATTGCTGGAGTTACCAGATGGATTTTGGATGTTCATCTCCATCTGGTAGCCACTGAGAATACCATACAACTCTGTAAAAGTAAGAGTTTAAGGTTCTCAGTTCTCTTGATAACAACACAGTAATGGGTCCATTATCTAGGAAGAGCGGACATGAATTTTCTTATAATGTTCCTGTTTTCAAGATTTACTCCAACATCCATAAGAGTGTCCACAATTTCAACATAGCTGAAGTATTGTTGAGTCATGGTTTCACCTGTTTTGTAGGTGAAATTCTCAAACTGCTGCTTCAAGAGGTCCTTTTTGTTCTCTTTTGCTTTAGAGGAGCCCTCATACATGAGCTTCAATGTATCCCATAACTGCTTAGCAGTTTTACACTTATTGAAGCCCCTGTAAATGGAGTTTGGAAGAGCAGTTTGGAAGGCAGTCATGGCTTTCTGGTCGATATCAATCTTCTTTCTATCTTCTTCTTTCTATCTTCTTCAGAATAGTCAGCTACCTATTTTGGTATCATGCCACCTCCAGCAGCAGCTGAAGAGGTGCATGGAATGTAAGGTCTAGAGACCACAGATTCCTACGTCCTGGAGTCTTGTGACTTGATGAAGCCTTCCATTCTTTGACACCAAGTATCAACGTCTTCAGGAGTGATTAGTGGGGACTTTGTCATAGTGCCAGTTTCCATATCAACCTTTGTGAGAGCTGTCATATGAGTTGTTAAGTGTTTAGTGAAAACTGAGAGATCTAAGATGGTGATATCTTACAATCAAGAGCCTGGAATGCTTTGATACCAATTACAGAACCGTTGAAGGGGGTTCAATGCAATCAGTTTAACAATACGGAGAGACTTAGAACACTTAACAGATCAAATAGGGAACTGAAACTTTTATATGATACTAATGAACGCAAACAAACAAGTGAGATAGAACTAAGAACAACAACTCAGAATGGTTTTCAAGGAATAAGTATATTGCTCTCATGTTCTTTTATAATTGTTACAAAGCATAGTCATAAAATACAAGGACCTAGATACTTTATACTACATACTACAGCCGGCCATACTTTGAAAGCCAGCTGGAAACACTAATCTAGACAACAAGATCAATGTAAAGTTAAAAGGCAGATTGCCTTTTGACTAGTGACTATGACATGCCATAGCTCACATCCTAATATATTACAAAAAGGATAAAAGTACATAAAGTGGAAAGTTACAAACTCAAGACCATAATCTACAGTTTCCTAAAGCATGGACCTTTTCTCTAACTTATGTAAGTTGGTGAGTCTTCAGAGTGGCAGCGGAAATTTGGTTAGCTTTTTGAAAAAGTAGATCAGAGAAAGCATGTGTTCTCTGTCTTTGGAAGAAATCAGTCTTCTATCTTCATGGCTTCGGAAGACTTCATCTTTGGCTTCGGAAGACTTCATCTTTGGCTTCGGCAGATTTGGTCTTTATCTTCGAAAGATTTTACACTTAGAGTATTTTCTTTGCAGTGTGTAAAACTTCCAAAGTAACTTCCACCATGCACAAAGTGCATGCATGCAGGAAGCACATTGAGTGTTTTTTGGGTGCATCAGCCTCTTCTGTAATCTTTAAAATCTTTGATTTGAGTCTTGTAATTTGTGTGCTCATGTTTAAGATTAGAAATTATTTCCTCTAAATCTTTTATTTTAAGTTTATAATCATTTTCTACTCTTTCAAAATCAGCTTTTAAAATATTCAAAGACTCAAGATCAGATCTCACTTCCAAGTGGTAGGACCTATACATGCTAACTTTAGCAATGCACTTAGGGGTACAAAGATGTTCTATTACCTTAGGTTCTTCATGATCAGCCATCAAGGCATGGTTTAGAAAAGCATCTTCAACCTGAAAACTCCAATCAAAGCCTTTTTTCTTCAACCGCTACTGCGCTTTTTGCTTTGGCTTCTCAGCTTTTGGAGCTCCTTCAGTGTAGTTTGGTCTGGATTTTACTTGGCCACCAATTCTACTTGGGGCCTTGCACTCCCTAGCAAAGTGTCACACTTGGTTACAATTTTAACACTTCACTTTGCTTTTATCAAGTCGAAACTTTCCACTGGATTCATTGCTAGGAAACTTCCACCATGTCCTCTTGTAGAACTTCTTGGCTCTATGAGTGAGAAGAGCCATCTACTCCACAATCTCTTTATATTCCAGATCATTTGGATGAATGCAGTCCAAGTCTTTCAAATTAAAGAGAAAGTTTCCTGAACTTTTATCAGAAGACACAAAGACTTGAGAAGAGCTTGTCTCTTGGAATGGGCTTCCTTGGATGTAGCTCTCCCTTGGTGTCTCTGGGAAGGTGATGAAAGGGCTCTTTTATGAGTTGTCAGGGTAGCTGAGAAGATGATGTTGAGGTTCTCTACTATCCCTTTCAACCACATGGAGGGCAGAACTCTTGTGGGTACTGGATGAGCTGTAAGATGGATTTTGCATGTTCATCTCCATCTGCTGTGAGATAGTAAGATCTTACAATAAAGAGCCTGGATAGATCTGATACCAATTGCAGGACCGGTTGGGGAGGTCAATGCAACAGTTTCACAAGATGTTTGGAGAGTGAACTTGGCTAAACACTTACAGGATCAAATAGGAAACCGGCTATTTGGAAACTAAGAACTTAAAAGTAAAAAACACAAGAACAATAGAATATGATTTTCAAAAATATTGTATATTGCTCCCAAGTTCTTTTTCAAAGTTACACAGAGTTCTATGGAAATACAAGACCCTGATATACTTTATACTACATCCTACAACAAGCCATACTTTGAAGGCCAGCTGGATACACTAATCTAGACAACAAGATCAATGTAAAGTCAAAAAGACAGATTGTCTTTTTGACATGTGACTATAACATGCCATGGCTCACACCTGATGTATTACAAAAAGGATAAAATGTAGAAAGTAGAAAGTTACAGACACCAAACCGTAATCTAGAGTTTACTAAAGCATGGATATTTTCACCAATTTATGCAAGTTGGTGAGTCTTCAGAGTGTTAGTGGAAAGTTGGTAAGCTTTCTGAAGTAACTTTTGCTGAATACATGCATACAATCAGGAATATATTTGGTTACATTGGTTGCATCAGCCTTTTAAATATAGCCTTACAATTATTTTTATTAATGTTAATTATAAAGAAATAAATTTTTATAAAAAATATTTTTTTAAAACATCAAAAGATTTTAAAATTGGTGTTTTAAAAAGTAAAAGTTTTTATAAATAATAAAATAAATAACATTGGGAGTTATAATAATGAATTTTTTTAAACGCTTTGTTTTAAAATAAAATTTTAGTTTTTTAGATAAAAAAGTTTAAAAGGTTAGTATCATTGTTATATGGGTTATTGGATTTCAATAATGCCAACTCTCAGTTATTGGCCGGGATTAATACCAACTTACTAAATATTTATAGACACTCCTAACTTTAGTTTTTTTTGCTACAACGATCTCTTACTAACTGAAAGTTAATTTTGTTAGTTTTTTAATGACATGGGTCGCTTATGTGGTTAAAACACTAATAAGAAAGTTGAAATAAGCATCAGGTATGCCAATCTAAAACTTCTGCACTCTATAACCCATCAATTTTCACCTTCTGATCTGAACCATTTGGGTCGTTATAAGTAGATTTCAGATGATGATGGAGGCTAGACAACAAAAAATGGATCTGTTAAAGGTTGGGCGGCGACAAAGTTGAAAAATAGCTCAAAGCTGACCTTCTTTCATTCAAAAAACTAATGGGCGTTAACTCTCAGTTAGTAAAGGATTATTGAATGAAAATATGGTCAAAGTTGTGTGTGTTTGTAAACATTTCACGAATTCGGATTAATTCCGGCGAATAGACAAAAGTTGAGATTATTAAAATCCAATAACCTTTGTTTTATTAGTTATAACATTACTAATACGTGATTTCAATTATTTTATATTAGAATATCGTTTTATTTAATAAAATTTATTCTATTTATATTTTATTTATTAACCCGTGTAATACACAGGTTACAAAGCTATTAAAATTAATATGTTTGTAAGTTATACTCGTGTTTTATTCTTGAGGATTTTTTTAAAATGTCAATATGAAACTTATCTTATTTGCATATTCTTCTAACTATGCCCGAGTTTCACCTTATAAAAGCTTATTGGCGAGTGTTGGTATGGTTTTCATAGTGATTTTAACTTTGGCGAGTGTTGGTATGGTTTTCATAGTGATTTTAATGGTTAGAATCAAATAATAAAAAATTTGACAATTAGTTGCATTAATTTGAATTGTTGAGTCAGATAATAAAAAATTATACAATTCTGCTTAAAGCTATTGAAAAGTACGCAATTTTAAGTTCTAAAAACTAAATAAGTTAAGTTTTATCTTTTGTGTTAATGTACATTTATTCAGCATGTGTTATAAGCAGATTCTAACCTACTATATTATAAACTAGGTTACAATCTAGTACAATACATGGGATAAATAAATTGACTGTTATATCATAAATAATATAAAAAATTATGTGTTAAATATTGTGAACTATACGAATTGAATAAACTTATGTATTACATATTTGAAAATTTGAAGTTAACATATTTGAAATTTTAATTATGGATAGTTATTAATTAATTTAGCTAATTTAGCATTCATAAATAATAGAAGAAAAAAACAAGAAAACCAATTATTAGATTGGCTAAAATGGTGACAATTGTCCATGTTTATTTTTATTTATTATTATAGAGATGTTAGAAAATCATGATACGATCAAATAGAGTATGTTTGCAGTGGGGATAGAGGAATAATTTTAACACTTCATTCACAGGCCAATTAATAATATGGTAAATTTAAGCATAGAAATAATATACAATAGACGGTAGAATATAATTAGATAAATTTTTATTGAGTTTGATTAGAGCATGAGATACAAATTCATAGGGCCAAGAACTGATTTAGTGAGGGTCATAGACGTTGTAGTTGAGCTGAATAATTCAGTTACAAGTGATGATTGAAAACTAAAGATGATTAAACAATGAGATGTGACTACAGTTGACTTATTCCCTTGACTACAGGTGTTTCAAGATATGACTATAGGTGAATCATAGCATGTGGGCTGAACAACAAAACATATGTTTCATCAACTGCTGGTGATTACAAATGGTTGGGGTGATAAGAATAAATGAACTAATGGAAATGACCATTGTTGGACCATAACATTAACAAAGTCAATGGTCCAACAAAGAACAAACCAGCCTACTATTTGTGGTTAACTAGCTTTTTTACCCGTCGCGTGTTGCAGCAACATAGTAAGCGGGGTGATAAAATATAGACTACAATCGACCCGACCCGCTTCCGAACTATATTTACGTCAATATGTAGAGCTACTTGAATGTATAACGTTGAATGAAAACGTATTATATTTGACACGATTCTATTCCAAACAAAATTTATGTCAAAACATAGACTTACAATTGCTCCGATTTGTTTCCGGACTGAATTTACGTCAAAACGTAGTGTAAAGAAAATGTATTATATTTGACTCGACGCTTTCCAAACAAAACTTACGTAGAAACGAATATCAACTCAAAGTGTACAAAAAATAAGCACGAAATGCTTTATATTTGACTCAAATTATTTACGAAGAAAATGTACATCAAAACAGAGATGTATGTCGAAAGTTAGACAATTATAAAATGTATATAAACATAGGCATAGAAACAAATTATATTTTACCCGAGTTGTTTCTATTACATTCAAACGTAAACGGACTCGAATTTATACCGATACGTAAGCAAAAATATGAACTTAAGAAATTAAAAAACATATAGGTAAAAGAAGTAAAGGAAAAAATAAGAAAAACAAAAAATTGTTTTTGATGGGATTCGAACTCACGCTAGATAGTTAGAAGTCTAATGACTAAACACTCCAACCAAGAGTTCATATGTTGTTTTATTTGAAAGCTAAATATTTAAATAAAACAAAAGTCGGTGGCTTTTCATTGGCCACCCACCTTTGCTTTTAAGGTATAGTATAATATGATCTCAATAAAATACTACTACGACTACGGGCATGAAATTATGCAAAATATTGGATTTACCTTGCATGTTGTAGCGAGGTTTTTTACTTGGACATTTCACTTCTTTTTTAGCCGTTAGATGTGCTGGAATTAGAATTAACCAAGAAATCTTAGTTAATTTAGTCTAAATAGAAGTCAATTAGAAAAATCAAACTGTGTTATATAGAAAGTCATAACTGTATGTTTGTAAACAAATGTGTCGGTTAGATCATTGGTTGTTTAACCACCAATACCAAAGGGTATAAATACCTTAATCATGTAAGATTATCAAGTGTGGAATAACAGGGTGTTTGTGTTTGTAATTGTGTTCCCGATTATGTCCCTGTCTCCACCGAGTCCGTGCACTTCATGTGCATACTCTTAATCGATGTTCATCCATAATTGATCTAGATTATTTGATCTGAAAAGGCCTCAACATGGTATCAGAGCCGACGCACAAGGTGGATCAATTGTTGTAGTCTAGAATCGCTATCGCTAAAGAAGATAGAAAACAAAGCATGTTGAAGAAATCACAAAGGTACATTTGTAGTACTACAAATCTATTTTAATATATATGCAAGGGTGGATCTAATGTTTAATATGATTTGTCTTTGCAACTACAAATACAAAGAAGCAACATGTACCAATAAAGATTTAGCTCATCTTTGGATTTAGAGCCCTTCAAGCCATCTTCAAGTAGTAATTTATTGTTCTTTCAAATCATCCAAAAAGCAAAGTTTCTTCAGCTAAGGAATATTGAATATATATCTTAAATATATTATATTTATTAAATGACGATTATAACTATTGCCATAAAAACCAAAAACTCTATATACTCTCACGATATGATAGATAATTGGCTTTAAAACCTTTGTATATAATTGTTGGGACTTGAGCTATCATGTCTAATGTGTTAAATCCAAGCAATAATAAACTAATATACTGCAATTTGTAGCTGTTGTCATGAACTTGGAAAACAACAATACAAACTTCAATAAATGGAGCTCAGTCACATCAACTAACCAATTATGGTGATTATCAAACATATTTCTAAGTTGTGTGAGTTGTTTCTTCAGGACATATTTGCACTTCTTGAAGCTTATGAGATAGATATCAAAAGGAGCTTAGTCATATCAACCAACCAATCCGACAGTTATGCTTTAGTCACCTGATATGGTAATTCGCCCCAAGGATATCATAAACAGACTACTTACCCTTCAAATACTTCGCCAACTCCTTAGAATTGCTTTATTATGCTATCCTCAGAAAATCAATTTAACAATGCAAAGTCTCAGCTTCCTAATATTCTTGAAGAGCATCTTAATATTATGACTGCATTCTTAGCCAGTTGCGAGGCTCTTGTGGTTGGGAACCTTAATCCATCTAGTTTTGAAGTAGTTGATTTGGAGCAAATCAATTTAACAATGCAAAGTCTTAGCTTCCTAATATTCTTGAAGACCATCTTAATATTATGACTGCATTCTTAGCCGGATGCGAGGCTCTTGTGGTTGGGAACCTTAATCCATCTAGTTTTGAAGTAGTTGATTTGGAGCAAATCAATGCTGATAATTTGGAGGAGATATACAATCAATGGTGAATGTCCATGGTCTCTACAGTTAATGGTGAACGTCCATGGTCTCTTTTAAAGCAAGATGATTCATCAACAAGGTAGGAAGAGATTAGTTTAAGACGAATAAGAAGATTGGATTTGATATAAAAAGGCAAGGTGCTATAACTACAATAGATGGGACATTTTGCTAGAGACTATGGAGCACCAAAAGCCAAGGCCGACTTATATAAGGTAAAGGAAAACAATAAACTAATGGTGCCATTAACTCCCACATGAAATGGTAACTCAGGAAGGTGGTGGATATGATTAGGGAGATCAGATGAGGAAGTTGCTGTCAATAGCTAAATTTGAGCTAAGAAATGTCTTATTTTGAGATGCAGATCTCAAAGGTTCGACGTTGGGGTTTCGGTTGAAGAATTTACCGCTAAAATTCATTGAAGACTTGAAGATTTTCAAGAAGTTGGTTATCGGGTGAAATTACTTGTTGCAAAAAAACAAGCTAGCGAAACTATTCTTCTAGGAGAAACGATCCCCATAAGTGAAATTGTTAAAGAGAAAGTAGCTAACTTTGATTCCAAGAACAAAAAAGTATTTAATTTTGCTTTTCAAAAGTTGAAAGCAAACAAAGATATGATGATTTCAAGATTAAATAAAAGGGGAAGATAAAAATTTATGTGGGATATAATCTTTGTTTCTTTGCAAAAGGCGTAATTAAAATATCATTAAAAGATTATTAGACAAGGTTTCATGACGGTTGGTTTTTAACAGGAATCCAAGTAGAATGGATTAATAACCTAGCTATGAAACCATACGAAATATAGCTATATGTCAACTAGGATAGTATAATGATGAATAAAGACTTAATTGAGGATTGTTTGATATATGATGACCACTAGCCCATCTTATAATTTGTCATGTATATTCACGATGAAACTCGTTATTTGTTGATTTAGTAGTTAAAGATTTAACCTTTATCATTCGCTAATCATAGTAGAGTGATTCATGAGGTGTTACTGGAGAAGGTATATAATGGAGTTGGAAATCGAAACAATTAGAGGGTGCTTACCTCAAGGGGAGATTTGAAACGAAAGAATTCGGTTATTGATAGATTTATGAAGGAACTAGATAAGGTTTAACACATCTCGTTGAAGAGAAAGATCAAATGGAAAGATGATGGTTATTTCAGCACTATATGTCACAACCCCAAAAATTTTCCTTTCTGTTTCATACCATTACTAACCTGACTTAATTTTCGAGACGAAAATTCTTTCAACAAGTGGATGATGTGACACTCGGTAATTTCAAGTTAAAACAGTTACCTGTATTAGTAACATTCCGTTAATCCAGTTAGCTCAGTGAAATCCTGCATGCAAGTCATATGTCTTCACATAAAAGTATGTTCTCGAACGTTGGTGATCAAAATTAAATATAATATTCATGAGCAGTTAATTAAATATAATTTTGTGAATTTATATGTTTTCTTTGCAAAGTTATATGTATCATTATTCGATAAAATTGTATAATACGTGATTTCGTTATACATGTAAATTATACATTATGCATTAAATAGATGTATAAGAAGACGTCATGAATGCTCGTTTATTAAATTCAAGATCTTAGACCTCGTTAGTTAGTTCGGTTCTTATAAAATAGCAAAAGTCAGACTCGAAGCCCAATAAAAGCTCACCTAAGTTCCAAGTATACTATTTAGTAAACAAAATACCCAACCTAACCTCCACTCACCCAAAAATCGTCCACCAAACCTCCATTTCCGTTTTCAAAAACGTTGCAGCAGAGATCTGACGATCCCTGGAGATCTAATTGTTGAATCGACACCAAATGTTTACAGGAGCTTCTAGACATATAGGCGAAGGTATTCACCGTTGGGATTTTGATATTAAGGCCTGGAGGCCTGGTTTTTATTTTTCGAACAGAGCAGTGCATCGGGGAAGTTTTCCGGTGACTGTTGAGCTTTCCGGAGGCAGATACGGAGGCGAACGGTGGCGGCAAGTGGAGGAGATGGTAGATCTCTTAAATGCAGAAGTGTGGCCGCTTGAATCACTCGATTCCGAGTTTGTTTGATATGGTTTTGACCTCCATTCATATTTAGTACAATTCAGGTATGATTCGCGGACGTTTCGAACAACGGAGATTCATCCACTAACAAAGACTTATGCTAACTCGTAAGTTTTAGTGATTCTTATACTTTTCCCATGTCATTCCTAATGCCCATGTGAAACCCTAGTTTATCCAAACAAGTGTCAAATCGAACAAATATATAAAAAAGAATTGTTATATTCTTTCCTATAATGTTTTTAATGTTTATATGGATTCAATTGTGATTGGAAGTTCTAAGATTCATGTTAGTTTATGTAACTAAAAATAGTAACTTTATTGATTTTGAATGTTATATGGTTTGAGTTTTATGCGTGATTGTTGATTATTGGTTGTAAGAATATGTTAGTTAGAACATATTAACATGATTTAAATGGTGATTTATGAAAATCACTTGTATTTTTCTCGGCGTACTTAAAATAGTAACTTTTTAGGTTTTTCAAAATCGTTTTTGAATTCTAGACATGTTGAATGAGATGTGATGATTGACTATGTTTAGAAATGAATATATATACGTGTTGGGAGCATGTAAATGACGTGTAGTGTAGTATGTGGTTAATTAATTTAAATAAAGTCTTGTGTTTATATATTGTGTTTATTGTTATAGTTATGATTTAGGTTGCATGTTAGACGTGTTTGATGGGTTGTGTGGTTAGATACATGCTAGTTAAATCATATAAAAATGGATTGATGAATTAAATATCATAAACGTAGCTTGATTACTTAGTGTTTCCTAGGGTTTTAAAAAGTATAAACCTTATTGGTTTTGGAATTAGTAAATTTAAATCTATATATGTTAGATGAAAGATGATGATTGATTATGTGTTGTAATGAATTATGCAAGTATGTTAAAAGAGTAAATTGCGTAGTTGGTCCTAGTAGTTTCATGAAAAGTTTGGATTTGGTCCCTGATCTTTAAAAATTGCATGGATGATCCTTAATGTTTTATCTCTTTCTTCATTGGCCCAAAGGCCTAACTTCTGTTAAATCCTAAGCGGTTAATTTATTTAAAGAAAGGGTAATTAAGTCATTTTATAGGGTTTATTTCTCAGCCCCTTTATAAACCCAGATCATCGACGTTGGTTCCTACTAATCCGGTTCAAGGTTGGTCCCTCTTTATCGAGTTCAAATTCAAGTCCACTTCAAATCCAGGTGGATTTCATCAATCGTGCTTTGCTCATGTGTGTCGACATACTTAATCCGGGTCGACATACTTCATCGATGGTGCTTTGATAAGGTCTATCAATCATCACCAATCAAAGCCTACACAAATGAAGTTGAAAAAAGAAGGCTGAAGAATATGTTAGGGTTTAGTCTGATGTTGTTCCTTATATGTTATTTTCTTAATTGAACATCATATGTTTGAAATTGTAGTACATGTGCAATTTGCTTCTCTTCAATGAAAGTGTAATGCTCCAATGGAAGTAAATTTCTTATGTTATTCATATGAAAGTGTGATGCTTTTATGAAAGTGCATTACTTTTATATCCAAATGAAATGAAACTTATGTTTTTAGTTATTTGGTTATAAGAATTACTGATTTGATACCCTAGTTTCTGAGTTTGGTTGTTGTGATTTGATGACTTGATTTTAATTTTTGAATTTGGTTTTTTCATACTTTCCTTGATTTGTAAATTAATTGATTTGGAATGTTCAATTTGATTTGGAAGTCAAACTTTGTACAACAGCAACTCACAAATGCCAAGTGCAACAATTGTGCTTGTTCTTTAAGTTGAATATGTAGATAGTTATTATAAAACTTGTAATTTAACCAATTATTATGCAATTGGAAATCTTTTTCTTGTAAGGGAAATGATTGGTTCTAGAAGACATGTTAATTTAGCTTAATAAAGTGGATGCTACTTTTGGAAGCTTTGGTTGCTGAAATATGTATAGATAATATATTGAGCATGTTTGTTTTGCTGTCAAACTTGTATCAGTAGGCTCAAAAGTTATAATCCTGTAAGATAATCTAGAGTCTTTGCTGTCAAAAAGGGTCAACCACCCCCCCGGCCCCTATGATGCTTTGCCATTGATTACATCATTGTCATTTCTAATTGCTCTAAGACCGAAATCAAGGTTATTGTGTAGAATCTTATAATATGAGTAAACAACATCCTCTTCCCTACCATATCCTAGTTCCATAATCATATCATTCAACTCATGAACTGAAAAAAGCGTCAACATCCACTATATCAATGTGACTAACTTTACCATCGAGATATGTTCATCCAGAAAACCTTGCAAATTGTCCACCATGATTGATTTATAATGAGAAACATATAGCATTACTCCTGTAAAAGTTTAAAGCATTAGCATCATTAAACTTGCAATAACATGAATCATATAAGACGATTACATGAACCATGTATGGTAAAACTTAGGTTGCAGATGGAATCAAAAGGACTGAATCGAACCACACGTGTACAACCAAACATGCATATTACGTTAATTATTCAAGTTACAACCTCCAAAAATTATTCAAGAATTCAAGCTCCATTCACAGACCAATTTTCCGATCCCACATGAAATCAATTAAATTTCCGATCCCTATAATTTCATTAATCTTTTTTTATGGTTCTAGTAGCATGAAATTAGTAAGTTTCACATGAAATCAGTAAGTTCATTCTTTCTTAACCAAATGAATTAAAATATAAGTTTAGCTCTAATTGGAGGCTTCATAATAAATTTTTAATCCCACAGGTTAAGCACATCATACACAAGTTTGAAAAATTTTTAATCCATTAAGTTGAAAACGATTAAGCATAATATAAAGAACATGCAAATATAAAGATCAAATTTAAGAACAATAATAGCATACCCAAAAAACCATAACTCGCAACAACAAAGATCATAAAAACAAGAGTTAATTACATAATGGTCCTCGTGGTTTATCTAAAATAACAGGTTGGGTACTAAGCAAAAAAAGTAACATGTTTGGGTATGCACTTTTAATTTTGTAACAAGTTTAAGTATTAACACTAATAAACGTTAGATTTATGTTAAGTTTAAGGGTATTTTAGTCCTTTCACATCATATGACTACTTATGTAAACTAGAGGGACGA